>CM050164.1:248256538-248726538 GCA_027410445.1 Discoglossus pictus
ACTAAGCATCAGTCTCTAAATACACCTGATCGCAGTTTTCTTATACTTGCTACATGCCACTTATGAAAGTTTCTCAATGATCACATTAGGGAGCATAAATTTTGCATGCTATTATGAATTTTTTTTTCATGTGGTCTACATAGTATATAACTTAGTAGAAGTCTTACTCTGCACATGATCTCAGCAGTGATGTGTTACATATTGCAAGGTGCTCACCCATTACAAGCTGCCAGCTCAGCCCTCTACCAGGAACAAGCACCCCCTTCTTATTTTCACATACAAGTGGGATGCGGGGTGGCGTGCAGTTATCAGGCGTGCTCTTCTCTGCCGCACCGTTTTTGGCGCACTGTTGGTGAGCACGCTGGGATGGGGGTGCTATATATAAAATCAGGTAAACACCTGAAATTGTGGGAGGGTCCCTATCCCCACGCCACCTATTTAAACCCCACTCACCTGTCTTCATCAAGCACGTTGACAGTCAATTTGTGTGGGGAACCTCTACCGGTCTGCTCACTCGTCTCCTGTCCTCCCTGTAAATCCTCATGCTTCTCTGGCTCAGTAAGTCCCTGCACCCCCATCTACTTGCCTTTCCTCCCTCTACTACCCCGTCTCATCTCGCTCCCGCTGCCCACCTCGTCTCCTGGCAGCTGTCCACTCGCCCTCACCCTCAATGTGTCCCCTCACATGGCCCCTGTGTGTGTGTGTGTACACATATACATTCCCTCCCTGTCACTCTGCTGGTGACCTTATACCCTCAATGTGTCCCCTCACACGGTCCTGTGTGTATGTACACATATACATTCCCTCCATGTCACTCTGCTGGTGACCTTATACCCTCAATGTGTCCCCTCACACGGCCCCTGTGTGTATGTACACATATACATTCCCTCCATGTCACGCTGCTGGTGACATTATACCCTCAATGTGTCCCCTCACACGGTCCTGTGTGTATGTACATATATACATTCCCTCCATGTCACTCTGCTGGTGACATTATACCCTCAATGTGTCCCCTTACATGGCCCCTGTGTGTGTGTGTGTACACATATACATTCCCTCTTTGTCACTCTGCTGGTGACATTATACTCTCAATATGTCCCCTCACACAGACTGTGTGTGTGTGTACACATATACATTCCCTCCATGTCACACTGCTGGTGACCTTATACCCTCAATGTGTCCCCTCACACGGCCCCTGTGTGTATGTACACATATACATTCCCTCCATGTCACGCTGCTGGTGACATTATACCCTCAATGTGTCCCCTCACATGGCCCCTGTGTGTGTGTATGTACACATATACATTCCCTCCATGTCACTCTGCTGGTGACATTATACCCTCAATGTGTCCCCTCACACAGCCCCTGTGTGTGTATGTACACATATACATTCCCTCCATGTCACACAGCTGGTGACATTATACCTTCAATGTGTCCCATCACATGGCCCCTGTGTGTGTGTGTGTACACATATACATTCCCTCCATGTCACTCGGCTGGTGACATTATACACTCAATGTGTCCCCTCACATGGCCCCTGTGTGTGTGTATGTACACATATACATTCCCTCCATGTCACTCTGCTGGTGACATTATACCCTCAATGTGTCCCCTCACATGGCCCCTGTGTGTGTGTGTGTAGGTACACATATACATTCCCTCCCTGTCACTCTGCTGGTAACATTATACCCTCAATGTGTCCCCTCACATGGCCCCTGTGTGTGTGTGTGTGTGTGTACACATATATATTCCCTCCATATCACACTGCTGGTGACATTATACCCTCAATGTGTCCCCTCACATGGCCCCTGTGTGTGTGTATGTACACATATACATTCCCTCCATGTCACTCTGCTGGTGACATTATACCCTCAATGTGTCCCCTCACACAGCCCGTGTGTGTATGTACACATATACATTCCCTCCATGTCACACAGCTGGTGACATTATACCTTCAATGTGTCCCATCACATGGCCCCTGTGTGTGTGTGTGTACACATATACATTCCCTCCATGTCACTCGGCTGGTGACATTATACACTCAATGTGTCCCCTCACATGGCCCCTGTGTGTGTGTATGTACACATATACATTCCCTCCATGTCACTCTGCTGGTGACATTATACCCTCAATGTGTCCCCTCACATGGCCCCTGTGTGTGTGTGTGTAGGTACACATATACATTCCCTCCCTGTCACTCTGCTGGTAACATTATACCCTCAATGTGTCCCCTCACATGGCCCCTGTGTGTGTGTGTGTGTGTGTGTACACATATACATTCCCTCCATGTCACTCTGCTGGTGACATTATACCCTCAATTTGTCCCCTCACATGGCCCCTGTGTGTGTGTATGTACACATATACATTCCCTCCATGTCACACTGCTGGTGACATTATACCCTCAATTTGTCCCCTCATATGGCCCCTGTGTGTGTGTATGTACACATATACATTCCCTCCATGTCACTCTGCTGGTGACATTATACCCTCAATGTGTCCCCTCATATGGCCCCTGTGTGTGTGTATGTACACATATACATTCCGTCCATGTCACTCTGCTGGTGACATTATACCCTCAATTTGTCCCCTCACATGGCCCCTGTGTGTATGTACACATATACATTCCCTCCATGTCACGCTGCTGGTGACATTATACCCTCAATTTGTCCCCTCACATGGCCCCTGTGTGTGTGTGTACACATATACATTCCCTCCATGTCACGCTGCTGGTGACATTATACCCTCAATTTGTCCCCTCACATGGCCCCTGTGTGTGTGTGTGTACACATATACATTCCCTCCATGTCACTCGGCTGGTGACATTATACACTCAATGTGTCCCCTCACATGGCCCCTGTGTGTGTGTATGTACACATATACATTCCCTCCATGTCACTCTGCTGGTGACATTATACCCTCAATGTGTCCCCTCACATGGCCCCTGTGTGTGTGTGTGTAGGTACACATATACATTCCCTCCCTGTCACTCTGCTGGTAACATTATACCCTCAATGTGTCCCCTCACATGGCCCCTGTGTGTGTGTGTGTGTGTGTACACATATATATTCCCTCCATATCACACTGCTGGTGACATTATACCCTCAATGTGTCCCCTCACATGGCCCCTGTGTGTGTGTATGTACACATATACATTCCCTCCATGTCACTCTGCTGGTGACATTATACCTCACTGTGTCCCCTCACACAGCCCGTGTGTGTATGTACACATATACATTCCCTCCATGTCACACAGCTGGTGACATTATACCTTCAATGTGTCCCATCACATGGCCCCTGTGTGTGTGTCTGTACACATATACATTCCCTCCATCTCACTCTGCTGGTGACATTATACACTCACTGTGTCCCCTCACATGGCCCCTGTGTGTGTGTATGTACACATATACATTCCCTCCATGTCACTCTGCTGGTGACATTATACCCTCAATGTGTCCCCTCACATGGCCCCTGTGTGTGTGTGTGTAGGTACACATATACATTCCCTCCCTGTCACTCTGCTGGTAACATTATACCCTCAATGTGTCCCCTCACATGGCCCCTGTGTGTGTGTGTGTGTGTGTGTACACATATACATTCCCTCCATGTCACTCTGCTGGTGACATTATACCCTCAATTTGTCCCCTCACATGGCCCCTGTGTGTGTGTATGTACACATATACATTCCCTCCATGTCACACTGCTGGTGACATTATACCCTCAATTTGTCCCCTCATATGGCCCCTGTGTGTGTGTATGTACACATATACATTCCCTCCATGTCACTCTGCTGGTGACATTATACCCTCAATGTGTCCCCTCATATGGCCCCTGTGTGTGTGTATGTACACATATACATTCCGTCCATGTCACTCTGCTGGTGACATTATACCCTCAATTTGTCCCCTCACATGGCCCCTGTGTGTATGTACACATATACATTCCCTCCATGTCACGCTGCTGGTGACATTATACCCTCAATTTGTCCCCTCACATGGCCCCTGTGTGTGTGTGTACACATATACATTCCCTCCATGTCACGCTGCTGGTGACATTATACCCTCAATTTGTCCCCTCACATGGCCCCTGTGTGTATGTACACATATACATTCCCTCCATGTCACACTGTTGGTGACATTATACCCTCAATTTGTCCCCTCATATGGCCCCTGTGTGTGTGTATGTACACATATACATTCCCTCCATGTCACACTGCTGGTGACATTATACCCTCAATGTGTCCCCTCACATGGCCCCTGTGTGTATGTACACATATACATTCCCTCCATGTCACTCTGCTGGTGACATTATACCCTCAATTTGTCCCCTCACATGGCCCCTGTGTGTGTGTGTACACATATACATTCCCTCCATGTCACTCTGCTGGTGACATTATACCCTCAATTTGTCCCCTCACATGGCCCCTGTGTGTATGTACACATATACATTCCCTCCATGTCACACTGCTGGTGACATTATACCCTCAATTTGTCCCCTCACATGGCCCCTGTGTGTGTGTGTACACATATACATTCCCTCCATGTCACTCTGCTGGTGACATTATACCCTCAATTTGTCCCCTCACATGGCCCCTGTGTGTATGTACACATATACATTCCCTCCATGTCACTCTGCTGGTGACATTATACCCTCAATGTGTCCCCTCACATGGCCCCTGTGTGTGTGTGTACACATATACATTCCCTCCATGTCACTCTGCTGGTGACATTATACCCTCTATTTGTCCCCTCACATGGCCCCTGTGTGTATGTACACATATACATTCCCTCCATGTCACGCTGCTGGTGACATTATACCCTCAATTTGTCCCCTCACATGGCCCCTGTGTGTATGTACACATATACATTCCCTCCATGTCACACTGCTGGTGACATTATACCCTCAATTTGTCCCCTCACATGGCCCCTGTGTGTATGTACACATATACATTCCCTCCATGTCACGCTGCTGGTGACATTATACCCTCAATTTGTCCCCTCACATGGCCCCTGTGTGTGTGTGTGTACACATATACATTCCCTCCATGTCACTCTGCTGGTGACATTATACCCTCAATTTGTCCCCTCACATGGCCCCTGTGTGTGTGTGTGTGTGTACACATATACATTCCCTCCATGTCACTCTGCTGGTGACATTATACCCTCAATTTGTCCCCTCACATGGCCCCTGTGTGTATGTACACATATACATTCCCTCCATGTCACACTGCTGGTGACATTATACCCTCAATTTGTCCCCTCATATGGCCCCTGTGTGTGTGTATGTACACATATACATTCCCTCCATGTCACTCTGCTGGTGACATTATACCCTCAATTTGTCCCCTCACATGGCCCCTGTGTGTATGTACACATATACATTCCCTCCATGTCACGCTGCTGGTGACATTATACCCTCAATTTGTCCCCTCACATGGCCCCTGTGTGTATGTACACATATACATTCCCTCCATGTCACGCTGCTGGTGACATTATACCCTCAATTTGTCCCCTCACATGGCCCCTGTGTGTGTGTATGTACACATATACATTCCCTCCATGTCACTCTGCTGGTGACATTATACCCTCAATTTGTCCCCTCATATGGCCCCTGTGTGTGTGTATGTACACATATACATTCCCTCCATGTCACACTGCTGGTGACATTATACCCTCAATGTGTCCCCTCACATGGCCCCTGTGTGTATGTACACATATACATTCCCTCCATGTCACTCTGCTGGTGACATTATACCCTCAATTTGTCCCCTCACATGGCCCCTGTGTGTGTGTGTACACATATACATTCCCTCCATGTCACTCTGCTGGTGACATTATACCCTCAATTTGTCCCCTCTCATGGCCCCTGTGTGTATGTACACATATACATTCCCTCCATGTCACACTGCTGGTGACATTATACCCTCAATTTGTCCCCTCACATGGCCCCTGTGTGTGTGTGTACACATATACATTCCCTCCATGTCACTCTGCTGGTGACATTATACCCTCAATTTGTCCCCTCACATGGCCCCTGTGTGTATGTACACATATACATTCCCTCCATGTCACTCTGCTGGTGACATTATACCCTCAATGTGTCCCCTCACATGGCCCCTGTGTGTGTGTGTACACATATACATTCCCTCCATGTCACTCTGCTGGTGACATTATACCCTCAATTTGTCCCCTCACATGGCCCCTGTGTGTATGTACACATATACATTCCCTCCATGTCACGCTGCTGGTGACATTATACCCTCAATTTGTCCCCTCACATGGCCCCTGTGTGTATGTACACATATACATTCCCTCCATGTCACGCTGCTGGTGACATTATACCCTCAATGTGTCCCCTCACATGGCCCCTGTGTGTATGTACACATATACATTCCCTCCATGTCACGCTGCTGGTGACATTATACCCTCAATTTGTCCCCTCACATGGCCCCTGTGTGTATGTACACATATACATTCCCTCCATGTCACACTGCTGGTGACATTATACCCTCAATGTGTCCCCTCACATGGCCCCTGTGTGTGTGTGTACACATATACATTCCCTCCATGTCACTCTGCTGGTGACATTATACCCTCAATTTGTCCCCTCACATGGCCCCTGTGTGTATGTACACATATACATTCCCTCCATGTCACGCTGCTGGTGACATTATACCCTCAATGTGTCCCCTCACATGGCCCCTGTGTGTATGTACACATATACATTCCCTCCATGTCACGCTGCTGGTGACATTATACCCTCAATGTGTCCCCTCACATGGCCCCTGTGTGTATGTACACATATACATTCCCTCCATGTCACGCTGCTGGTGACATTATACCCTCAATGTGTCCCCTCACATGGCCCCTGTGTGTGTGTGTGTACACATATACATTCCCTCCATGTCACTCTGCTGGTGACATTATACCCTCAATGTGTCCCCTGTGTGTGTGTATGTACACATATACATTTCCTCAATGTCATACTGCTGGTGACATTATACCCTCAATGTGTCCCCTCACATGGCCCCTGTGTGTGTGTATGTACACATATACATTTCCTCAATGTCATACTGCTGGTGATAGTATACCCTCAATGTGTCCCCTCACATGGCCTCTGTGTGTACTGCCCAGCCCTGGTAGAGCAGCCATTGGTAGGTCTGTTACAGGCAGTGGGCGGGCCCGGGCATCAGGAGGGGGCAGGCCGAGGTTGTGGCGGGGAACACGAGGATGCACACTATGAGTACTGCAATGGACTCTGCAATGTCAGGTCTGTGTGTATTGTGCACATCTGTACCTTATGTTATATGGCGTCTCTACGTGCTTCCTTTCCTCTATTTCTCTCTCACACACCTATGGTGGTGATGCTGCATGTCATGTGAGGGTCCCAAATGTGTTGCCCTCTGCCCATCTCCTGACATCATGCCCTACTGTGGACTGATGTAACTCACCGGGCCTCTCCCAGCTCCCAGCCTGTACTCCAACCCCTCCTTCTACATCCAGGTCCTGGAAGGACCATACCTCACTCCCCAGTCACAGGTCTGGTACTTCCTTCATGTATATAACTGGTATACATCTACCACTGTGTCTGGTCTATTCCTCACCCTCGGTCTCTCTGCTTGGGTATAGTTTCCCAGCTTCGTTCATAAACCTCTTGTCTTTGTCCCCAGCCTCTAGAGCTGCCAGTGCTGCTACATGTACACAACACAGAGCATGGTCCCAGACTCCTCTCCTCCCCCTGTCCCTGCTCAACTTTGTTACCTCCTCGTCTCATATCAGTCACTGAGCTCTACAGGTCCTGAAAGCACTATAAAGGTGCAATGCTGTGAAAATGCATACTAAACAATAAAATCCTAATACATTTTAGCTGCTTCCCCTTTTCTGCCTCTGCATATTTCCCCTTTCTTTATCTACCTCTAAAAAAAAAAACCTCCAGGGAACAATCAAATGTATAATATTAACAATCAGATGTATAACAGTTTATATTAAAAGAACATCTCAAGAGAGGAGAAACTTACAAGTAACAAAATTAAAAGGACAGAGGAAGAGGAGAGAAGGGATGTCCCTAACGTTAATACGTAGCGCTTTGGCAATGAGCGCCACAGGCGCTCATTGAAGGCGAGCCGTTACACCGTAGCCCAAAAATACGGCCGCAACTCGCGAGCAGCAAAAAACATCAAAACAGAATAAATACACACAGCACATACATAAAAAGCTTACCGACCGCAAGAGGGAGCATCCACGACCTAAAAAAAATGAAGTTACACCTTCATTTACCTACAAATAAAAGACTTTACACACTAAAAAATTCGCTAAGCGAGAGAAAAAATGGCGGCTGAACGAAACGAAAACGAGGCTACAGCACTCTAACCACGAAAAACACGTACGGATAATCCGCTAAGACGCATACCACACATTACGACATCGCAAAAATCGGACGCAACACGCGGACAGGAATAAAGCAAAAACACAATAAATACACACAGCACATACATAAAAAGCTTACCGACAGCAAGAGGGAGCATCCACGACCTCAAAAATGCAACTTACACCTTCATTTAGCTCAAAATAAAACCGTTTAGACACTAAAAAATTCTCGAAGCGAGAGAAAAAATGGCGGCCGAACAAATGAAAACGAGGCTACAGCACTATAGCCACGGAAAACACGTACGGATAATCCGCTAAGATGCATACCACACATTACCCGCCATTAAACGACATACGGATGATCCGCTAAGATGTATAACACACATTACCCACCATTTTACGATAATGCGGAAGTAAACAACTACGCTAACGGTTTCAGCTCGCGCACGCACACTATTACCCTGCACAAGTTCATCACGCTTACACAGCACCTCCACACCACTAATGCTGCAGCAATATCAACACAGATTGCCAGCTCTTCAACACAATGCATAAAAATAGGTAAATTATATTCATTTATTAATTTGAATTCTATATTTCAGTAGTACACACAAAACAACATTAGCTAACTTACAATTCCATATGTATATTAATAACTAAACAACTTTCCAAACATACACATCTCATTGCCGTCATTTTTTGACAGGCAAGTTGCTAGTATGTCATAATAACAAGCTTTAAAGCTGAGGAATAAAGAGAGAGACAAAAAAAGAGAGGGGGGAAAAATAAGGAGAAAAAGAGATACCTTTCTTCCTCTTCCCATACTCTTCCTTTTCCGCTTTCCCAAAATATAACAGTACATTTAAGCAACCTTTTCTTGATTCGTCAGTTGAACATTACTAACACATCATAAAAAAAATAAAATAATGAACCGATTGTCCAAGTGTTTCCGTAGTTATATTGAGATTCTTCTCTTTTCCCTCTTCCCAAAACATAATACATTTAAACAACCACTGCGTGTTTTATCAATTAAATTGAATATAGTGATACATTGAGACAAAGTCCAGCTGCTCTATGGTTGAATCGAAGTGAGATTGACTTAAAACATTTAATTGAGAGTTATCTTTAGAATTATGTTTCTCCAAAGGAGAAAATAAATTACTAGTCTTGGTATTTTGCTTTTTATTGTCCTTCATTTTATTTTTTTAAACTTGGTTATCTTTATTTTTTCATTTTTCTCCCTTCTCCTCCCTTTTCTCTTCTTACTCTTTCCTCTTGGACTCTCATTTTTTTCTTTTTTCCCCCTTTCTCCTCCCTTTCTTTCTCTTTCTTCACCTATACAAAACAACTATGCTGGTTAATTAAATAATATTTATACACAAAGGGCAAAAACCTATATTAATGTAATTTCTTCCCTTTCCTTAGTTATTAACTAGTATATATTTTACTAGTATATATCGTTTATAACCCTATATTATGTTAAATGGTGTTTGAATCAAAACACATATATACTGTAGCTTAGCAGATCATATAATACTGAAGGTAGGCAAAAGACAATAATGGTCTTGAAACCTAAATCCCCCTTAGCATCAACTCCAGGATAAGATATCTCTTACATTTTTAATATTATAATCTATATACGTTTATACAAACATAATAAATAGACTTTTGATATGTTCAGTTGTGTGTTTTTGCTAATTATAGTTCTATAGCAAATCTTCTGAACATCTAATAGACTTACACATTTTCAAGATGGAGACCATAAAGGGCCCTAGAGTAAGGTTCCAAATAACCAAATTACAAGAGATGTTATTACACAAAAAAGATTTCTTCTTCTCTCAGACCATAATAAAACTGTGTCTAGGAGTGACTATAGTAATCCCTCAGCCTTATAGATTTTCATAACCGGCAAATTGTATAATCACATATAATAGTTGTCAAACTACGAATCGACGTTACGCATTTGCGGAGGTGGAGGCTCCCATGCCGGCTTCAATAAGCCGAAGGCTCACTGCAGGCCGTAAATGTGAGGGGCCACATTTGCTGAGGTGGAGGCAAAGTGTGGGGCCACATTTGCTGAGGTGGAGGCTCTATGGTGCCTCACAAGCGGGTACCAACACTCACAAAAGTGGGAACAGGCCATCAATACATACAGACTTACAAAGAAAAATTTACAGACTTACAGTAAATAAATACGAGCCGCAAAACTTAGAAAAAAAAACATTACGAACTCGCAAACGTTACGAACGTAACGCCCGAACCCCGCGCAACGGAAAACATAAAAAAAACTATAAATACACACACCAATGACATAAAAACCTTAACCACACCAAGGGGGGGAGGGGTGGCATCCAGGACCTCTGAAAGTAAAGTTACACCTCAATTTAAGTCAAAATTACCGAATTTCGACACCCGAAAATCCCCTAAGCGAGAGAAAAAATGGCAGCTGAAAAAAAAACTAAAACGAGGCTACAGGACCCTAAAGCCGCAAAACACCACCACCCACATACGGATTTTACAAAAAGCTGTACGAGCAAGATACACTTTTAGCAGGGACGCTACATCATTCACACCCACTTACCACATACAAAATAACATTACGACTATACAATGCGGCTTTACACAATAAACCAACCTTATTAGAATGCACAGTTCAAACATTCATTACACTTTATAAGCAGCCCACTAACACTTATAATGTATATTCTATGCAGACGTAAAATACAAACTGATTGTTAGCTCTTCAGCCTATTGCTTGCTGCATATATCAATTATAAATATTTAAAGGATATAAATTTAATTAATAATTATTACTTAATGAATTCATTGAATACATCATTACTTATTACTTGACTACATAGAAATATATCTCTCTCAGAGGACCAAAATGACACAACAGGAGGAGCTTGCAATGAGCGCCAAAGGCGCTCATTGCCAGGCAGGCAATGAGCGCCAAAGGCGCTCAGCACAAGCCTCACAATGAGCCCTGAAGGTCCTCACACTACAAAACGCTTTCGATTATGTCTCAAACAGAATTCCCATGGCTTCAAATTTGATTGCCCCGTCATTTTTGACGGGCAAGTCGCTAGTATGAAAAGAAAGAAGAAAAAACAAAAAATATATAGACTTAAACTTTCAAGAGAAGAGTCTACTTAAAGTCTTCTATGAGCTGTTATCAGCTCTTTCTTATAGTGAATCTTCTTTCTCTTTCCTCTTTTGAAAGGGTAATTTAATGGTTCTATACCAAAATTAGTCAATGTATTCCCCTTTTCAAACCGTTAGAACAATTTGTTTCCAAATAGACATTTGTAGTCCCTTCAGTGGTAATTTCTTCTCACATTCTTTAGGGATTAGTCTATTCACCACTCTTGTGTAAGCCAAATGAGAATAATATCCGCTTTATCACATACTGTAGATATCATTGGTATATATAGGGTGACTGTCGACTGTATCTGCAATTAATTTCCTTAGTATGTTTCATTGCAGTTCAACTTACAGATTCATAAGGCAAATGAGTATACTGTTATTCCTGTCTTAAAGACAATTAATTTAATTAATTTATAGCCCCCTTTTCTTTCTTTTCCTTCCCCTTTCTTTTCCTATGAGAATGCTTAAGGGTTTATATTAATATTTTCTCCTCTTAATAACAGGACAGAGTCATCATAGAGCATAATCCTTAAAGGGGTCTCTTAAAACTCTTTAATCTTGAGCTCCTCTAGTTATACCTCAGCTTCTATGCCTCTTTTGTTTTATTAGAGTAAAGTATTGTCTCTTTAATTTATAGAGTCTCCCACGGCCCACGCATATAGGTAAGACATTGTTGGAGGTCAACTTCCATATGTCAAGCAAAGTGGTATGAACCCAAGTTAATTAGTCAGTGAAGTCTCTGGACTGTTCTTCAGATTGTTGTATGGTATGTGGAGAGAAGGGAACCATGCTCCACATTTGGTGGAAATGACCTAAGATCTGCACATACGATAAGGCACTTAATAAAATAGTCTTAGAAGTTACTGGAGTTCCCTGGTGGTCCAGTGGTTAGGAGTCAATGCTTTCACAGCTGCGACCCGGGTTTGATCCCAGTCAGGGAACTAAGGTAGGAGACCACCTGTATGCTATGGCCAACTGGAGAAGGAACTGTCAACGCCCTCTAGTATCTCTGCCATGAATGCCAAGTGGATCAGCATGGTGTTTTGTGGTCCATGAGGTCACAGAGAGTTGGGCACGACAGAGTGACACAAACAAAAACAGAAGTTATTGGCATAATCTTACTATCTAATCCTTTGCTAGCATTAATAAATAAAAAGCTAAAGGAAACATTTCTCACAAAGAAGCATATACATTTAAACTAATGAAACGCGACTTGCAATATGATACATTTGTAAAGGCCTGACTGGGGGAGAATGTAAACACTTTTTTGGCTACCTTTAACATATAAACACTACATATTTTGGGTAATTTAAATGATCACTGAGGTGTCATATTTTTTAGTTTGCTGTTATGAAAAACTTGACTTGATAATGTGCAAAATGTTTTATACAGTTTAAAATAAATAATTATAGCATCTAATTTGAACAGCTGTGTTCCATTTTGTTTTAAGGATGACAGACATTTTGTCTTTGCTTGTTTGTAAAAGAATTAGAAGGCAGTTGAAAGGCTGTTTCAGATATGATCTGTATTCACTTAAGTTAACACATCCTTTACAAATAGCCCCTTGATAATAGAACTCAGGACCATGGCAGAGTAAGGCCCCACAGGATAACCCTCCCATTTAAGCTACAGACAAACTAGCAGACCAAGATCAAATCCTCCTTAACACAGAGTGATCTAAATATAAGATTTTCTTTAAAAATGCTTTTATGTTCCTGTTTTGCATACCTGCTAATGTTATTTTATTTTATACTTAAAAGCATGTGAAGATTTTACTAAACTCTGCAGTAACAAAGAAGACTGTGTTAACCATTTTTAATTGGGCTTTAGATATTTCTGATGGAATAAGTGCCATTTCATCGGTTACAGCTGAAAAAATAACATCCTTTTTTAAATTGTTTTTAGGCAATAGTTAAAGTAATGAGCATCATTTATAAGGCCTTCAACCTGACATAACAGTGATACAACCAGTGGATGATTCCAATACTTAGAAATAAGTGATACTATGGCTATATTGCGATACTCTGTGTATGCAATTTCCTGATACATTGTAGTAAACAAAGGCAAGATATATAGCTGGGGATTAGAATGGTCAACTGCCAAACAAACTATCAGCCTTATTAAATTGCGATTCGGCCAATTGAATAGGGCTCTATATAAGCACAGAGCATATTTTTTTACAGAAGTTTTTAGTTAGTGAACTTCTATCCAAAAGCAAGATCTTCACTAACTAAAAACTTCTGTAAAAAAAATATGCTCTGTGCTTATATAGAGCCCTTTTGAAGCTTAGTAAATGTGGTCCAAAATCTGCTATGTGGCCTTGTTGTAAGCCACGTAATGATGAAAATGCTGTATTCTTGGATGTGGCAAGGATGCTGATGGGGGCCGAAATCAACAATGGAGTGCTTAGCGAAAGCCGAACAGCATTATCTTGGACATGAGCAAGGAAGCTGCTTTAGTAGATCTAGGACAAAATCTACAATGAGGGCTTGGTGAAAGCCATTTGACGAGAAAAGAGTAGTGTCCTGGACGTGGGCAAGGACACTGATAGGGGTCATAATCAGCAATGTAGTGCTTATTGAAAGGTGATTAGGACTTTTTGAAAGCATTTTGATACCATTGCTCTCCAGCAAGGAAAATGCCAATGCGGACATTAGCTATGGTTAAATGTGCACAGTAGGTCTTGTTGAAGCCATGTGTCACTGAAGACAGCTTTATATTGGCGTGAGCAAGAAAACTGCTTTGTAGATATGTGCCTAAATCTGCTCTGTAGGGCTTGATTAAGCTGCCTAGCAAACAAAATGACCCTACTTTTGTGAAAAGTGGTTAGGAATTATTGAAAGCCTTTTGGGACCATTGCTCTCCAGCAAGGAAAATGCCCTTGCAGACACTAGATATACAGTAGTCCCTTCACATTTGCTGGGGTCCCTGTGAATGTGCAAAAACCATGAATAATGGAAACATGGGTTAACTATCACTATGGGAGAGAGTCTAAGTGTTGGGTGGCACTCGCCCAACGGGGAAACGCTGCATTCGGCTGTCTTCTAGGGCCCAAGCATCGTTGAGGCAAGGGGGTTGGGTTTGTTTCCCCCTTTGCACCTCAGCGCAGGGCTCCCTGGCCAAATCTCGCATGATCTCTCGAGATTAAAGAGGGGAAAAGAAAACCACAGATGTCGGATCCGCGAATGTCGGATCCGCGAATGTGGAGGGACTACTGTAGTTAAATCTGCACAGTAAGTCTTGTTAAAGCCACGTGGCACTGACGCGAGCAAGATAGATGCTTTGTTGTTACGGGCCTAAATCGGCGCTGTAAGGCTTGATTAAGCTTCATGGCAGTAGAAATAGCTTTACTTTTGACGTAAGCAAGATAACAGCTTAGTAGATATGGGCCTAAATCTGCTCTGTATGTCTTCATTAAGCCACACAGCAGTGGAAATGTTGTTACTTTTGACATCAGCAAGATAACAGCTTAGTAGATATGAGCCTAAATTTGTGTTATAGGGCTTGTTTAAGCAACACGGTAGTGGAAATGGAGTTATTTTCGACATGGGCCTAAATCTTTGCTGCAGGGATTGATTAAGCCCCATGGCAGTGGGAATGGCGTTACCTTGACATAAGCAAGGTTGCTACTTAGTAGATATTGCCCGAAATCGAATAAAGAAAGGGGCCTAAACGGCCTATTTAGGATTTGTTGGAAGCCACTTGGGGATGAAGACTTACCTTGGGCATGGACAAAGTTGCTATTTAGGAGATAGGGGACAAAAATCAATAGAAAAAGAACCAAAAATATGCATCTTGATGAAAGAGACTTATACTGGTGTCCAGAGGTGCTCAGTACATCCCTAATTCTCCTCCTGTAGCTTATAGGAGCAATTTGCAGGTTGTGGCTTTATATTCATCTCAGCACCCAGCAATTCATGGAGAAACAGGAACAGAAATCAGATGAGCAATACCATATCTTGGTTGAGAGGCAGACCGAGACTTTATTCCTACCTCAGATTTTGATTGATTTTTATTTTAAAAACCAAACAATAAATACCACATGGCCCTTTTCCATCCTGTTATTCGGGTTACTGGTCCTGGTTTCATACTGTCCCTTCATCCCTTCACTGTGTCTCCTTCCCCCATCTCCCTCCACTGTGTCTCTCCCCCCCTCCCCTGTGTCTCACCCCTGACTCTTCCCCCCTCTCCCTCCCCTGTGTCTCTTTCCCCCCCTCTCCATCCCCTGTGTCTCTTTCCCCCCTCTCCCTCCCCTGTGTTTCTTTTCCCTCTCTCCTCCCTCCCCTGTGTCTCCTTTCTCCCTCCGGCTCCTGGTGCGCATGCCGTGAATGTGCACCCCTGGCGCAACGCGCATGCTCAGCTGATGCCGTGCGTTGTGCAATTTGCGGCGCAATGCACAGCTTATGCTGTGCATTGCGCATGCGCAATTCACAACATGCAAGTTCACATGTTAACACCTTTTGGTTATGCTATACAATTTTACATTGGTGTCATATACTATTACATTTAAAGGTGTATTCACTCACAGGAAGAGGTTGTAGGACAATCAGTCAACTTAAGCTCACACCAGAAAGCTCAGTTAGTCGACACCATTGCTCCTTACAGGGAACTGTTTTCCACTAGCCCAGGGTGTACCCACTTCTCTGCATGTACATGAGGTCCTTACTGAAGGATGCCATACCCTGAAGCAACCATCCTACCAAGTCCCAGAGGCAGTGAGGGCTAGTATATGGTTTTGAATAACTTGGCTTGATAATGGAAATGTTTTTATAAAGTTAAATAAATAAAGACAGTCTTTTATTTATTACTATCGAATTGCCCGTCAAAAAATGACGGCAATGAAATTGTAAGTGAGCTAATTCTGTTTGGTGTATATCAAATAAATAATACATTAATATACTTTACCTTTTTGCGTGTTTCTTGTGGTGTTTTGCGTGTTTCTTGTGTTTTGCGTGAGCAACAACTCGTATGCTCACAACTATATATGTGATCTATTGTAATTTTATGGAAGGAGTCATGTTTATTTTTTTTTATTTATTTTTTTAGGATTTGTCACCTGGGCCTTCAATGCAGTTTCTGTTCAGTTTTCTTAAAAGGCTGCCACAATTTTAAGAAATTAACAGAATTGTTAAATAAAAGTGTAACAGGAGAAGCAACCTTCTCCTCAGACTCTATCCTTTCAATCAGTGCTATAGAAGTCCAATATGGAAACCAACAAACACAGGCAGAGTCTGCTTAAAATATGATTTTCTCTTAAAAAAATATTTTCTGCTTATAGATCTTAATGCTTGTTTGTTACATACTTCACAAAAGTAACGTTTTCCCCAAACTACACTTGGGAATACTCCCATAAAAATCAGTATTTATTTGTTTTGTTTAATGTGATCACCTGTTTTTCACTGCTCTCATCACTTGTTTGTGTCGTGTTACCAAATTTTCATAATAAGTCTGAAATTTTCTTTTCAACAGAATGAAGAATGAAAATGATGCTTATACAAATAAAATAAATCCGCTATATGCAGATCAGATTCTCTATGTTTGTTCAGCCACACTAGGAGAGAAGCAAAGAGAAAAGATGACAAAAACAAATAAAATACTCAAGGACAAAGAGAAAGACTCTATCTGCAGAGCAGTCTGTGCTTTACTGAATTCTGGTGGAGGCATAGTGCTGGTGAAAACTGAGGATGACTACGTCTACAATGAACATGGGCTTGGGTCAGACATTGAAAAAACATTAAGAGATCTTGTTTATTTAGCTCTACTCCATGATTACTTTGAGTATATGCAACTTAAACAATATCTTTATATTTTTGTGAGAGTGTGGAATAATTGCTCAAAAAAAAACCTGAGAATCTGCAGTATTGACACAGAATTGTATGTTCGATCAGGTACATCTACAGTTAAAGTTAAAGAAAACCAGTTGGAAATTATAGGGACGAGACCTAGAAGTATCACATCCAGTTCAGGTAGAGCAGCCAAGAGGGTAAAATATGATAACCTCACCAGTCTTTCATCTTTGCTAGACAGAGAAGACTTTTGCCAGGGTGAGGTGGTGCTGTTTTCGGAATCAGTAACTGTTGAATTTAAGGAATATGCAGGTAGGAAAAATGAAACTGAAATAAAGAAGGTCCTTCCAAAGTACATTTCTGCATTTGCAAATACAGAAGGCGGATTTTTGATATTTGGTGTTAATGATAAAACACATGAAATTACTGGTGTTCCCAATAATTTGGATAAAGAGAAATTTAACAAAATGCTAACGATCACAGCTGACAAGCTGAAATATTCCTGCTTCTGTAAACCAAATCGCAAGGAAGTGTCCTACAATCTGCACGCTAGGGAAGTCTTGGATAAATCAAAAAATAAAGTTGGCAACATATTTATTGTGGAAGTTGAAAAGTTCTGTTGCCTGGTGTTTGTCGATGATCCGAATTCATGGATTGTAGAGAATGATTGGCCCAAGAGACTTCAGGCTCATGAATGGGCAACATTAATGCAAGATCCAAGTAATGGTAAGTTATTTATTTGTTTATTTGTGTTAGCCTATATATAATATAGGAGGAAGACAGAGAGAGAGAGTGCCATTCTGCTGCAAATCCTGTTACTTGTCCACCACTTTGATAGCTATCTATACCATCCACTGACACCTGTGTCTCTTTTCCTGAGTGTTTGACTGCTTCATCTTCATAAACATGCCCACCACTGTGCCCAACTATGTATACCGCAAGCTACCACCTACTAGTGTGTCACTCTTGCTGCCACCTGTTCCTGAGTGTCTGCTGCAGATTATTATTACCTATCTGACACTGTGCCAGTTGCCTATACCATCAGTAGCTGCCAGCATGCTTGCCTTGCCACCACTTGTTCCTGAGTCTCCCTGTCTACTGCATTTCCTGTTACCTATCCACCAATGTGCCTGCCACCTGCCAGTGTGCCTGCCTCGTCATCATTTCTTTTTGAGTGTTCCTGTCTGCTGTAAATCCTGATACTTGTCCACCACTGTGACAGTTTTTTATACCGCCAGCTACTTCTTACTAGTGTGCCACCTTTGCTGACACTTGTTCCTGAGTGAGGCAGTCTGCTGTAGAAAGTATTACCTGAATGCCTTCATGCCAGTTGCCTATACCATCAGCTGCCTGCCAGTGTGATTGTGTTGCATCCACTTGTTTTTGAGTCTGTCAGTCTGCTGTAGAACCTAACTACAACCGAGCCAGCTCCCCTAGGTGTGTTGTTCCCTGCTTCACCATTGCATGAGTTTCTCTAGCTTCTGATCTTTTGACATGAACTCAGCTGGGATCTTTCCTGTTGGGTGGCCAAGAGCAGTTTCGGTAGCAGCATGACGAGGGGCTGCTAAATGGTGCAGTGGACATTTTACACAATATGTATCCTAACCCTTACCCTAACCCTATTAAATTGTGTTAAATTTCAGATGAAATTAATTGAGATTGTCAGTAAAATCTCTACCGGCCGCTCTCTGCCACTGCTAATGGCCACCCAACAGGAAGCTATGCTTCACTGATTAAACCTCTTCTGCATACATGTTTAGGTTAGTGGACTGATTCCTGACACTAGGTGAGCAAAATGTTTAAAAGGTAAAGTAGTATAGTGAAACAGAAACATTGTGATACAATGAAGTGAAAGAATTGTTCCTAAAGGTGTTACTGTAATAATAAAATGCTTGTAAAAAATGTTTAACATGAAAAGTGCATGACTGACCATGGTAAAAGCTCTGATGAATGGAGGTTTGGAACCTTCTGTGGATAATTTAGTGGTTAAACTGCAAAAAATGTATTTGATCAATAAACATGGCAGAGGTAGCATTATTTAAACATTTGAATCCATCATTTTTTGGCTTTGTGTATACTTTTCAGCTTTTTATGTATTTGTTGTATTTTTCATGTGCACGTGTTGTGGCTGATTTTTGCGAGGTCGTAATGGGTCTTGTTTCTTTGCGTTACGATGTAAATTTTGCGAGGGTCGCAGTTGCTGGCCATAGGCGCTCCTTGCCAGCAACTGCGACCCTCGCTTCGCGAGGGCCGCAGGCTCACTATGCGAGCTTGCAAGCATAAGCAACGGCTCGTATGCTCACAACTATATATGTGATAATTCAAATAAATACAAATGGCTGGACTCAAAACTATATATAATGCAGCATATAAAGTTTCTATGTACCTGTCATTTATACATATATATTTTGTAAGTATTGTCATGTCCATGCCTGACTGGACTGTTTTACACCATGGCCTGGGCCTGACTGGCCATGAGTTACCTTGTTTTTATTATTATGGTTATGTTATTTTTTTTATTTATTTTTTTAGATTTTTATTTATTACAAAGTTTACAAACATTAAAATCCAAAAAAGAGAATAAAAAACAACAATATGGAACCATAACTAAATTTAAACATTTCAGCATATGTCACAAGGAAAGGAGTTATTTTTCAGAGTATCAGTGCATAGTGAAATTAAATTCTAGGGAGAATTTGAATTACACTGTTAAAATTTGATTACACTGTTAACTGTATGTATCTTGGTTTGTGCTCTGTATAGCATATGTATTATGTTTCGTGTTTTATACAAATTGTTGTGTAAAAACAGATTGGCTATCCTGCAGGCTATTGCATCAGCCAACACCCAAGACCGTAGTCTAATAGATAATCCTTTTACAGGGTTTCCAAGTAAGCAGGGGGCAGCCTATTATGTTAGTGTGTTGTCATCTGGTAATAACTTCCTCAGCCCACATAAATATAATCAACATGATGAGATTAAGCAGGGGGCAGTCTATTATTTAGAGATGGGGTTTACTGTGATTGGCCAGCCTGTGTGCTAGAAAATTGTATAAAATGTGCTATGACAGTGGTATCTGTACTTACATAGACAAGGTGTAAGTGTCATTCTGTGCATGATTCGGCTGGATAGGTTTGAACTAGGTTCTTACCAAGTCCAATTGAAGCAGCAGATGGTGACAAGTATATTTAGATTTTATTAATGTAAGATTTGTGTGTGCTGTATAGTAATACAAGGGAGTGCAAAATTATTAGGCAAGTTGTATTTTTGAGGATTAATTTTATTATTGAACAACAACCATGTTCTCAATGAACCCAAAAAACTCATTAATATCAAAGCTGAATATTTTTGGAAGTAGTTTTTAGTTTGTTTTTAGTTTTAGCTATTTTAGGGGGATATCTGTGTGTGCAGGTGACTATTACTGTGCATAATTATTAGGCAACTTAACAAAAAACAAATATATACCCATTTCAATTATTTATTTTTACCAGTGAAACCAATATAACATCTCAACATTCACAAATATACATTTCTGACATTCAAAAACAAAAACAAATCAGTGACTAATATAGCCACCTTTCTTTGCAAGGACACTCAAAAGCCTGCCATCCATGGATTCTGTCAGTGTTTTGATCTGTTCACCATCAACATTGCGTGCAGCAGCAACCACAGCCTCCCAGACACTGTTCAGAGAGGTCTTGAAATTTCAGCTTGTGTGTCTTGTTCAGTGGTGGTCGTCTTTCAGCCTTTCTTACCTTGGCCATGTCTCTGAGTATTGCACACCTTGTGCTTTTGGGCACTCCAGTGATGTTGCAGCTCTGAAATATGGCCAAACTGGTGGCAAGTGGCATCGTGGCAGCTGCACGCTTGACTTTTCTCAGTTCATGGGCAGTTATTTTGCGCCTTGGTTTTTCCACACGCTTCTTGCGACCCTGTTGACTATTTTGAATGAAACGCTTGATTGTTCGATGATCACGCTTCAGAAGTTTTGCAATTTTAAGAGTGCTGCATCCCTCTGCAAGATATCTCACTATTTTTGACTTTTCTGAGCCTGTCAAGTGCTTCTTTTGACCCATTTTGCCAAAGGAAAGGAAGTTGCCTAATAATTATGCACACCTGATATAGGGTGTTGATGTCATTAGACCACACCCCTTCTCATTACAGAGATGCACATCACCTAATATGCTTAATTGGTAGTAGGCTTTCGAGCCTATACAGCTTGGAGTAAGACAACATGCATAAAGAGGATGATGTGGTCAAAACACTCATTTGCCTAATAATTCTGCACTCCCTGTATGTACTACACAGTAGTTGTTTAACAAAGTGCTCCTTCCCTGTTAAGGGAATGAATCAGCAGCTATAGTGACTTCCTGTGCCATTTTGTAAGTGGAAGCTGCCAAGCTGGGTGGTTGCCCCCCCGAACAATGACACATCAGTCAGCAAGGATTTGGCTTCAAAATGGCTGCTCTTACACTGAGCCATATGAGTTTCAACATAAAGCAAATAAGTGAAAAACATTGTTTGTAGAAATATAGAGTATATTTTTGGGGATTAAATGTAAAAAATGTTTCCAAAGTTCAGTGTACCATTTTATGAGGAACCTAAAAACAACTTTGTTTTGGGGTTACAAACCACCTTTAACTTTAAAAGTATCATGCTTTTACGTATAATACAATGAACAGTTTATGTTAAGCACAGTGAAATATGCTAAAACTTAAATTATACAAAATCATGAACATGAAATCATCAGTGTTGTATAACACTTATTTATAAAGAATTAAGTTACCACATAAATAATAGGCACTTTACTGTGCTTTACATAGTGCTAATGGTTTATTTTTGGTGATTTTGTTTAAATTGACATGGCGGATTCTGTTAATAATTACAGCTGCTTTATAAATATTGTTTATATTAATATTTGATATCTGATAGAACTGTTTGTTTGATTTATAGGATCTGTTTGATTTGATAAGTTGATAGTTAAGTTTTAAACTTGAAATTTGATTTTCTATTTTAGCATTATCAAGCCTAATGTCACAGTTCAATGAGCCAAACAACTCTGGTGGACCTGCTTTAGCTAAGCCCGTTTTGGTGAAGAAAGGCCTGGAAAACTTGGAGGAAGTACAACAAAACCTTTTTGGTGGTATGACCTTACTCAGAGCTTTATCTAAACATGATGTATTAGTGTGTTTCAAGCATGTTTAAGGTTTATTTATCACAAATACTTGTAGAATATCTTCATGCTGTTTGTTACATAACTTATTGTCCATTTCTCTTAAGTGTTTAAAGTAATTTACAGTTTGAATAACTTATGGCATTAGTTGAAAAAGTATGCCGAAACATGAGTGGGAGATATGCCATATGAAGAGCATTAATAAGACCTTAAAATGTATTGCAGTGCATTATAAATGTGCCTAATTATCTGGCAAACCCATGTAACTGGTCTAATTTTCTAAAATGTCAGCATTATCTAGTTTGTGATGGGCAATTCTGTCCTACGAGATCCTGTGATTTCAGTATATCTAAAATGAGCACAGATTCAGACCCTTAAGGTGTGCTTGCTTTAAGAATATAAACAGGATAGGCAAAGCTTGTTGTGTATACTTTACTTTAAATCACAAAACGTCCAATGTTTGGATCAGTCCATGTGCTGGAACAAAGAGTAGAAGCACATACAAACACTGTAGCAGCCAGCTAAGAGACAAGCAGGCTTAGAAGCAGATAGGCAATGAAGCAGATAACTAATGTAGCAATATCAGAGATCCTCAGGAACAGACTGGCAATGCAGCAGACTGTTATGCAGCTGCAGAGACCAGGAACAGAGGTCCTCGGGAGCAGACTGGGAATTGAAAGCAGGAAACAGCCCCAAGGTGAAGGTGAAAGCTGGGAATTGAGCAGAGTAGTTGCCAGACAGGAACAGTAGTAGCAAAAGTGTAATATACAGCAGTGAAACAAGCATAAGATTTGCTATCTCAGGTGAATCTTAAAGGTCTTACTCGATACGGGTTGCCTGAGACCCATCATCAGTAACTAGGCGGAGGAAATATGGCATACAGGCAGACCAATCTTCCATAGGTCTTTTTCACTACCTACTGTGAGTCTGTACAGGCCGTGGGTTGAGAACAACAACCAGCAGCTTTTTCTTGGCCTACCCCGAGGCCTACCAGAACAGATACTCCAGATAACAGATGAATAAATCAGAATGAATACAACTGAATAACTTCGGTGTGTGAATTCCGAGAGAACATGAATACAAAAAAAAAAAGATATCCAGAAATCCTGGACATTAATGTCCCTTTTAAGCCTGAATTTCTAACCAATGATCTAGGTGAAATACTTTTTGCTGAAAAATCTACTGATCTCATCAACACATGCAAAGCTGAAAGATGTATCTGTTTGTACCAATGCCAAGATCAGAATGTTTTTACAAACTGATATAGTTTATTGCAGATACAAAAGTAGTTAAGAAAATGTTGGTAAATTATTATTATTATTAATAATAATAATAATAATAATAATAATAATAGCAACAATTATTCAGTCAGCCTGGGCAGCCTTCTTCAATATTTTCAGATGTTTACAGAATGGTGACATCTAAGCAGTCTCTTCTTCTGCTACTAGGCTTAATTTGCTGACAGAATGTAAGTTGTATAAATGATTTTAAACTTTTTTACATGAATACACACTATAACAACTTGCTGAAACAACCTCAAGGGGCTATGAAGTCACCATATGTACTCTGCACTACAAGATGGTAAAAAAATGGATTTTACAGCCAGTGGTTGTTTCCTGCAACTCTTCACATACTGTGGAGGCAGTGGTTGTAGTACCATTCTCTAGCACATAATGACCCATAACAGGAGTGAAAAGGCAGTGCTCTTCCCATCGCTTAAAGTCTGTCTTGTGTTTGGCAGAAATGCAGCCTAGGAAAATATCTTCCAGGGCTCCATCTCTCCCAAGTAACACCCAGTTCCCATTATGTGATGTTAGCAAAGCTGGTGCAAAGTTCATCCACATCTCTGTTATTAAAACAGAAAGAATCCAAACTAGAAATGCTATGCAGGTAGCATTCTTTTCCAGCGACATTTTACTGCTTTGACAGTCGAAGCAGCACTGCATAATCAAGGAACATGCAGCCAATAACGTCTTCAATGACTCTTGGATTGGGAAAACTGTGCACGTGTAACCCTCCCAGAAACATACTCCTGTTCTCGTTACAGCCATAGTGCTTCGTGGACACAAAGGACAACTAGTCAACAGTCAAAGTATATACAAAACCCAAGACTCACTGACACTCCTTGGGATGGACATATTTGGGGTCTCACGCTTATCCACCCTATTAAATTCCCTCAACGTTGAAAACCATAACCCGTAACGTAGCCCGCAAGACTTATTGCTATTAAATTGGCCCCGTAAAGCAACCCGCCAATAACTTGCGGGGTAGGGGCGAGAAAAGGCTACGGGACGTGGAAAATTGAACTGCGCGTCTGCACATTCTTTGATCTGTCAAGCCCGTAACTGGTATGCAATCACGCTATTAAATTGCTAGGAATTCACTGGCGTTCAAACCCATAACCCGCAAATGGAGCCAAAAAGCCCACGGGTACTAGAGGACCCGCAAGGGGGTTAAAGTCCTATCCGTAGCATTGTAAATGAAAATATAAACCCACTACTGTACTTTAATATTAAAGGGAAAGTGATGTTAGATATTAAAATGAATAGCACAACATTCTCAAGCTCGCAAATCTGCAATCACATATATAGTTGTGAGCGTACGAGTTGTTGCTAACGCTGCGGGCTCGCGTAGCGAGCCCGCGGCCCTCGCAAAGCGAGGGCCGCGGCCCTCGCAAAGCGAGGGCCGCGGGCTCGCTACGCGAGTCGCGGCCCTCGCAAAGCGAGGGCACTGCCCGAGGGTCTCAGTTGCTGGCATGGAGCGCCGAATGCGCTCCATGCCAGCAACTGAGGACCCTCGCGAAGCGAGGGCCTCAGTTGCTGGCATGGAGCGCCGTAGGCGCTCCATGCCAGCACCTGAGGACCTCGCAAAGCGAGGGCCGCAGTTGCTGGCATGGAGCGCCGAAGGCGCTCCTTGCCAGCAACTGCGACCCTCGCAAACTTCACGTCGCAACCCAAACAGTACGACACACACATTACGACACTCGCAAACAACATACGACACACGTTCACACACATTACGGACTCGCAACACTCGGACGCAACTCGCGAACATTACAAAATGTAAAACACAATACATACACACACCACATACATAAAAAACTTACCTACACCAAGAGGGAGCACCCAGCACCTCAAAAATACAACTTACACCTCGATTTTACTTCAAATAAAACAGTTTAGAGACAAAAAAAAAAAACGAAGCGAGAGAAAAAATGGCCGCCGAACAAAACGAAAACAAGGCTACAGCACTCTAAACTTGCAAAACACCACAAGAAACTCGCAAAACACCACAAAACACCTACGGATATTCCGATACAAACGTATAACACACATTACTCGCCATTTGACGCCAATGCGGAAGTACACGACAACGGTTTGGGCTCGCGCACGCACAGTGTTACACTGCACACATTCAGCACGCTTACACAGCAGATCCACACCACTAATGCTGCAGCAACATCAAAACACATTCACAGCTCTTCCACACAATGCTTTAAAATAGGTAAAGTATATTCATTTATTAATGTATTATATATTTCATTATTACACACTAAACAGCATTAGCTACCTTACAATTTCATTGCCGTCATTTTTTGACGGGCAATTCGCTAGTATAAAATACTTTTTTGAATGTGTAATTTCCGTGTTATATCGATCCCGGCAATCAATGTGTTAATACTTAAAATGGAACTTTCATGGACTTGAATATCATATTTACTGATTTTATTAATATTGCATTATTTCTGGAATGTTGCCACTGGCTCCGTCTAAAAAAAACCTGTAGCTACGGGTTTGACTAATTGATCATGATCACGACCGCACATCCAACATGCGACAAATTGTGTACGGGTTTGCGTCTCAAGCCCATAACTGGCACCCAGCTCAAATTTAATAGCTCTGTCATTTCAAGCCTGCAGCTGTGGCGGGTCTCACGTTGCACTTAAAGGCTTGGAATTTAATAGGGCTATATGTCTGTCTTGTTCCTAAGGAGAAGATATGTGACAAACATGTGACCCTTCTACACAATTTGTCAATTATTTATATGTGTAAATATATTTGTGGGTAATATTATGAAAGTGGAAGAGGCTCTAAGTATTCTTTCTCTCAGTGCCCCTTACCTTTTTACCCCATCAATAATTACAAAATACAGATTCCTTTCCACCTGTTCCATGCCATTCCTCTACCATCAGTATCCCAGACAGAACTAAGGTGACAATAGATTTTCTATAATCTGTTTTATTCTACATATGATGTGCAGTACAAACACACACACACACACACACACATATATATATATATATATATATATATATATATATATATATATATATATATATATATATATATATATATATTTAGATATATAAATAGAGTATAATTTTGCTATTGCATTCAATAAGACTAATAGAAATCTAGTTATTTTGAAAGGCCCTTGTTGAGAAAGCAGACAGTCAAGGCAATGGCTGCTCACAGTAAAAAAAAAAACATAATTGTACATAATTGTAAGTCATAGTAAATAAATAAATAATAAAATATTCCATCCACTATAAAGTGTAGTTTTTTCAGAAGCACAAATTGTGCGCATAGCACCACAGTTGAACTTCAGTGCTCCCATGTATTGCTTTCTGGATGCAGGTAGGGAAGGAGAGAGACTTTTCAGGCAGAGCAATATAGTCTATCAAAACTGGGATAGACTGCCCTATTCTGCCTTCCAATGAAGGGGAAGACATAAGGCACGTTGCATAGCAATCCCCCAAAAATCTACCCTTTTCTATAACTACCTATACACATAATTGCAGATGAAACCCACCTCTGCATGGCCACACCACCAGCAATAATAAGTAGCAACCTTAAAAAATTCAGCCAGATGCATCTAACAATGATAAGCACAACTTCATATTATTGCTGTGATGTATCCTCCCCCCACACAGACACAGAATTGATTTGGCTTCTGTTACTTTCAGTTAATCAAACTAGATATCACTTCTATTATAATACTTTGTATTTATTTTTTTATATTCTCTTCATTACTTACTACTACCACCCTAATTTTGTCAAGGGAAGATTCAATACAACATTTAGTTACAGCTACAGAAATATGTAAACTAATGATAAGTCCTATAATTATCCAAAAAATATAATATCCATTGTATTATTTTAGTCCCCACTATCCTATCCATTTATCACAAGCAATCCAAGGCCGGCTAATGATTTTTTTCCCCCCCATTTTCTATTTTTATATACCTAAAATACACAAAACTGACTAAGCTGTTTTGCAAAAGGGCATAGGTGAAAGGTGCAATACAGTTCAGTCAATTCTTACACTCCATCCAGCAACAAAGGTTACATAGTATAGACAGATTAAGCCACAGTGTCTAAACCAGACAGGCCCCGGGATTCTGTTATTCAGTTCCTCTTCTTTATGGCTTTATACTAGAAGAAATTATATCTGTTCTAAGCCCCAATCCCTAATTAGTCCCCATTCAGATCTTTAAACTAGCACAGCCAATGAAGCCAAAAGGTATGTAAGTCAATTACAGACACTAATTTGTACTGGCAGACTTGATAAATGCATCATTAGTATTATGTCAATATTGGGTATGGGGTCCCAATGAATAGGCATAGTGCTGGGGCAGGAGGTGTGTCACGGACACTTATAGTGTCGTGGATAGTTGATATATAGTCCTGTCCTAGGTATTATTTTCTTGGAACATTTACTTTAACATTTAACATTACTAAGTTAGTTGATTCATATTTTACTGGTCGTATTGTCCTCAATCTTAGTCGGTATGTTCAAGTTTGTCCACTGAGAGGGTTGAATATCTCCACATCCCCTCTGTTATAGAGGTCTGCTGCTTTTTGGGGGGGCACCGTTCACGATGATGCCCCATGTGAGAACTGAAAGATAATAAGGGTTGGATAAAAAAAGCTCAAGCCCTCCTAGTGTAGGATGTTAAATATATATAGATGGTTGGACAAGCCTCCAATGGTAATGCGCTCACCTGGATCAACCTCAATATTTATGAGGTATTTATTGGCTCAAAGGGTGGAGTTTGATCGCCATCTCCTAGTCTGTCGGTTGTTGCTCTTTTAATGATTCTTGTCTCAATGAGTGTAGATTCAGGACTAAGTATTTTATATGTACTCCTTTACTCGCATTGTGTGGCGAACAGCATTGCCAGGCTTCAAATTTTATTGCCATCATTTTTGACAGGCAAGTCGCTAGTAAAAATCAAAGCCATAGCGCTCTCACACCTTAAGCCACTCATCTGTGAGAATGGTAGCATGGAATACTTGGGTTTCAATATGTTATGTCAAGGCTGTAATTTTCATACACATTTGTACAAGTTACCGTATTTATCGGCGTATAACACGCACTTTTTCTCCTTGAAAATAGGGGGGCAAATGATGTGTGCGTGTTATACGTCAATATAATGTTAAGGACCGTGTCTCTTTCCCTCCCCCCTCCTCATTCTAAACCCCCCTAAATACCTCCCCCTCTCCCTTTCCCCTCACTTACCTGCTTCTGCTCCGGCCTCCGCTCCTTCTTGACCCGGCGCGCATGTGACATCACATGCGCACCACGTCATTGGCATATACCGGGTGCCAAGGGAAAGGGAGAGGGTGAGGTATTTAGGGGGGTTTAGGTTGAGAGGGAGGTTGAGGGTGAGGAGGGGGTTGAGGATGAGGAGGGAGGAGGGGGTTGAGGATAGGGGGGTTGAGGAAGGAGGATGAGTTTGGGGGGGTTGAGGAGGGGGTTGAGGATTGGGGGGGTTGAGGAGGGAGGATGAGGATGGGGGTTGAGGTTGTGGAGGGGGTTGAGGATGGGGGGGTTTAGGAGGAGCAGCGATTTCTGAGTAAACTTTTGGAAAAACATATAATATCCAAATCTCTTTGTTAAAACAGTTGCTTTTACTGTCATTTTACGTTATATACCTTATAAGTGATAATAATATTAATAAAAAAAAGTTCTGAGCTACCCTTAATTTGCTTTAAAGTTCTTTATTTGAAATTTAAGTTTTTTTTCCTGAAATTTCCTTCTTAAAATGAGGTGTGTGTTATACGCCGGTGCGTGTTATACGCCGATAAATACGGTATATCATTACCTGGAATATGCCTGGGTGTAGGTAGTTGCCATCTTACTACACTTGTGCAATTACTAGGAGACAGATGTAGGGTATGATATAGAGCCCTATCTTGATAGTTAACACTAATTCCTTACACTGGCACACAGTATCACCTCTGCCCCCCCCCCCCATATGCCTTCTCCTGTACTCCTGTAGGTGAATACACATATAAGAACTTGAATATTGTTTACTGTTGAGAATTTCCCAGTTGACAAAAGATTTACCCTCTATTTTACAGCATTACAGCATTACACCCATACATAATTAGTTTTCCCATATTCTTTCAGCATGTATTTTTAATAATCTATCTGTTGGTAGTAATACTTATTGTTCAGGGCTCAATATTCCATTATTTTCAGTAATATGGTAGTGCCTTGAACCATTACCATCTCTGAAGACCATGTATTGGAAACTACTATCAGTCAGCAACTCTTGTTTGTTAAATTGGTTGTATACAACATAGAGGCACCACCACTCTGGTTAAGACTTTGGCTAATGGTGGTTCAAGGTTGTTAGATATCTCAGTAGGAAAGATGGCATCATATCTGTGATCTATTCTGCTAAGTCTTTGGCAAACATAGTATAGATAGTTGAGCTGATTGCACTTTTCACAAGAACCTGGCAATCCTTTTCGGTCTGGTTTCAATGATTCTCACAGCTGGGAATGGTTAACTTTAACATATGTAAATATAGGACAACAGTAATATACAATCTCATCATCATTCAAATGTTTGTCTTTCCCATCAATTCTTCCTGTGAGCTTAATCCAGTTTTCTATTTGGAGTAGACTTTAAATTCATTGGTTCTATAGGCAGTGCTTTAAACCATTCAAATCTATGTGTGCATAAATCTGTATCTTATTTTTTTAAATTCTTATCCTGTCTTACAATGTTTGTTTCATTTGTAAATTATCACTCCTATAGTTGTCATAGTGTGTAATGCCTGTGCAGGCGCTACTATCCACAATTGGCGCAGCAGGGCATGCGCACTGTGTCGCATAAGCCACGTTATGTATGCACATTGTGTGACGCATTGTGTTGGCACTTTACTGATCACTCTCAAAACTACTTATAACAACTCGTAATATTATTGATTTTTCTGAAAAACTTTACGTGCACTGAGTAGCACCCTTACATCAATATATACATGAAAAAACAGAGCACTGTAGTCCACAGTGATATCTTTTTCTGTTGGACAAACATCTCACTAAGAGTGCTAAGCCTGTTATGGTATAATAAGAAAAAAAATCACATCAAATTCTGATAATGTGTTAGAACTACTATATTCATCAACAATGGCAGTCTCTATTATTCAAACTGAGGGTTCCATCTCATGTTAGTATTGCTTCAGACTAGATAAAGAGAGGTTGAGCCTCTCGAAAGATGTTTGTCCAATACAAAAGGTATCAGATTATATTGCAATACTAATTATTAATATATACAGTGGATATAAAAAGTCTACACACCCCTGTTAAAAATTTCAGGTTTCTGTGCTGTAAAAAAATGAAACAAAGATAAATCATTTCAGAACTTTTTCCACCTTTAATGTGACCTATAAACTGTACAACTCAATTGAAAAACAAACTGAAATCTTTTAGGTAGAGGGAAGAAAAAATATTTTAAAAAAAAATATGGTTGCATAAGTCTTTTTGGGTATGAGTCTATCAGCATGGCACATTTTGACTTGGCAAGATTTGCCCACTCTTCTTTGCAAAAACACTCCAAATCTGTCAGATTGCGAGGGCATCTCCTGTGCACAGCCCTCTTCAGATCACCCCACAGATTTTCAATGGGATTCAGGTCTGGGCTCTGGCTGGGCCATTCCAAAACTTTAATCTTCTTCTGGTGAAGCCATTCCTTTGTTGATTTGGATGTATGCTTTGGGTCATTGTCATGCTAAAACATGAAGTTCCTCTTCATGTTCAGCTTTCTAGCAGAAGCCTGAAGGTTTTGTGCCAATATTGACTGGTATTTGGAACTGTTCATAATTCCCTCTATCTTAACTAAGGCCCCAGTTCCAGCTGTAGAAATATGGGTATGGTGTTCTTTTGGTGATGTGCAGTGTTGTTTTTGCACCAAACATATCTTTTGAAATGATGGCCAAAAAGTTCAACCTTGGTTTCATCAGACCATAAAACCTTTTCCCACATGCTTTTGGGAGACTTCAGATGTGTTTTTGCAAAATGTAGCCTGGCTTAGATGTTTTTCTTCGTAAGAAAAGGCTTTCGTCTTGCCACTCTACCCCATAGCCCAGACATATGAAGAATACGGGAGATTGTCAAATTTACCACACAGCCAGTACTTGCCAGATATTCCTGCAGCTCCTTTAATGTTGCTGTAGGCCTTTTGGTAGCCTCCCAGACCAGTTTTCTTGTCTTTTCATCAATTTTGGAGGGAGCTCCAGTTCTTGGTAATGTCACTGTTGTGCCATATTTTCTCCACTTGATGATGACTATCTTCACAGTGTTCCATGGTATATCTAATGCCTTGGAAATTCTTTTGTACCCTTCTCCTGACTGACCTTTTAACAATGAGATCCCTCTGATGCTTTGGAAGCTCTCTGTGGACCTTGGCTTTTGCTGTGGAATGCAACTAAGAAATTTCAGGAAATACCAACTTTAAATGATGGCAGGTGTATGCTGACTACTATTTAACATGATTTGGAATGTGATTACTTAATTCTGAACACAGCTACATCCCCAGTTATAAGAGGGTGTGCAGACTTATGCAACCACATTATTTTTCTTTTTTCTTTTTCTTCCCTCCACCTAAAATATTTCAGTTTGTTTTTCAATTGAGTTGTACAGTTTATAGGTCACATTAAAGGTGGAAAAATTCTAATCAGTCCCACAATACTGCATGGGCGGCTGCTCAGTACAAGATTGCCTGCATGTTACATTAATGTGCTTGGGCTCCGGAGACCAGCTACGCAAGCACATTAATTTAACTTGGTTGAAAATCGAGGGGTTAATCATCATAACAGCAATATCAAAGTTCAGTTTCACATGTACAATCTGGTACACATGTTCATTAGTAGTCAAAGAAAGAAAAGCAGGAGACAAGATAGAGAAATAGAAAAACATAACCAATATAAAAAAAAATTTAATAAAGTTTTTATTGAAAGGAATAACAGGTTTCCAACATAACAAATAACAGGAATTTTTGCCTATAATCTTTGAACATTAATACGTAAGCCTTTATAATTCAAACCATAGTATTTCCTTTCTCTTTTCCTTTTTCTATGATTCTATAGTTACTCCATTCGCTCTTTAACTCACATAAGGGAGTCTTGATCAAACATAACTTAATTATATACATATTAAACTAAAACTTTAAATAAATAAATACAATATAACTATGGAGATATGGGGAGGTTCATTTACTCTATCCGAGTCTATAAGTTTGTATCTTAAGAGGTCCTGATCCTGTAAATAAGTCAATGTGTAGTTATCTTCCATCTTTTAAATAATAGCTTCAGAGCCATTTCAAACTATTTATACTGTTTAGTTTGCATAGTTACTATATTAATTTAGTAAGCCACAATCTAGAACAATGCACTCTTACACTTTATACATGTATTATATATATATATATATATATATATATATATATATATATATATTCACCTCTTGTGTCTTAGTCCCGACATTCCAGAATCTCCGGCACCGGCTCATAACCAATAAAATTTTAAAGAAAATAGTTTAAGAAATATTGCACAAAAGCAATGAAACCCAGGACTGCAAATCCATAGCTATGTGTGCTTAAACACTAACCTATGTCTCTACATGATTCACAGTGGATGAAAAAGAATAATATATTAGTAGAGAGCTAGTACTGGAACTTCTTCCATATCCTGCACACTTGGTTCTAATTAATGCCAATGCAGCCCATCACAATTTCTGCAAGAGAAGAGGAAAATTGGAAACAGACTATTATTCAAAAGCTCACAAAAAAATGTTTTCATTTTTTAAAAGTAAAACACTTTTTCCACATGTTTTTTCCCCTCCTTATCCGATGGTGTAAACAGAATAAATAAGATGACTTCTGTGTCCAATTGATCTTTAGTATTGATATATTTAAATATGCATATGAGGTATCGCTCTTTATGATTTTATAATATGGAATTAACCATCATAATTTGTTAATCCATTTAGATATCAAAGAAAAACTAGCCATCAAGCCAGAAAACCTGTACCGTGAACTTTGTGAAGAATATCCAGCCCTGCAGGACATACAGAAGACTCTGGTTCTTGAAAATACAGGACTTCTGATTCTGTCGAGAAGCTGGGCTGTAGATGTTGGAGAGAAGCGCCATGATAACGTTGTGTGTGATGCTCTTTACATAGCAGAAGACTGCTATCCAACCCTGTACACGTTTCTTCGCACTAAGACCAGCCAGAAAGATTATGATTATTCAAGATCCACTGCCTATACAATTAAAAAAAAGCTAGTGAATATTGGAGGCTTCACTGGCTGGTTGTGTGTTATCCAAAAAGTTGTGTATCTGCAGCAGCAGAATATTATCCAGGAGACTCAGTGTATAAATCCTGAGTACCCCTCTACATACAAGTTGCTTGAAAATTGTGTGAAGCCATTGCTGAGATCACTTCTAACAATAATGCTGAGCTTTAAATCTCCCATCAGCACCCAGATAGGAACTGAAATATTTAACCTTCTTACTTTAAAGCAATATGAAATACTGTCAAAGAATTTACACAAGTGTCGTCACTTATTTGTTCACGGACTTCCAGGATCCGGGAAGACTATTTTAGCTTTAAAAATCATGGAGAAAATACAAGATGAATTCCATTGCACATCTGACAATATTCTCTACATCTGCGAAAATCAGCCATTGCGAGATTACGTTCAGTAAGTATTATGTGGCTATACATTTTGTTTCATTGTTTAGCAGGAAACATTTAGACCTAACTTCCTTCTAGGGAATTATCAAGGCTACCTTAGAGCATATTAAAGGATCACTGCTGTGTCAAATTTTAAAAGCATAATAGGCAAACTGTTTTTAGAAAGTTCTGAAAATAAATAAATATAATCTTTAATGTTGAAACATTATATTCAAATTTGCTTCTAACAGGACTGAAAAGAGAGTAATCCTCAGTATTATTGGCTGCTTCTGTACCACTTCCCACCTCTCATTGTCCTGCGCACTGCTGTAAATACATTACAAACATTCCAACTGAGATACCATTCAATGGACATGGAAAGTTTCTGGATTTCACTAGGAATATAATATACCTATGTATGGGTTTGCTCTTGTGTATTTTATTGTATTAATAAGTGCTTAAAAGATCTGATTTGTTTCCATTAAACTCTTACAATTAGTTCCTAAATGGTTTTCCCCTCTGCAGCACATGAAGACATTGTAGTTTATAGTAACAAATCTGTGACAACATGCTGCTTGAGAGAGGCCACTGACAGGCTAATTTGAAACACTGCACTTTACAGTCTGTGTATTCATGAGCTGCATGAGCTACAGTGGGCAAACCCAAACAGGTACGATTTTTATGATTTTAGACAGAAAAAAACAGATTTTAAGCACTTGTTAATAAAATAAAGTACACAAAAGTTAATAGATACACAGGCATGTTATATTCCTAGTGAACTCCAGAAACCATCCCGTGTTGTTATTCTTTGGATTTGACATCCTTCTTACTTTAGAAAGTACCATGCCAACAAAAACCCTAGGAATTGTCCCATTTGTTATGAGCATTGCATAGGACAGATAACTACTCTACATTTATGTTTGTATAATAATCAGTAGAATATAACAATGTTGTGTGTGTGTATTTCTTAACAAAATTAGCAGGTATTGATGACAGTCTTATTCTTATTTACATTGGTAATACAGCTGGTAAATATACTTTGAGCAAATTAATAGGCATATGATTGAGATGCTGTGTGTGTTATAATTCTACATACCGTTTTTTTATGTTAACATGTGTATACTTATGTGTTAGGGTTTCAGGCTGGTCTATGTCTAAAGTTTCAGGAAAGCAACGGTCATGATGGATAAGGTTTTCTGTCTGAGCTCCTCTCAGAAAATGTAGGTTTAGACAGTGGCGGCTGGTGACTTTTCAAGTTGGAGGGGCGCCAGGGCGAAACATAGCCACTCCCCCTTTTCAAACCACACCCATTTTTATAACTCCTCCCCCTGACGTCATAATGACCTTTATAAGCCCCACCCAATGACCTTATACTTGTAAAGCCCATTGAAATACATGATCAGCAATGCAGAAATGTCAAGAAGTAAAGTAACAATGTGTTAAATTCATTGGTATACAATATAGATTGAAAAAACTCATGTGACAAGACTACAGCAATATCATAATTGCACCTATACGCATTAACAGAAAAATTAAAGCAGTGAAACCTACCATTAGTCGGCTCTTCTTCTCAGGGTATTCACGCTCAGTAAGTTGACCAACAAGTACAAACAAATTTGCTGCCACAGAGGGTTTGCACCTGGGGTTGAAAGAAAACAAGCAAATCAATCAGACCATTCAAGAACAAAACCATACTTAAAAAACATTAAAAGACCAAGTGGAACCATATAGGCCCCAAATGGACCATGAATAAACAAACTAACTGTAGGCTGTAATGAGATGACCAGCTGGATGTGTTTTAAAAATACTTTTATAAAATAGTGAATAATGCAACAATTCATAAATATTCTATAGGCGATTTCCTTTAGTTTTCAGGGTCCTTTCCCTCTTCACCTTCGCAAAATCTGACAGCTGCAATCCCGCCGCCAACCGACAGCTGTCGCTGCAGATTTTCGGATACTTCTACACATAGCATATAAGGCGCACCGACAGAAAAGGCCTTGAGCTATGAGAGGCGCGCCCGAGGCCCTGGGGGGCCGAGTTCCCGCGCCAAACATAGCGATAGCCTCACTGTTGACTCACCGCCGCCAACTTGCGCCTGATTGGATCTTTACCTTACCACAAACATGAAGGTGCCCGAAAATTGACAGCGCCCTCCTATAACTGCAGCTGTCAGTGCTGCCGAAGAAATGCAAAGGCAGAGAGGGATAGATCCGTTTTCGGGGCTCTGTTTAAGGATATAGTGCAGCACTGATGAATTCCAAGTCCTTCAATGAATAAAGAAAAGCTCACTTTTCCATGAAAAAGTCCTCTTTTCCATATTCAACCACAATGACTCTAGGGCCTGGTATTCAATAAGTATTGTATAGGGGTATCCGCAGTAGCGTAGCAAGGCACCAGGGGCAGACCGCCCCGGGTGGCACCTCCTTGGGGGTGGCAAAAATGCCCTCAGTTGACACCCACCTAGAACCCCTCCTGGCGGGAGAAAGACAGAGGGAGAGAGCCGGGGATAGATATAAAAAGGGAGAGAGAGGGAGACAGAGAGGGGAGATAGAGAAAGAGGAGGAGAGAGAAAAGAAGAGGGAGACAGGGGGGGAGAGAGAGAAAGAGTGGGTGTGAGGGAGCAAAAGAGAGACCGGGAGAGGGAGATAGAGAGTGGGAAGAGAGACAATAAGAGGTAAAGAGAGGAGGAGAGAGGGAGAAAGAGGGCAGAGGGAGTGGGGGAGAGACAGAGAGGGGGAGAGGGAGAAAAAGGGAGAGAGATAGAAAGGAGGAGAGAGAAAGGAAGAGGGAGACAAAGAGAGGTGTGAGAGAGAGAGTGGATGTAAAAGAAAGGGAGAGAGAGTGAGAGTGGGGATAAAGAGAAAAAGGGAGAGAGAGAGGAGAGAAAGAAGGGAGGAGAGAGAGAAAGGAAGAGGGAGACAAAGAGAGGGGAGAGAGAAGGGAGATAAACAGGGAGAATGAATGAGAGAGGGGGGGGAGACTGAGAAAATGGAAAAAGAGGGAGCGAGAAAAGGAAGGGACAAAAAGAAGGAAGGGAGAGAGAGAAGGAGGGTGTGAGAGAGAGAAGGAGAATAAATATAATATATATATATATATATATATATATATATATATATAATCTTCACATGGGGGGGGGGGGTCAATCTCAGGGACAGCCCCGGGTGGCAAAAGCTCTAGCTACGCTACTGGGTATCCGTATCCTTTAGTGCACATAAAGTAAAGTACTTCTTAGATGTTTGCTGTGCTCTAACTTTGAATTGTGAATTTTATTTAAATGAGAAAAAATAATTTGCTTACTTTCTGATCTTGCTTTATTTTTAGATGCCAAAAGATTTGTAAAGCTGTGACCAGATGCACATTTATGAAAAAATATTTTGAAGACAACCTCATTAAGCATATTATAATAGATGAAGCTCACAATTTTCGGTTGAATAAAGGTAATTGGTATAGGAAGGCAAAAATATTAACAGGTAAGACTAAAGGCATATTTTGGCTTTTCCTTGACCAGTTCCAGTTAAGCCACATTTTTGAATCTGGTCTTCCAGAATGGGGATTACAAAGTAAAGAATTTCTAACAACAGTTCTGCGCAATGCGGAATCCATCTATGACATTGTAAAGGAAAATATGGAAAAAATTATTTCCTGCAACGATTCACAATTTCCACCATATTTGTGCACGTTGGTAAGAGAAGCTAAATGTGCTACAGAAATAAAAGGTTTTTCTAGCGTGAAAAAAAGTCTTGAGAAGGAAGCTATTCTACAGTTTGTGACACAAGAATGCAGGAAGCTGTTAAACAATGGTTATGCACCTAAAGATATTGCCATTTTGTGTAAGACAGCTAATGATGCAGAAAACTACAGTAATGTGCTGAACATGCACCTGAAACAAAATGGGCTGAATCCTTGTGTTGGTGCATCCTTATTCACAAAAAATGCTATAGTTCTAGACAGTGTTCGGCGTTTTTCTGGCCTTGAACGGGGCATTGTATTTGCAATTAACCCTGTGCCTGTAGCAGAGCAAAGTAAAATTACTTTTAGTTTGCTGGTGAGTGCAGCATCGAGAGCTACTATGGTTCTTTATATGCTGTTCCAGTAGCAACCAATTCAGTAAACACAATAAAAAGAGTTTATGGGTAAATATTTGCAGAAAGAAAAATAAAAAAATACTTTACTTTTCTCTACTTTTATATGCAATTATTCTCTATTGCACGGTTCAGTTTTATTTTCAGCTCAGATCCTGCCTATGCTGTCACTTGCGTGTCTCCTTGTAAACTAGTACGTTTTCAATTAGTCCTATTTTACGTTTTTTATTCACATGGCAAATTCTGGATGTTTTTACGTGATCTGAAGAGCTGCAATAGCAATTTTCACCCTATGAAATTGTCATGGCAACTTTTTGTGAAGCATATGAAAACCTCAGAAATGTTATGTGAATCTACAAATAAGGAAGAAAGGATCAGGAACAGCATTTCTAAGGGAAGCTGCAGGCTTAATTTATGCAGATGACTAGCCATATTCTTGTTTTTTTTCACTCTAGAAAAACTAATTACCAATTACTTAATTATTTTGTAATATCTTTAATAACTTTGATAACATAAATAAAATGGCTCCTTTTGAAGAACTTGAATGTAAAATAAAATAATAATATAGCCTCTAATTTATTACTTTTATATGAGCTAGAAGCTACAAGATGCAGGCTGAGACAATACAATGGAAACCCGCAGTAAAGAGTAATTACTGATAAAAGAGAAATATGCAGGTGTTTTTCTTAAATAAATGTTTAGATGTATTCTATTGACTCCAGTTTGCAAATTCCAACCTCAAGGTTGAACTCGCAAACCCTGCCTTTTTAAGTTGGATTTCAGGGGGCGTTATCATATGATCTGACAATATTTAAGCTTGTTAGACAGTAAATGAGATCATCATCATGATGTCAGTAAAACATGGAGTTTATACTTAAACTTCACTCAGAGACTATGAATGAATTAGTGTTGAGAAGTAAATTTTGCCATCGGACTGGCAATCCAGCAAGTAAAAATCCATAAAATGTATTAAAGCAACTGTTCCAGTCCATGCGGGTTCCATGAAATGTATTAACGCCCCAGGATCCATTTCACACAACAACAAAAAACATAAGAAAACATTTTTTTTATTGCATTTTTGTGAATTTGAGATTGTTCTGCAATTAATTTTCATGTATTTCTATGCTTTGCCATATTTTTAAAGTACAGTACTGTGTGTTTAACAGCTAAGGCTCTAATAATTTATTGAAAAAGGCCTTGCAAATCCTCTTTAGGACTCCTAATTTTTTCTGACAGAAACTTGATTCTTCTTTCAAATGCAAGGTTCAAATTATTTGCGAGCTAGAGCTGCAAGTCTAATAGAATATCGATTTTGTGTAACTTTAATTATTTAGAGCTCATAAATCTTGAGCTGTGCTAAAACCAATGGAGTTCTAAAACCGGTTTTGCATCTTTGGCTGACCCGTAGTTATTGTGGGTGCGGAGAATACGTAATCTGATTACGAGTAGCTAATAGATATGATACATAGATATAAATATGTGGCAATTTTCAGACTGGTTTTAAGTGTGTATAATTTTAAGAATTGGGTGATGGAATAGGGCACTTTGTTACTTAACTTAAAATGTTGCCCTTTGAAACTGTCTTAATTGAAAACAGTAATTTCCAAACTTTTTTCCATGGACCACTTAAAAGTTCACTAGGGACCAACTGAATACTGCTGAGGGTCTTCACAGAACACCCAATTATGTTTATATCTGCTTCTTGAAAATGTTTATATTGTCTGTGTATTTACAAAACAATTAAGACTAAAAACAATGTATAAAAATCAATACAGAAGTGCCTATGTATTAGTTTGCATCATATGTAATCTTAGTGGTATCTTGGACCCACTGATGAAATTCACAGATAATTGGTGGCCCATGTCCTATGTTGATATCATAGTAGCAATAAAAGGTTTATTGTGTGTTTGTTTCGGGACAGGTAGTGGGATAAATGAATACAAGTTGTTTTGTTTTTCTGCATATTTTAATAGCTGCATAATACATATATATATATATGTTTTTCTTTTGTACTACATACTATACTGTAGGTTAAGAATCTACTCTAATAATGTACTTATTAATATATATATACTCTTTCAAATTACTTATAAGTAAATTAGAGGGTTTAATAACTCTCACAAGATACAAATAATATTAAGCTGTAAATCTGGTTATAAACAGAAGTAGTTAAGAAAAAGCAGAAATAATAAAGGTTTATAAATAATATGTTATTTACGTACTATATATCATTTTTTACAATATTAGACTTAATATGTAGTTTTACTACGTAAAATATCTGACATAAAAAGCAGAAGAAAAAGATAAATTTGGTTCTGAGAAATATTCATTTATTATAGAGAATGTTTATAATCATAGATTTGCTATTGTTAGAATTAAGAAAAGGTGAAAAAAGAAACAAGAAGAAAAGAATTACAGTAAAAAGATAGTAATATGAAAACATTATGTTATAAAAATGTAATTGTGTTTTCTTTAACTGTTGTCATTTATACTGAAGCATATTTACAACACTGGTGTTGTTTATTTGTATTCTCTGTTTTCACAATAAAAAAAATATTTAAAAAAATATTTGCTTATTCGCAACTAAATAAAAATCTTTGCTTTTAAAGGCAGTCTGTGTCTTATTTAGTCTGGTCTTGTGATTTAATAATAATAATATTTGTTTTAAGGGAATGTTATTATTCTCCCACTTACACTGTTAATTGGTTCCGTAAGTATCAGTATAATTTGAAAAACAATGTAAATTGAATAATGTTTAAATGCAATGTATGTACACTTTCGGGCAAAGCACATGTATGTAAAATAATATAACTGAAAGCAAACTTACCGTATTTACAGTACTATTCAATTGTCTGTTGCTTAGAGTTTGAAGCTGATGTCACTGGATCTTCTCTGTGTGATTTATGGACATACGTGTCAAGTATTCTGAACCTGGTGTGAATCCATGTATGATATAGTGAAAGTCACATGCCTAATGTGCTTTTGAAGTCGTCTACATTGAAACAATTTAATATGGCAGAACTCTTTAATTACATGTCCAAGTTTTACACAACTTTTCCTCTATAATATTCTGGCACTGCTTGCACGATCAGATTATATCATATTATATAAGATTATTATGTTAACACAGGGTGTATTTTCTCTGTTTTAGTTACTAATAGGCAAGGGGGTGAGTTCAATAGAACAGCTGTTGAGAAGCTCAATTTCTAATTCTATCGATTCATAAAAAGCTTAAGCAGACAAAAATTGTTTTCCTTAAATGCATCTTTGTAATATTATCTGATCTAACAACCGGTTCTACTGTACATGACAGTGACACTGCACTAGTCCCTAGCGGTATATTCCTTTGTTAAGCTGTATTCATGTTACAGAGAATATTGTATGTATCATTCACTTTAGCAACACAAGTGTCTAAGAGAGTGTTGATAAACCTAATAGTTTGAAGGGGTAATATAAATGATTTATGTCATGGGCTTTACCTTTTCTGTAGTGGTCATAAGATCATCTACCACCCTACCAGCACAGTGTCAGTTGTTCATGACAGTCACAATTATTTTATACTTAATATGTATGTATCTCCCTTCTCTAACATCCTTTGCTGCACTAACAGTCTCTCCTGCCCAAGTGTTACTAAAAATAGCTACAGTGCCTTGCAAAATTATTCACCCCCCTTGACTTTTTACCTATTTTGTTACATTACAGCCGTAGGTTCAATGTTTTGTTAATCTGAATTTTATGTGATGGATCAAAACACAATAGTCTAAGTTGGTGAAGTGAAATGAGAAAAATATATACCTAAAACTATTTTTTAGAAATAGAAAACAGAAAATTTGTATGTGTGTATGTTTTCACCCACTTTGTTATGAAGCCCATAAAAAAGCTCTGGTGCAACCAATTACCTTCAGAAGTCACATAATTAGTGAAATGATGTCCACGTGTGTGCAATCTTCATTCGGTCATTACTTATACACACCTTTTTTGAAAGGCCCCAGAGGCTGCAACACCTAAGCAAGAGGCACCACTAACCAAACACTGCCATGAAGACCAAGGAACTCTCCAAACAAGTAAGTTATAAAAACATCAGGCAGGCAGCTGTTTTAATTTTATCATTTAACTGACAGTAATCCACACAGAACCTGGTGGACCCATCTTCATAAGCTACTAATATCACAGGGGAAGCCCAAGAACTACTGCAGGGTTTAATGACCTGCCCCTGTAACAACTCAGCTACCTCCTTCTGGATACCCTCCCTTACAGTTACCCTATACGAGTATTGCTTCAAATTGGCAGAATCAGCAGTCCGAACATAGTGGGAGGTGAGTCTGATACACTTAGATAGAGTATTGAAAAAGTGGGTTACTGGGCTAGCAAAGCTTGGAGCTACTGATGACCCTCTAAAAACTCCCATTCTCTAATGCCTTCCTGTCATTTCACAGCAGCTGTCTACTTTGCGCTGCTCTGACATAGGGCCTCATTCAATTGAACAAGGCCACAACTTACGTTCCGCAATTCGAAAACATAAAACCATGCACTTGTATGTAGCATTTTAGATCATGATCAATTAAGCAAGTTTGTAACTCCAGAGTCAGAAACAGCCAATAGAAAATTAGACATTACGGCAGTATAAGATGGAGGTCACATGTCAATCAATTAGCGTTTAGAGATCCAATATGCAATCGGACTCGCAAACCCGCAAAATACAAAATAATGAAAATGAATGCCAATACTGTTCTAGTCCATATGGATGGCCTGATATGTATTAACTCATTGATTCCCTAGATCGATATAACCTTGAAATGAAACATAAAAATTAACTTTTTTATTGCCGTTTTTAACCCCTTTGTGGGTCCCATCTTGGACCCGTAGGATTTTCTTCTACATTTGCAGTTTACAGGTGTGAAAACAATTGCGTGCTTGCAGAGTTGTAGCAATTGAATAGAGATATGCGATTCTAGCGATCGCCAGTAACCCGTAGATCATTTGCAGCTCGCAAAAAGATACCAATTGAATAGCAAATTAATTTACGGGCTCCCGTAAGCTACAATTTCTCAATTGAATGAGGCACATAGGGCCTCATTCTATTATCGGCCGTAAACCGGCCGTAAGGCTGCGATTCCTTGCGGGGGTCCCGTTACCTTGCAATTCAATTAAACGGCCCCGCAAGGATCTCCCCTTACGGCCGGCCGTAAATCTTGCTACCGGCCGTAAGCTCTGAAAACTTAAAACTCAAAAATAAATTCAAGCCTGCACTGTACAGCTCTGTAAATGCTAGGGATCATATTGGGGGACATGAGGATTAATAGTAACCCACTCTCAAGCTTGTACATCAGCCCAAACCCGAGTTCAAATTAACTGTTTATTTTCCGGCTGCGGCGTGGGCGGGTCTGAGGTGCTCCGAGCACTCTGGACTTTTTACATGGATATTTGACGTATATTAAAAATATATATTTTACGGATTTGAGTATAGGGGAATTTTGTGCTATTTTTGCTTACACCGAAAATCACTTTATAGTCTTCTCAAGGTGCAGGATGGCTTTATTTGGGCTATATTTCGTGCTTAATTGGTGCCAGCGGGACCTCTTTCCTGCAAGTAAGCTGCGGCTCGCTTTTAGCCTTGCAGAGAGGGTTCCAAGAGCAATTGAATTGCAAATAGGATTTTCTTAAGGCCGATTTCCTTGCGGCAGTTTTAGATCAAAGGATTTCCTCCGGCGCGAGCGGCCGCAAGAGATAGCAAGGCGCCGGCCGCAAGCCAGCCGGAATCCCCGGCCGGAGGGGAATAGAATAGCAGAATAGCTTGCGGCCGGTCCTTGCGGCCCCGCAACGGCTGCGGCCGCTAATAGAATGAGGCCCATAGTCTTTAACCAATCCAGAGTTTCAGCTCCGAGACAAAACCACTGCCTCAGGGTATCAAGTGGCATAATTAATAACAGTTAAAATATATTTCTTCCCTGATCTACTGAGGCGAGCTAGAGGTCCCACTATTATCTATACCTACCATGTGGAAGGGAATATCAAAATTAGGAAATGGATGTAAATGAGCAATGAAAACTATCCCACTGGCCCTGCATCACTGACAGGAGTCACAGGTATCATCCAATCTAGACACATCCTGATTTACGCCTGGCCAGTTACCTGGTGTCGAATCCCTGCTAAAGGGATATCATGTGCTGAGTCTTACAGCCTTCACCCTACATTTTGTTGGCACACTAACTGCTTTTTTTGTACCACATGGGTGCTGATAATTCGCTGTTGTATATAATAATGCTTTTTTACTATAAATATTTAAAATTAGGAGCCCCCCCTGCTTAGAGTTGGTTCTGCTTCAACCCCTTCTAATGAAGGATCGGCCACTAGTTTCATCTTATATGCATCAATACTGGCCCAGGCACCCTTCCCCCTTACAGCAGATAATGGACTTACAACAGGTACAGAGGGCCGATCAGTGATGACCGCTTAATCCTGTCCCACAAATGGTTGGTTCTGCGCAGCTTGAGCCCAGGTTACAATAGTCTGGTATTGACTGTCCATTACCCCCAGATCAAAAGGTCCACAGTAATCAAAAAAGGGAAAAAGGCAGCTCCTAAACAAACACTAATCCATCAATATGCTACTCAGAGAGCAAAGATGATCTTTCCATAATCCTCAAATATATGAAAGAGAAAAGGCTCCAGCTACTAAAAAATACTGTATTACTAAATTACATAAAAATAAAACGGATCAATTAAAAATATAAAATAAAAGGGGGGTGAAACCTTTTAGAGCACAGCAGTTACTACATCTAAAAAGGAGTTGAATACTCCCACAAATAGTACATAAAGATTGTTGACATTACCCTGTGTGTACTACCATTGTATATAAATCAGTATAGCCATCCTGGGCATAGATAAAATTACTCATTAGTAAACAAGTAAAAAATAAAAATAGTGTAAGTCTTTCACACTGAAAAATAAAAATGTTGCAATATCAGTCTAGGATGCATTGATTCCCAGTAATACCTCTTGATTGAAAGCACAGAAAGAAGGGGACGGCAGAGAGGGATAGATGAGGTCATTGAAGCAATATGCGTGGGCTTGATGGAGCTCAGAGGGTTACTATATCATGTTATATGCACTGTAATAATGTTATTTTATCTGTAACTAGCAGAGGTACACTTTCTGCCATGTATGTTAGTGTGACAACAAAGAGTTAAATCTACAGGAATTTTAATGTTTGTTTGGTCAGAGAAGGCACTAAGGGGAGATGGGTTAATCAATTAAGCAGAAACTTCTGGTGCTGATGTGGAATCCCCAGATGCTTCTCTACTCCCTAGTCTAGTATAGTCATTAAGTAAAATGCATCAGCTAACATCAAAACACAAGTCTGGGATATGGAGTAACCTGGCCAGATAACCACCAGGCTCTAGTGTATCTGGTGATAGGTGGTTTATGGCCTAAGGATTCAGACCCCCTCATACAGGAAGAAGTGTGGGTGAGATCTTTTTGTGTTTGAAATATCTTTGTTAGAAAAAAAAAAGTTGCCAGTCTGCCTCTGAACTAAGAAATGGTGTTGCTCATCTGATTTCTATGCTACTCCATGAATTGTGTTCTGATCTCAATTGCTGGGTTCTGAGATCAATATAAAGTCCCAACCTGCTCATTCTCCTGTAAGCTACAGTAGGAGAATTAGGGGTGTACTGAGCCCTTCATCTCTGGGTCGTGACACATTACCCTTAGGCCTTGATTCAATTGAGCTATTGTTGTTTACGGGAGCCCATAATGGAGCCTGTAAACTAATTTGATATTCAATTGGCGAGTCTCAAATGATCTACGTGTTAGAAGCTCAAAATCCCTGCGGTTGTTACAACCATAACTTACACCCATCTAAGCCTTTTATCTATCAAGCCTGCAAGAGTTACAATCGCAAATTGCTATTCAATTGCTACAGTTCCTCAAGCCCCACAATTATTTTCTTACTCGTAAATGTCAAATGTAGAAGAAAATCCTACGGGTACCAGATAGGACTTGCAAGGGTGTTATACGTAGCGCTGTAAATGCAATTAAAAAATTGATACTGCACTTTAAAAGACAGGGAAAGCGATGAAAGTCATTAGAATTAATTGCACAACAGTGTCAAGCTCGTAAATCTTTGTGTCATTTAGGTGTTATATCAATCTCGGGAATCAATGAGCTAATACATATCAGGCCACCCACATGGACTAGAACATTTCCTCCCTTCATTTTTATTATTTTGTACATTGCGGGGATGTTTGCATATCGGACCCCTAAACTCTAATTGATTGACATGTAACCTCCATGTTTTACTGACCTTTTCTATTGGCTGTTTCTAAATGGGTAGTTATGGACTTGCTTAATTGATCACGTTCACGCTCTGAAATGCTACATATGATTGCATGGTTTACTGTTCGGCTTTCGGCCTGTAACTTATGGGTTTGTTCAATTGACTCACTCTGTAGTTGTAGCAGAGTGCAAGCCCGCAGTCATACAGCCTGTATACCATGAGTTACGGCCTTGCAATTGAACAAGGTCCTTAGTCTCCTACAATACGGTCCACTCAACTAAACAAAGGTATTATAAAAACTATCGACTTACCTGTCAAAAATGACGGCATAATTTAGTGTTATACATTTGGATTTTTGTCTGTTTATGTACTATCTCTATGTGTAACATATGTATCTCTCTTTTTTTTCCTGCTGTGTAATAAATATGGCATAGCTCCTGAAACCAATACAATAATTTTTTTTTATTAAATCCAATTTGTATTTTATTGTAAGGCAAACAATAATGAACAATATCTTCACCTGAATTTTTTTTTCATTATACATGTAGAGATAGGGGGTATTGTATTTTATTTTACATTGTACAACCCATATTTGTACATGTCATCTTACAATTTAAATAAATCATTAAACCCATTAAAATTTTATATATTTTTTACATGTTATTTGTATATTGTTTTCTCTAAACAAATAATTAATAATCTCTTCTTTTAAAACTGCAAACATTTAATTATTTTTAATATACATGAATATCCTGACAATGTAACACAATATTACTAATTCCATCAACTTTTTTTTGTTTTTCTTACATCCAATTTCTATACTTGTATCTGTAAACAAATCATGAACACTATATTCATATTAAAATGCTAACATTTTGTTTTTATTATACATGATTCTAATAACAATATTCAACTAATGTTTTTACATGTCATGTTCCATTTTTCTAAAATACAGTTACTCTAAACATTTTTTATCTGCTAAACCAATAACTTATAATTTACACATTTCTAAATGTCCTGAAATTACAAATTTGTTAGTCACACATGTAAAATGAATATATATATATTCACTAATGTTGTCCATTCCATCTATTATCTATATATACCTTACATGTTAACCCTTTTTTTTTTAAACTTACAAAACCTCATAATATACAATATTTTGAGTAAATACTCTACCATCATCTAATAGCCCGCCCTGACTTTCTGTTTTTTTTTATGGAAACTTTAATTTCTGATGGATTTTTGCATCTTGAAAATGCCACATAGAGTTGTCCATGGGCAAATACTGGTTCCTCTAAAAACAGACCAACAGACTTAAACGTTTGCCCTTGTGATTTATTGATAGTCATGGCAAATGCCATTATGATTGGAAATTGTCTTCTTTGAAGTACAAAAGGCAAACTACTCTCACTTGGAGCCAAATCAATTCTTGGTATAAAAACTTGTTCACCTTTATGGGTACCATTCATAATTTCTTCATGTATGAAATGTTCTCTTAAATCCTGAACAATTAATCTGGCCCCATTACAAAGTTCTTTTTTGTGTTCATATTTCCTAGTAGCATGACAATTGCCCCTTTTTTTCAGCTTCAAATTATCTGGTGGCATTCCAGATGGAGATAATGAATTTATAAATTTAGTTGTAAAGTGTGCCTCGTTCTGTTTTTTATTAATTCTAATATTTCATTATTCAGAATCAATGCCTCTTTATTTTTTTATGTTAATATTACTTTGTTTGCAAGCTCTGAGTAATCGTTGTTAATTATGCCATTTTGGAACATAGCTGATAATATTGAATATTTGCAAATCATTTCAGTTGGAATTTCCACAGTATCCTCAGGTAAATTACCTATTGCCTCTGTTTTGCCTTCACCAATTTTAATGAGCCAATAATTTAATTAATTTTGGCCTTCTGAGCTCATATTTTTTTGTAATTTAAGATGTGTAAAACTTTTCCATAGTGGACTTGCCTTTATACATGTTTCCACAATGTCTGTCCAATTTCCATGGACAACAACAGGTAATGTTTGCCTAAAATCTCTACCTAACAACATCACCTTTCCCCCAAAAGGGAAATCATTAGCCATGACTTAACGCAACAAACGATCAATATATTGCAGTGCATGGCATGACATCATTGTTGCCTCATCTGTAATAATGAATTTACATTTTTTGAGATTTTTAGCATGTAATGATGTCATTCTAATATCCGACACTAATGTTTCCAAAATGGGAACTGGCAGTTTAAATCCACTATGTACAGCTCTACCACTTTCTAACAAAAGTGTAGCAATTCCAGTTGTTGCAAAGGGAAGTTCCATTTCACCTTGACCTCAAATTAAACTCATTAACAAATTATATCGTTTTGCCCGATTCACCGGGTCCATCTAGATAGAAATAATGCTCCTTGATCAGCTTTTTGTATGGCTTTAAATGCTTCATATTGCAATGTATTTAAAGTGGCTATTTTTTCTTCAGCTTTTTTTTTTTCCACGTCAGCGTCATACTCTCCAAAGTTTATGTCATCTATAATTCCTGGATCTGGCAGATTAAAAGTTGCACAACTTAATCCATGACAAAGAAAGACCTCTTGAATTTACATGAATGTTTTTAATTCTGCAATAGACTCAGGGTAACATTTAAAAAAGTCTTCACCCATATTTAATTTAAATGTGTCCCACAAAGCTAATGCATTCAGTACATTATAAAATATGCAAATTAATGCAAACTATTCTCTCATCTGCAGTGGCATTTGAGATAGTGCTGCTTCTTCTAGACATCTCTCCCATTCTGTATCATCAGCCAGGAAGTTTCTTTGTCGCACAGCTAATTGAAAAGTCTGATAAACAATGTCATGAACAGTTTTCAAGTGTTCAAAACTTTTTGCACCAGGAACGTTTAAAAGGAGTAAACGTAAGCAAAAACGTTCAATGTCTTTTGGACTTACAGTATAAATTCTTGGAATCATTTTATTACCATTCCTTTTTTGTTTTCGCCAAATGTCTTTGTGGCAGATGTACAGCTAATTGAAATACAGTATGTGAGCAATCATGCATTTCAAATTTCAGTAGACGCCACTTGCTTCTGGCGCACTTACATAGAGAGCATCTACATGACATGCAAGTTCATCAAGTACTATCTCATTTTCTTTTTGGTTTTATCTACTTTTCATAATTACAGTTGCTGCATCATATCCTTTGTAAATATATTTGTACACATATTTAATTAATTTTAATGAAGTGCAAGCTTCCACATTTATGTGTGCATTGTACTTCATCAGCAAATGTGTATTATATGGTACAACAAATCTGTTATCTAATTTGTCTCTCAAATTATTGTATTTTGGCCTTCTCTTCTACGCTACAACGCATAGCCATCACAATTTTCAAAAGTTTTCACATTAAATTCTTTTGGGTAATATTTTGTGCATTTATTATTTTCCATACATATCTCCACATGGTCCATGAATCAAGCGATGTGTAACAATTTCATATAGTCTTGCATGTTTTTGTGGATCTGGTAGTTCAGTAATAATAACAGAATCCACTCAATCTGCAGTATTAAATGTATCTTTTTTTTTGAAAGATGAAAAGAAGATGTGCATGTGGAAGGCCTCTTTTTTAAATTCTATAGTATAAACATAAGCCACACACTTCCCAAATAAATTACTGATGGTTATGTCATGTATTAATGCTGTTAGTTTACTTTTGAAGACTCCAGCCACTAAATATGGTCTATCAGAAGGAGTTTGTCCAGTTTTCAAATTATTAACAATCTCTGGCCATTGTGGATTACATGTAAATGTAATAAATACATCTATTTTCCCAAATTTTGTTACAATAGCCATAGCATCATTGTACCTTTCTCTCATATTGTGAGGAGATCATTGGAAAGAAGATGGCAAAATGATTGCTCGACCAGCTGGAAGATCTCTATTTGTAGCCACTTATATTTATGAAATGTTGATTATTTGCTCCTACCTGCATATATGTATCAATGATCCTTTGTTGTGTCAGTTTTCCACCAGATAAAATTGGATTAAATGCATCTTGAATTGCTGTTTGAGCAACTTTAACTTCCAGAATGGAATTATTATTTCTGACACGTACTTTACTATTTGGATAACTGTCAAGTATTAATTTTGTTTGCCATCCTGCTTCACCATTGGGATATAAAACTGTCATTGTATCCAAATTAGTACTTAAGATATTTATATTGATGAAAGGTTGCTTTTCATTTCTTGGATATATTCTAACATATATAAAATCCCTCTAAAACACATTAGATGTAGGTAAGTTATAACAGCATTTATCACAATTGCTCTCTTCTAAGAACCATATTAACTCTTGGGATTGACAACTGATTTTTTTCAGCACGAATCCGTTGTTGTTGTTCTACTTTTGCCAATTTTTTATAAGCTTGACTGTATGGGTTTTTGGCCATAATTTTATCAAGCTTTTGAAAAATAATGGCTAACTACTCAGAAAGTTGATTATGTGTTTATCTTGACCTCTTATTTTGATGTACCTCTTTTTTTTTTGCTCCCAGTAAGGGCCCATATAAGGGGTAATATTTTGGACAAAACTTATATGGATATTACCCAGACATCTCTCTAAAATCTTACTATAAGTTAACTCTTGGGGTTAATCTTGGGGTATCTTACTTTGGTTACTAGAAGTAACTAGTTGCTATATAATTTGGTTTGAGCACAGCTATTTATGACTTATATTACCAAGCAAAGGTTGTTGGCTCTACTCACACCAGCAGCTTATTAAGCCCTTTCAATAGCTAAAATTGTATAAAACATCAGTAGCTGATACTTAGCCCTTAACCAGGGTTAGAATTAGAGAAAAGCAAAACACAGATTTTGGGACTGAGTTTTGTTTCAGATTCTTCAACTGTATTGTGAAAGGACTTCTATTCTTCAGTAGCAACGTTAGAAGCTGCACAATAAGCCATATAGATTTCCATAAGGGACATCATAAAGGCCTTAAACACTGGGGTAAACTTCCCTTATTACATTGTTTAGCATATTTTCTAGAAACTGTTAAAATAACATTGTAAGTGGATTGTTTTCAAAGCTTGATATGACAAACTTTTAGCATGTGCAATTATTGGGTAAAAACTTTTTAAATTGACTGTTGATCGTAAAGCGAAATAATCTAGATAAATCCCATAAGTTTTTTTTTCAGACTTAATTAGGTTTGTATCTGTTAGAACACTTTTAGGAAAAATATTAGTGTGTAAAGGGCATCTGGGTATACTAGCCTGATACAGTTTATATAATGAAATCTGTTCTAAAACTCCCTTAACTCAGTTAGTCGCTCAATTTTCTAGCGATCATCTGAAGTCAAAATGAAGAAGGCAAACCAAACCTCCAAATCAAAGGCTAAAACTAAAAATATTACAGGAAATACTTCGCTAAACTTTTTCCCACCTACAAAAGAACTTAACGGAAAATAAACTTCTCAATTAGACACTTCACAGGTATCAATGATTAAATCTCTGAAATATCAGGAAATATCCTCAAGTGGCTCATATACAAGTTTATTAGAGGGTAGAATTACACTGCAAGATATAAAAACGTTATTAACTGAATTTAAGAGATCAATCAAAAATGAATTATCACAAGAAATTGGTAAAAATACAGTACTACTTAATAAACACTCTACTTCTATAGAACAATTAGAAGTAAATCAGAACCTGGTAAGTAATGAACATATCAAACTAATAAAAGAAGTTAAAGAATTAAGAGCTGAAGTTTATAATCTTAAATTAAAATACAATCGATTAGAAGACTTCTCTAGAAGAAGTAATATCCGTTTAAGGGGAATTTCAGAAGCAATAACCTTCAAAGAACTTCCTGAGTATATTACTTAATTTTTTAATAACATGACAGGATTGGAGACTAAGTCAGATGAATTAATTGAAACGGCTCACAGAATACCCTTACCCCAAACCCTAGGCAGAGATTCTCCAAGAGATGAAGTGGTCAGGATACATCATTATAGACACAAAGAGATTATCATGAGAACTGCCTTTAGAAAGAAAGATTTCTAGGCCCCCTAGCTATTTTCGGAATTATCATCTGAAATGCTTATCAAAAGGAGAGAATTTCGGGAATTTACCAAAATATTGAGCGATAATGCCATCCCCTATAAATGGGGCTTTCCTAGCAAAGTAATTGTCTCTCAAGGGGAGCAAAAGTTCTGGATTACAACTTTGGATGAAGTATGGAAATTAATCAAAACCCTACAAATTTCTCTCGGGGAGTCTCTGCCAGGGACAAAAGAGGGTAACCATTCAATACCTGAAATAAATAAGACAACCAATAACCCTATGGAATGGCAAATTAAAGGATAAGAGTTATACTTTTCCCCTGGCTTTAAATCTTGTTAGGGATAGGATGGGAATAAGTGTAAAGGGGATTTGGACTAAAATTCCTTGTTTCCTCTTTTTATATAATTCACAGTAATTATTTTGAGGGATTGAAGGAAAGGAGGAGGATAGGGGAAGTTTTTCTTCCATTCTCTTCCTCTTCTCTCCTCCTCCTTCATTTCTTTTTTTTCCTATTTTCCTTTTTAAACAAATATTATGTACTGAGCACTAGCACAAAGATTAAATGTCCACAGAACTGATCACAAATACATTATTTTTTCAATATAAAAGAACACTTTAGACTAACTTCCATTAAAAATAAATGTATTCAATGAAAATGACATAAATTACAAAATGTATAAATTAGTATAAACTAATGTTTGTTTGACAATCGAATTAATGTGGTATTCACATAAGAAATTCACTAATTAAAATGTCATTGATTTAAGTTTGTTTAAAATGTAATTAATAATTGTATTTAATGAGACTCAATATTACACTTAAAATTATTGAAAGAGGAGTAGGAAACGAGATTAGTAATTGAGTACAACTGAAAGGATATTAAATACTAAAAATGGTAAGGGAAATTTCCTTGTAATAAGGCATAATCTAGCTCAGTCTTCAAAAATGCCTGGACATTCAGACAGTCTTTTTTTGTCTGACTGTTCTGCCTGTCTCGGACCATATACGTGCATTAGTTGGGTGGCTTATCTGAGAAAAGACAGAGGTGTAATACCTCTAGATTTCTGCTACTAAGTCCATCACGATGTTGCAAACAATCAATAGTGATGCTCTTGGTAGATGTATGTAAATTTTTGATTCTGCTGTGTTTTTCTCTTGTTTCTGTTTTTTTCTTTGTTTTTTCTTTTTTTCTTATTTCTTTTTTTTTTTTTTGCCTGAGGGAAAGTGCAGGGAGGGAGACCGATACAGGAGATAACGGGAACAAGAATAAAGATAACCCACTCACATTTCAGAAATGATGTTGAACGTTATGAGTTTTAATGTAAAAGGCCTCAATATACCTGTTAAAATAAATAGTGTCTTGAGGAAGCTTAAAGAAGAAAAAATAGAAATATCTTGTGCCCAAGAGACTCATTTGGGACCAAAACTCAATGCACAGATTTGGGGACAGTCTTTTTCCCCACAAATACAATGCAACTTTTAAGAAAAATAAAAGAGGTTTCTCTATTTTTTTGTTTGTTTTTGTAAAAACTTAATAATTAACGAGGAGTTTGTTAAAATCGACACCCAAGGAAGATATGTATTGTGGGTAGGACTTATTAATAAGGAGAAGTTTGCCATCTTAAACATCTATGCCTCAAACATTAATCAAAATAGGTTTCTAAATCAAACTCTTAAAAAAACTAACAAATTCTTCCAAGGATATATTATTACCTGCAGAGAATTCAACATGACAATTAATCCAAAAAAACGATAGGAAAGCTGAAAAAGAAATAAAAAATCCTGCTAGAGTAAATAAGGTATCAGAAATGTTTTTAGATACAATTCTTAAAAACAATCTCTATGATGCATGGAGAATGTTTCACCCCGTACAAAATTATTACACCTACTTTTCACATATTCATAAACTTTATTCAAGGATTGATTACTTTTTGGTTAATGCATTAAATGCAAACAAAATAATCAGAGTAGAAATAGATTCTATAAACATTTCTGATCACGCCAGTATCACGTTAAAAATTTAACTTAGTAATCAAATTAAGGCAAGACCCCACTGGAAATTTGAGGAAATGTTGATCTGTAATGATGAAAAAAAAACTCCTTAAAAAAGAAATTGAGAATTTTTATGATCTTAATTTAAACTCAGTAACATCTAAAGGCACCATATGGAACACCCAACAGGTTTATATCAGGGAGATCCAATGGAAATCTCATTTTTTTTAAACAAATAGGTCTTCCCTTAAGAAAATTATATATTAAATTAGTTAACAAGGAAAAAAACAATGAAATAAAATATAATGGTAAAATCATGGAGGAAATTATATCCACACAGAAACAAACAAACAAAAAATAACCAGTCTATATCAGATCACTCTTTTTGGAGAATGCAACAGAAGTTATATCACTTGGATAACAAGATTGGTAAACTTCTTGCCAATAAGGTCAAAAACAAATCTCACAGGAATAGAATTGATTCTCTATTTTTAAAAGACAAACTATGGACTACCCCCAACGACATAGCCAGAGTCTTTTTTGAATTCTATTGTAATTTATACAATTTATATACAGATTCTGCCTACCCAAAGCCCTCTAGAACACAAATTAACTCCTTCCTTGACAAATGCAATTTATCATCCATCTCAGACGATGATATGGTCAATCTTAATAAACCAATTAAAACAGAGGAGGTCACTTTGGTCATTAAAAGTCTCAAGACATCCACTGCTCCAGGTCCGGACGGCTTTAGCAATTCTTTTTACAAAATTTGCCATCCCTTCATAGTACAACATCTGACAGATTTGTTTAATTAAATTAAAGAGGAAGGCAAAATGCCAAAAGAAATGTTGGTCGCCAACATAATCACTATGCCAAAAAAAGATAAAAAAAATTTCCCTGAAAATAGGGAACTTGATGAACAAACTGATCTCTTTGGAACAAACAGGTTTTATATGAGGCAGGGAGGAAGTGGACAATATTAGAAAATTGATGAATTTGATAGCACATTCTGAGAAGGAATGTACTCCCACCCTGTTGCTTTCACTAGATGCAGAGAAAGCGTTTCATCGTATAGGGTGGGAGTACATGCACTCTGTAATGGCTAGAATGGGTTTCGGTCGATTTGGAGTGCATGCAATTGGCTCCTTATATACAGAGCCCACAGCCACTGTGTCGGGCATAGGATTAGTTTCTCAAAAGTTTGGTATCCGGAATGGTACCAGACAAGGGTGTCCCCCTCTCTCCCTTTCTGTTCTCCTTGGCCATGGAACCTTTTGCAGAGGCAGTTAGGCAAGCCAAGGATATAAGGGGAATAAGGACAGGAGAGAGGGAACACAAGATAACTCTGTATGCAGACTATGTTGTATTATCAATTACAAAGCCACATGAATCTTCGACACAATTGTACGACATAATTGACAAATTTGGTTTAATTTCAAATTATAAAATCAATTCAAATAAATCAGAAGATTTAACGCTAAATATGTCAATAGATGAAATAAAAAAACTGGAAGAAAAATATACATTCAATTGGAACTCGGAAGGTTTTTCACATCTGGGTATTCAATTCAATGGGGATATAAAATAAATTATTTCTATAAACCTCAAAATAGTACATATAAAATGTTTAAACTTAATATCCAGTCGGAAAAATAAAAATGTATCTTTCTCAGGAAGAATTGCACTAATAAAAATTATCTTGTTACCTAAATTACTTACGTTATTCAATGTATACCCTTGGTTGTGCCAAAATACTGGACTCAAAAGTTCCAATTATTAATTGATAGATTTATTCACACCTCGAAACATGTACAACTTAAAAAAGTAACAATGGCCAAACACTTTACAAAAGGTGGAATAGGATATCCGATTCTTAGAACCTACCACGATTCAATCATAATTTCACACATATCTAAATGGTTATACCCAAATAAGTTTGCTTGGTCTCAGATTGAAACTCAAAAGGTTGAGAGAGGTGAATTATCCTCATTGGTCATTGAAGCAAAGTTCAACAGTAAAGACATAAGCAGTGGAGCATCAATTTTCCAAAATGTGTCTAATTTTTGGCAAAAGTCTAATAACAAACTACAGCTTAGCCCATATCCCAGTCCTATATTTCAATTGAAATCAATAGCTAGATATTATAAAATTATCATCCCTAGAGATTGGAGGGATAATCTTATCTACTTAAAGGATCTATTTTGTGGAGGCCGATTATTACCCTTCACCGATATTCAGGAGGGATATAACATATATGGTAGCAGTTGGCTTATCCATAAAAATCTAACTTCAATATTGCTTTTAAATAATTTGGGGAACCTAAACAGAACTAAACTAACTTCTTTTGAACAATTAATCAAAGAAAAAAGAAAAACAATGGCTAAGCATTTTTTCTCTTCTGAAAGCTGCACACGTTGTTCAATAGCTTCCATTGTATCTAGGACATATAGCTGTGGTAAATGTGGCCTTGGACTTTAAAGCAGTAAGGGCCATGCCCTGCAACATTAGCAGCTAATGTGCTTTCTGTTTTGTTGTAAGTTAATTTTTTAATTAATTGGTGTCTTTTGGCGGTCTTCCGACGGTTTCTGAGTTACTTGCTTAAAAAAATTTGTGTCCGTTAAAGTCTTATTTTTTTCAAAGTGTTGCGTGTCTCGCGATCATTGTGTGCCTGGCAATGAGCACTGAAGGCTCTCATTGCCAGCCGTTTTCAAAATCTATCGTGCACTCGTTATGGGCCTGACATGGGCCAGCCTTTTTCAAGGTCTTGTGGGCCTAACGATGAGCACCTTCAGCGCTCATCGTGGGCCTTGCAATGAGCGCTCATCGCAAGGCCCACCCTTTGAAATGATGGGTTCGCTCATTGCAGCCCCTGTCATTTCAAAGTCGTGTGAGCCTAGCGATGAGAACCTTTGGTGAAGGCCTGCAATGAGCGCATTTTGAGCTCATTACGCATGCGCAACCCCAGAACTTTTAACATAGCGTGACCAACATTCGTAACTACCACAACTATTATACTGTATGTGATTGCAGTACTTTGACAGTAACACTTGACTCAAGTGAGTTTGTCTTGTGTGAGTTGCAAATTATCTTGCAAGAGCACAACTTAGACAATATATCACATTGGTAACAATATATCGCTCTTATCTCAAGTGAGTAAAAGATTATTTTGTGGGAGTTCAACTTTGACAAAATCATGCTTGTATCAACATCCTGCACTTTGAGAAATATTGGAAATAATAGTTGATATATGATAAAGTTTTGGCATGTATAATCAAAAGTAGAGTTATTACTCTACACTCTTTTTCTTCTTTAAGGTCTTTACAGGGACATTTTGGTGCCCTAGATTAGCTGAGCCTTCCAGATAGGAGGCATCCTATTGAGGATCATAGGTCTGTTTCTGCCTCAACTTTGTCTTTTTTTAACCTAAAGGGAATTCCAGGCTTTTTATTTTATGCAGCATCGTACATTAATAAAGTTTGTCTCCCCTTTTTGATTGATTTTGAAAAAAATATCCACCTTAAAGAAAGAAAAAGGTCACAATAAAGGCACACAGATGGTTGAACTCTTTATCAAAGGAGGTTGTGAAAGCAAATTCAATAGATAATTTTAAAAGGTTGTTGGATATATTTTGGAATTCAAATGGCTTACATAGTTCTATTGTGGTAGATGTAGGATATTTAGAGAAGGAGGGGTACTGAACATGTTTTCCCTTATGGGACAATTGGCAATGTTTCAATTGTGTTTTTTATTTGCATTCCTCTGGATCAATTAACAATCACATATGACAACACTAAACTTGATGGACTAAAAGTATTTTTTCGACTTTGATTACTTTGTTACTACTTGTTGCTATGTTACTGTCAGACCAAGCATAACCCAGTCAGACTGAACACCACCCAGGAAGATATTAACCAGTCATCATGCTTGTTACGTTGAGGGGTCTCATGCACACCCCTCATAATGCCCCTCCCTGTTTCAGGGGTCTGCTTGTCCTACTGTGACCTCCTCACCTTGTCACTAGGTGATAAACCCCCCTCCCCTTATCCCAGACACTAGAGCCTGCGGTTATCTGGTTAGGTCACATCAGATCTTAGGCAGGCCTGGGTCTACCTTTTTGGAGCCCCAGGGCAGTAAAATGGAGAAGCCCCTACGACTGCCTGTCCAAGGTATGCACGAACCCATTTTCCCCATTTCTGTGTGTTTATATCGCTCTCTTGTGAGCAAATCACAGACATTTCCCCATACCATAATTTTTTACAACATAGATGCTCATACACACACCAAGCTATTACTTGTTTATGAAATGCATTTGATGGTGGACCATATTATTTATATTTTTCTATGGGAGGGCATTGAGCTCTTGTTACACAAACACATATTATGATCACTTGTATCACACATAAATAGTTAATATTTATTAGAGTTAAAGGGCCACCGCACAATGGAAGCAGAAATTGTCTGGAAAATTTGAGTCCAAGTAAAAGCATAGGTAATCAGGAAAAGAGTCATACAGCTAGTTTTTATTGAGATAAAATACATTTTGATGCCTCACCTGGGTGCTGGTGAAATCAATGATAAATATATACCGCATTTATCGGCGTATAACACGCAACGGCGTATAACACGCATCTCATTTTAAGAAAGAAATTTCAGGGGGAAAAAAAATCAAATAAAGAACTTTGAAGCAAAAAGGAGCGGAGGCCGGAGCAGAAGCCGGTAAGTGAGGGGAAGCATTTAGGGGGGTTTAGGTTGAGGAGGGGGGTTTAGGTTGAGGAGGGGGGGTTTAGAATGAGGAGGGGGGTTTAGAATGAGGAGGGGGGTTGAGTATGAGGAGGGCGGAGGGAATATCCGCGTATAACAATTGCCTTACCATCGTGGGCTGCAATTGCGTTACGTGCTGCGACCTGCAATCCCTACCGACCCCTCGCGGTTTGAAAAATCACCAGTTACTTCCCCAAAAGCTTTTGATCTTTCAACTGCACAGGTTCAGAATGGCAAATCTCTATTAAATTGCTCCGATTACCCCTTACGATCCACTCCATCAAGCCCGTAAATGGCAAAAAAGCCAACTTGAGCTTACTTGCACCAAGGAGCTTGCAAAGCCTTTATGTATCCTCCTGACTACTCCCAAATCAAACCCCCTTGCTGCAGCCAATCAGAATGGGATATAGGGGTGTATCCCATTCTGATTGGCTCACACCTTGGAGCCTTCTGATTGGATGAAATATGATTCACAGCGTTTTCAGCCAATCAGATTTTACAGGAGCATGCGCAAGAAGCCTCATTTGTGCCGGGGAGCTCCTACAGGGAGCTTTTTGGATGGGCCCTGCTGGAGAAGACTAGAAGGAGAACGGGGGGATTGTGGTAAGGTAAGTGTACTATTTAGACTGTTCTTGATTATATGTTGTGTTTATTTTTTTATTAATTGTAATGTTTATTTTTCTTGTAGGGGTGCCGGACCTGTGAAGATCTACGGATGGGCTCTTATGCTAGAGACAAAGGCAAGAAATCCGTTGTTTCTGTAGGGGCATTTTTGCAAGGTTAGTGACATGATGTTAAGTTTATGTTATTGCTGGGTGTGGGGTTTTGTTGTATTGGGATAGACATGTGTTTATTTTTGCTTGTATTGTTCATTTTTTATCTGAGTAGTATTTTTTATTGTTCTGTAGTGTTTCTTTTGGTTTTGTGTAATGTCCTTTTTTATTTTCTGTAAAGGTTCTTTTATTATTTTCTGTAATGGTGCTTTTGTAATTAGTGGGGTGTTGGAAGGTTTGATAGGGGGTTAGGTGAGTAGTTTAGTTGTTAACAGGTTAGGGTAGGTGTTAGGTAGGTAGGGGAGGGGTTAAAAGGTTAAGGTAGAGGGGGGTAATTAGTTAGAGGTGGGTTCATTTAGATGTATTTGTTTATTGGGGGGATAGTGTAGTGTAGTGTTTGTACTTAGTGTCATGAGGGTCCTGGAGGACCCTCTGGCACTTATGGGGTTACTGCTATTGTCCCATAAGTGTCTTTATAGACCCTTAAGTGACTGATGGGGTTAAATAGAGGCTTATGGGGGTCTGTATAGACGCCCATAAGATATGGGGTTAAATAGAACTAGATAGGGTTCACAAGGACTAGATGGGGTTAAATAGGCCCAGTTAGGGTTAAAGGAGTACAGTTGGGGGTAATAGGGTTTAGTTAGGGGTAATGGGGTATGGTTAGGGTTAATAGTGTAGTATAATGTTTGTACTTTGTGCCACGAGGGTCCTGGAGGACCCTTATGCCACTTATAGTGTTAAAATAAGGGTTAATAGTGTCCTATAGGGGTCTATATAGATCCCTATTGGACTGAGGGGGTTAATTTTAGTCTCATGAGGGTCTATATTGACCCCCATGAGTGATGTGGATAATTGTAGGTGCCAGGGGAGGACTTATAGTAACCCTGCGGCAGTAGTTCATCTTTTATTTAGTGCCGGTCCTTTAAGCACCTTTAACGTTGTTTCAGAATGTTTAAATTAAAATGCAGTGGGGAGTCCCAATCGGGACCCCTGCTGCAAGGGTAAATGTGGGGATCCTCCGGGGGTCCCGGTTGGTACCCCACAGCATGGGGGGGTTAATGTTAGTTGCCGCGGGGGTACTTACAGTACCCCTGCGGCATGGGGGTAACCATTAGTGTGCTGCAGGCCCTTTAAGGACCTGCGCGGGGAACTTAAACTGGGCTTGGAGGTCTGTAAATGCAAATATAAATTAAATGCAGCACTGTAAAGCTCTGTCATTGATGGGGAACATTATGGGTGACATTAGGATTAATAGCACAACATTCTCAAACTTGCACATAGCAGATAGCCAATACTGTAATTTTCGTCCAAAGTCCGACGGGCTTGAAGAACGAGTTACGGGCTTAGAGGTCATTCAAGCCCCTTGGACTACGGGCTTGAATGACCTACAAGCATGTTTGTACTAGAGAGGACTCACAAGGGCTTTAAAAGCCCTTATGTATGCTGCCCCTAACCCCCACATGCCTAAAATAACCCCCATGCAGTGTCCCTACATTACCCTTGCTGTGGGGATCCCAATAGGGGCCCCCACAGCATTTACAATTAAAATTTCCCACCTTGAGGGTCCTTAAAGGACCCGCATCACACAAGTAGTTAACCCCTGCCACGGGGGTACTGTCAATCAGATTTCAGCCAATCACAATGGGATACACCCCTGTATCACATTCTGATTGGCTAAAAGCATTTGCATGTTCTGATTGGCTAAAATCTGATTGACAGCGAAGCGCAGGATCCACCATTTGAGGCGGGGATCTCCTCAAAAAAGAAGCTCTTTCAGTATTAGTGTTTTTTTTTTTTTGGATGGCCCTTTCCTGGCCAAGAAGATGAGGACATGGGCTTCAATCAAGAAAGGAGGAGGACTGGACCTTCTACTATCAACATGGATAGCCCGACTAGTCCAAGGCACAAGACTGAAGATCAGGGCATCTGTGATCACAGCTGGAGGGGCATTTTTGGCCAGGTCAGTGAACTAATTACCCCTTTCTTTTTTACAGGTTGTAAGTCTTCTTTATTTTAATAGTGTTGCTTATTTTATGTATTCTTTTTTATTTTATGTGTAAGTCTTTTTTTTCTGTAATGCTTTTTTTATTTTCATGTAATTAGCTTGTTATTGTTTGAACTTAGCGGGTTTTTTTATTTTCTGTAATGTGGGTGTTTTTATTTTTTGCACTTAGTGGGGTGTTGGGGTTTTATTAGGGGTTAGGGGTTTATTAGGGGGTTCAATAGTAGTATAGTGGATAATAGGATAGGGGATAATAGGATAGGCTAGGGGTTAATTGGGTACAGATAGGGTTAAATAGGAACAGTTAGGGTTAATTAGGTACAGTTAGGGTTAAATAGGACTAGATAGGGATAACTGGTTCTAGATAGGGTTAAGTGGTTAGTGATAGGGTTAATTAGGTATAGTGAGGGTTAAATATGGTTAATTACTTAGAGTGGGGTTAATTACTTAGAGGGGGTTAATTAGTTAGGTGGGGTTAATTTAGATTATTAGTTTATTGAGGGGGATATTAGTGTAGTGTAGGGTAGTGCTTAGACAGTGTCATGAGAGTCCTGGAGGACCCTCATGGCACGTATAGTGTTAATGGCAGCGTTAATTAAGGTTTCAAGTGAGCCTGCAGTGGTTAATGCAGGTTTTGATTGCTGTCTTGATGACGGTCTCATTTACTATTGGTTCTCTCTAAGAGTAGCTACGGGCTTGCGTGCTCAAGCCCTGAGCTGCTTACATATGGAACCATGGTTCACGATTTCGGTTTTCAGAATTCAAGTGTGGTCTTTTTCAATTGTATCACTCCACAATTGTAGCAAAGTTCAAGTCTGCAGCAAGCCCGAAAACATACAGCCTGTATACCGTCAGTTGCTGCCTTGCAATTGAATGAGGCTCCTGAACTGTGAGGAATCCTGAACTGTGTACAACTCCCACATGTCATCTATAGACTAGAAATGCAGTGTTTTACTACAACTGGAAATAGATATAGCAAATACTCTGTCAACATGGAAGACTAGCTAGATATTTTTGCTGCCGCAAGATGGAATAGCAGATATGAAAATACTTCTGTTAAATTTGTTTTCCATAGAACATATTTAATCCATATTAGATTTTACTCACTATATTCTCTTACTTATACAGCCTAATAAGTTGTGGAACCTCAGCACATCTCTACGCACCTTGTACAACTATCCACAAGGAAAATGCCAAAACACTCTCTTTGTCGAAAACTGATAAATTGACTGATAACAATCTCACTAAATCACAAACCCAACCTATACAACATGCATTTGCAGCTTCAAAAATTCATATTGCCAAGATGTAGAAAGCAAAAATGTCTATAATTCATAGCCTTGGTTCACAGAAATAATTTAGTAATCATCACGAAAAAAAAAAAAAACACAGAGACACTCCCTGATACCCTTGCTTTAATAAGAACATATGATGTTCCATATAGCTTGCTGATACATGCAAAACAGTTTCTTCTCCAGTTAAATACAACTTGCACTGAGTACCATGACCTCTCGCCTCAATAATAGAAAAAAATACTAATAAATTGTGTATTTATTCAATGGGGATGAAATACCCAAGCACCTAGACTGGTTTATGACTGTTTTAACAACTGTTGGATGCATCCTTCCAAGATTAACTTGAATATATGTTGAGGTCTGCCAACTTCATAATAACTGGTACAGGCAATCAAAGATAAAGAAGATGCTTGCCTGTATCAACATATAAACCTAAGAGGCACTAAAGAAACGTGCAGAAAATGTAAAGATAAAAAGTAACATTCATTAACAAAATGTGCACATGTACTAATTAACATCTGCTGTACAATATAAGTGTATAATGTGGTTGAATTAAATAGCATGCTCTTTCTTCTAATCACCCACTGTTAAACAGTAATATAATAGTAATATTCAAGGTCAATTAACAAATACTAATTTAGATTGTTTTTAAATAACAACCAATTACAAATATTAGCTTAATAATAAATTATTAGCTTTAATAATACATTAGCTAAAACCTGTATTTTCCTTTTGTTTAACAACACATGAACAGCTGCTTTCTGTTTTATAAAAATACAATAAACGTATTCAAGTTTAAGTTTTTAATTGGACAAATATTTTATTTAAAGTAATATGCTTTTGACAAACGCAACTTTTTTTTCTAGTCAAAAACAATTCTGCTTTTATATACATATGTTTTATATACATCTATATGAATAGTTGCACATGATAATTCCCAATAAAATCAAATAAGGTCTAGTAAGAATAAAATCATATTTAATTGGTATAACTCAGAGTACAACCTTTTTTAGAAAATATTGAAAAGTCCAAATGAGGTTTCTATTCCAAGTTGCTGATATGTGCCATTTGAGTCACTGATCACCAGTTTTGCTCTGAATCCACTTCATCATGTGGGGCACATTGGTATAGAATCCCATGAAGTCATCATGACCACAGTCCTGAAATCGTCCAAAGCTCACAATGCCGACCTGTGGAGAAAGCAGATATATCAGTAATATGATCCATCTAACTGTCATGCAGTTAGATAATGTAATATATCTCTTGCTAACTGTGTTTCTCAACCATGTTTAAATCTGTGACACTTCTGACTCATTCACTAAATGCATGTGACACACCAAGGCCCACACTAACTGACAATGGAAATAAATAAAATGTTAATTATGTACACTTTAGGCAAACTGAAAACTGAACAAAATCAGTAATTCACAGATTTAGATTTCTCCTGTTTCCTTCACCAGTAACTCCGTTGCAGAAAATATCAATTGAATTAACACTTTTTCTGAATATAAACTGGGGTCAGTGGGGTCTAAGATCCCTAGTTGATTTGTATCAAAATCACAAATTGAAAACATTGAAGGCATTCCGAAAAAAGAGAGGAATGGCTCTTTTATCAGTTGTTATATTCATTCATTATTACATCTGAATATGACTTAAAACAAAATAGAAAACTAACAAATCTTGAAAAAAATGTAAATAATATTAAAATAAAGTATACAATATCTACTAAATTTCAAAAAGACACAATAAAAACAGATAGAATGGAAAAATGAGAAAAAGAGTTAGGAAAAGAGTGGGATGTAAAACAATGGTACAAAGCTTTTCAAGATACAGAGAGATTCGTATAATGTTCATCATTCAGAGAAACATACTTTAAATTGACCCAAAGATGGTACATAACTCCAGACATATTCTCTTTGAAAGAATTAACTTTAAGCAAAGAAATACTATTATTGATACACTTTTGGACGCTAAATGGCTTATAACTAGTGATGTCGCGAACATCAAATTTTCGGTTCGCGAACAGCGGACCCGAACTTCCATCAAATGTTTGCGAACGGGCGAACCTGGCGAACCACCATAGACTTCAATGGGCAGGCGAATTTCAAAACCCACAGTGACTCTTTCTGGCCACAATAGTGATGGGAAAGTTGTTTCAAGGGGACTAACACCTGGACTGTGGCATGCCGGAGGGGGATCCATGGCAAAACTCCCACAGAAAATTACATAGTTGATGCAGAGTCTGGTTTTAAGCCATAAAGGGCATAAATCACCTAACATTCCTAAACTGTTTGGAATAACATGCTTTAAAACATCAGGTAGGATGTTGTATCGATCAGGTAGTGTAAGGGTTAAACCTGATTCACAGTAACAGACCAATCTCCCCGTTTAATGCACCGCAAACAACCGCAAACAGTCCCTTTGCACAACCGCAAACTCCCCATTATGTTGGATACCAAGCTAGCCATGTCCCGTTCCTTGTCCTCACTGATGTCATTGAAGGTCTCTTCCTCCACCCAGCCACCAAGGTTCCCCGAAAGGTGAAAACAAGCCCCCTGGGACGCCTGCTGTGTTTGGTCTTCCACCTCCTCAAAGCCACCTTCCTCCTCTGACTCCTCTTCTTCAGACTCCCAGAGTCTGGGGGCTTCCACTGCCCAGCATGGAAGATTATACACAGGTCAGAGTCTGGGGGCTTCCACTGCCCAGCATGGAAGATTATACACAGGTCAGAGTCTGGGGGCTTCCACTGCCCAGCATGGAAGATTATACACAGGTCAGAGTCTGGGGGCTTCCACTGTACAGCATGGAAGATTATACGCGTTGCCTCTGTCTGCGTTATTATAAGGTGTATACTGTTAAGTAGTACTATTCCTATCGGTTTAATCCCTGTTACGTCCACTATCAGGGCATGGATTTTTGGAAGCGGGAGATGGAAAAAGATGCTTGGTCGGTGCCACCAGATATGAGTGTCACTGTGCACTGGCAAAAGTTGGCAGAGTAGATGCAATAGGCTTCACACACACGCCTGTAGGCAGGCAATTGCTATTCAATCTATTACAGTCAAAAAAGTGTTGTTTTATGTCACTGAGCACAATATAAGCTGTGAGCCTGACACAGGCAGGCAACTGAAATTAGATTACAGGAAAAAAATGGTTGTTTTCAATGTATGTTACACCACCAGGTATGAGTAGTGAAAATAAGCACAATATAAGCTGTTAGCCTGTCACACACACACGCTGGCAGGCAGGCATACATTACACAAAAAAAAAATATAAAATAAAATAAATGATGTTCAAAGTTTCCTCAATGATAAAGTATAGGGGGCGAACCGAAAAAGCGCATGTGTTCGCCGTTCGTGGCGGACACGAACATGCGAAAATCGCCACGAATAGTTCTCCGGCGAACTGTTCGGGACATCACTACTTATAACAACAAAGTGGAAAAGTATACATCTACCCTCATGGAAAGAAGTCAAGATTATTTTAGACGGAAACAAACAAATTGAAATAGATTATATAAGTACAAAAAGTAGTACATTTAAAAAAAAAGTGGCAAGCTGGTCTCTATGGAAAGAATGATCCTTTAAAAGGAAAAATTGACCCAGATCATCCTCAGATATTTCTCTCCTCCACGTTCAATTTCCATGCTTAACCTTACGATCTACACATTTGCAACATTTTATGTTAATTGTTTAGTGTTAATAAGCGAAAATATAAATGTAAGTAATTTCTACGAATGAGTCAAAAAGCAATGATATACAAAGAGAATTTTAGAAATGAGAGGAGTATATATGAAGTAAGAAAAGAAAATTAAAGAAAAAAAAAAGATTTCTCCTGTGAAATAATTCACTGTTACCTTTAAATAAAGGTGGACATTTAACTAACATCTTATTTAAGGAAGCAGAAACCAGGAGAGATACATTGTTAATTTAAATGTATTATTTGGATTTTATATTCTAAGCAAATAAATTAACATTTTTATATCTGTCATTTAATTTTTTTAAAGTTGCTTACTTAGGAGAAGCAACAGTCTTGAAATATATTTGCTTCCATCTCCTCCCACTGTTGTTCTATCTCTATGCTTAAGTGGCACCAGCTAGTCAGTCTCTTTTAGATTTATAGACCGGCATAGCTTTAATGTGGCTAGCATCGTTCATGGACAGAAACAATACATTTGTGGGCAGAGATTTAAATTGTTCAGCTTACAGCAGTTTATCAGGATGTCAGCTTAGTTTAAGAACATTTTTAAAGATGTTTCTTTTCTAAATAATTGTTAAATGTCAAAATAATTAGTATAGTAATATAGCCCTCACTTACATGGCTCTCATAAGGAATCTTGGTAGTGACTTTCCAGGTAGGGAGCTACATAGCTATTACATTCCACTCATAGCAAACCATTACAAATGATCACTATGTATGAACTGCACAAGAGATTTTACTTAAAGTGCTATTACACAGCTCTTGTAATAAGATTTACCCTAATCCCTGCCGTCACTCACAGTGAGCATAAACGAAACCTCCCACAGCATTAGGTAACCCCCTAGCGAGAGCTGTTACTGTACTGTTCCTATGGACCCCACTGTGTGACCTCTAAATATAACCATGGGGATCTCAATGGACCCCCATGGCATCTAAGAATAACCCATATAATATGGGGATCCCCAAAGGTTCGCTGCCCAAGGTATTAACAACCTCTATAAGATACTATTGTATCATAATTGTTTCATGTGCACAAATCCAAGACTAGATATTGTTAATATTAGAAGCATTTATCTTGCTACAATGTCCTAAATATCTTAGATCAACTTGTGTAGTATTATTAGCTGCTCACTCAATGGCGGCAGCACGCCGTCTCTGACTAACTACGTCATCAAAGAATGCCCTAACTCCCTGACGCCATTTCGCTGCCACAGCAGCTTAATGAAAGGGGGCAGGGTAGGATGCCACAGCAGCTTAATCAAAGGGGGCAGGGTAGGATGTCTCCTGGGTCCTATTTATAGCTTACGGAAGTAAGATCTAAGATACAGAATGCATTCCGGAATATTATGGTAAGTGTAAAATATAAGAACTTATGGAAGCAGTGTAACAATAATAAATGGATAGAAAAGGGTTATATACAGAAACAACTGGATTATAATCTCTTGGTGTTCATAACCATGATGCAGTCCAATGGTATGAGACGAATCTAGATTACTGCATTATGAACTAAATTGTAGTTATATTAAACATTTATGGCAAACATTGTTTGAAACTTCAAAAATGGGATCCAAAGTATGGTATAAATTCCAGAATATTTGGGTAAGTATCAAGAAATTGAAAATACAAAACGGCTATACATGGGGAATAAGCAATAGAATAAGAGGAAGAAAGAGAGTTATGTTTATCTAATATGGGTTACGTAGCTTTGAAACAGCCATTATATAAATACTAGCGACTTGCCCGTCAAAAAATGACGGTCAATAAAATTTAAATGTTGTGAAATTTGTTTGCAACACAAAATGAGTCACCTACATTTGACCCTTTTTTTTTTCTAAAAATAAAAACACATAATTTTTTTAAACTTTTTATTTTTTTAACTTTCAACTTATATTTCACAAACATTAAACTTTGGAACATGCAACTTGTATATGAAACCTTCGTTCAACATTTTGTTAACAATACTAACAGCTTTCAATACATAATTATCACTGAGTAACTGCGGACTATATTAACTTAGAGTAAGTAAATTGTTTTAACAATAACATGCTTTTTATAATTTGAAACATATTTGTTAAACTCTTCTTAAACTAAATTAGCATTGAATCCAGAGGAAGGCAAACAATAAAAAAAAACCTATTGAAACTTGTCCAATTGTATCAAAGAGGGAAAAAAATTAATTCCTTCCTGACCCCATTAACTGGCGATCAGATTTCTCCCTGAATCAATACTTTGTCTTTAAATAATACATTTCCAATTATTATTAAATACTTCAACTTTATACTAACAATACATATTTGACTATACTACATATATATTTACCAACCTTTTTTAAACATTCCAAAAACACATATTTAACATCTGAAATTGTAACTTCAAACAATAACATTTAACTCTTGTAAATTATGAAAAAATCAGTGAATTGTTTTGTGGGGCCAATCATGTAAATATAAAACTTTGAACTTATTCCAATCTGTTTAAGGATATTTTACTGTTTTTTTTTTTTTTTTTTTCATTTAGTCCATTCTGCAAATATCACATATATTTTCATAAGTGAAATAGTGGTCCCCTATTTAAAGAGTCCCAGAGTACTTTAATTTAGTACTGGAAGTCAAACCACTGTTCTCTATGTTTTTTTGTCCATTCTTTAGATGTTTTACGTGAAATATTGTTTTTGTGCAATCATATTGAGTCCCATAAAATGTTGGCATTAAAATGAAACCATTGTCCTCTATCTTTCCAACACCTCATAGTAGACAATGTTTTTGGTGTAGACACATCCATCGTCCAATAAATGACCTTGAGTTTCGTTTTCTTCAACATGCACTTTAATTTCTTTTGGATTAGTGCACCTTGAAAAAGCCACATAGAGTTGTCCATGTGCAAAAAACTGGTTCCTTTAAAAAAATCCCAACTGACTTAAAAGTTTGTCCTTGGGATTTATTGATGGTCATAGCAAATGCCATGATAAGTGGAAATTGTCTCCGTTGAAGGACAAAGGGCAAACCACTCTCACTTGGAGCTAAATCAATTCTTGGTATAAAAACTTGTTCACCTTTATGGGTCCCAGTTATAATTTCTGCATGTAGAAAATGATCATTTAACTCATGCACAATTAATCGGGTCCCATTACAAAGTCCTTTTTTTGGATTCATATTTCGCAATAACATAACAATTGCGCCTTTTTTCAATTGTAAAATATGTGGGGGCATTCCAGATGGTGTTAACGAATTAATAAATTCGATACTAAAATTTGATTCACTGTCTTTATCATCTGACAGAATAGAATCTGCACTGTAATAATTCTTTTGTGGTGCATTGGTGTATTTTAAAATTTCGTTATTTACATTCAAGGCATCGATATTTTTTGATGTTAATATCACTTTGCAATGTCTGTGTAGTCCTCATTATTAAGAGTGTTTAGAAATATGGCTGATATGAGTGATTCATTGCAAACCATTTCTGATGGAATTTCAATGGTATCATTTGGTAAATGCTGTATTTCTGGATGTTTTCCATCTCCGATTTTAATGAGCCAGTCATTGAATTCATTTTGGCCTTCAGATCTCATATTTAATTCTAATTTGAGATGTGTAAATATTTGCCACAGTTTATTGGTCTTGATACATGTTTCAATGATCTCTGTTCTATTTCCGTGTGGCACAACAGGTAATGTTTGCCTAAAATCGCCTCCTAACAGCATCACCTTTCCACCAAATGGCAACTTATTATCCATCACTTTTTTTAAGAATCTGTCAATACATTGCAGTGCATGACATGACATCATTGTTGCCTCGTCTATGATAATTAGTTTAGTTAGTTTAAATTTTTTTGCTTGTATGGAATTGAGTCGAATATCTGACACTGATGTTTCCAAAATGGGAACTGGCAGCTTAAATCCACTATGCACAGTTCTACCACCATCTAACAAAAGTGCAGCAATTCCAGTTATTGCAAATGGCATAGCTATCTGACCCTGTGATCGAATATAACTCATCAAACAATTGTACAGATAAGTTTTTCCTGATCCACCTGGTCCGTCTAGATAGAAATACCGGTCTTTGACCATTTCATCATCTGTAGCATTTGTGATGGCATGAAATGCTTTTAACAGTAAATTATTTAAAGTTGCCAGTTTTTCTTGGGTTTTTTGTTTTTGAAGCTCAGTGTCATAATCATCACAATTGATGTCATCTATAAGTCCCTGATCTGGTAAATTAAAACTTGCACAATTTAATCCATGAGTCAACAATATTTCTTGGATTTCCATCAATGTTTTTAACAGAGCTATTGGTTCTTTGTAACGTTTCAAGAAATCTTCTGACATGTTTAATTTAAATGTTTCCCACAAAGTGAAAGCATCAGGTACATTGTAAAATATACAAATGAATGCAAATTGTTGTCTCATTTGCTTAGGCATTTGACATAGTGCTGCTTCTTCCAGACACCTCTCCCATTCTGTATCATCAGCTATGAAATTTTGATGTCTTGCAGCTAATAGGAATGTATCATAAACTATGTCATTCACTGTACCTAAATGCTCAAAACTCTGTGCACCGGGAACATGTAGCAGAAGTAATCTTAAGCTGAAACGTTCAATGTCCCTTGGACTGACGGAAAAAAATGCGTGGTATGATTTTATGTGTATCTCTTCTTCGTTGTCGCCATAGATCATTTAGAAATATATAGTGATATGGTATCTCTATGTATAAAAATTGTCTGGCCTGCGTATCCTGACAGTTTATTTTAAACCACGCAGTAAGTGTGGTATCTCTGTCTTCACTTTGATATAATGCAGTTCTTTCATTTCCTTGAGTAAAGCAAACCAACTGACTTTGAGGCAAATGTACAGCTAAACGATAGATAGCATGTGACCGATCATGCATCTCAAATTTCAAAAGGCGCCACATTGCTTCAGGAGCACTCACATACCGAGCATCTAAATAATTTGATAGTTCATCATGTAAAATTGGATTTTCGTTTTCATTTCCAGCACCTTGTACAACAACAGTAGCTGCATCATATCCTTTGTATATATATTTATACACATACTTAATTGATTTAATCGAAGTGCAAGCTTCCACATTGATGTGTGCATTGTACTTGATGAGCAAATGTGGATTGTATGGAACGACAAATCTATTATCAACCTTTTGGCCACGGATAATAGCTGTTTGTCCTTGTGTTCTTTTATACAAAGGATATACATCACAATTTGCATAAGTTTGCATTTGAAATTGTTTCGGAAATTGTTTCGTACATTTTTTATTTTCCACACATGGTGAATTAGGATTCATCTCTCCACATGGGCCATGAATCATTCTATGTGTAACAATCTCCCAAAGTTTTGTATATTTTTCTTGGTCTGGCAATTGTGCATAAATTACTGAATCCACTCTCTCTGCAGTGTTCAACTTGTCTTTTTCCTGCAGTATTAAAAGTATGTGAGCATGTGGCAGTCCTCTTTTTTTAAATTCAATGGTGTAAACAAAAGCCACACATTGTCCAAATAAGTGTGCTTTAGTGATATCATGTATTAATGAATTGAGTTTGATTTTGAATACTCTTGCCACTAAATCTGGTCGGTCAGAAGTAGTTTGTCCCAGATTCAAATTTTCCTTGATCTCTGGCCATTGTGGATTACACGTGAATGTAATAAATAAATAAATCTGGTTTTCCAAATTTTGTAACAATAGCCATGGCATCATTATACCTTTCTCGCATATTGCGAGGAGATCCTTGGAAAGAGGATGGCAAAATAATTGCTCTTCCAGCTGGAATGTCTCTGTTGGAAGCTAAATCTGCCACATAATCCATTAATCCACAATACTGTTCTACTAGTAATTTATTTTGTTGATATTTAATGAAATTTAGATTATTGGCTTCAACTTGTAAATATAAATCAATAATCCATTGTTGAGTGAGTTTCCTCCATGTAAAATTGGATTAAAACAATCACGGATAGCAGTTTGTGCCACTTTATATTCCAGCATGGAAATATTAGATCTAATACGAAGTTTAGTATTGGGATAACTTTCCAATTGTAATTTTGGTTCCCATCCTGGTTCCCCATTTGGAAAGAAAATGGGATATGTCATTGGATTTAAATTACAGCTTAATATATTGATGTTGATAAATGGTTGTTCTTCATTGCGTGGATATATTCTAATATCCCGGTGAAAAGGTGGTTCACCATCTTCATTTTTAAACTCCATGGCAACCTCATTTACAGTAGGTAAATTATATCTTCTTTGATCAGTGTTGCGATCTCTTTTTAACACCATATTGACTCTTGGTGTAGGCAATTGATGTCTTTCAGCATGTTCCTGTTGTTCTTTTTCAAGCTGTGCTAATTGTTTGTATGCTTGACTATATGGGTTTTTTTGCATAATTTTTTCCAGCTGTTCAAAGACTATGCGCAAACACTGTCTATTTTCTGGAAGTGTCATTCTTTGTTCCACAGCTTCCATCGTATCTAAGACATATAACTGTGCAAATTTCCTTTGCTCTCCTTCTTGTGGGTGTAAATGTGAAGTTCGGTGGTATATTTGACCTTTGACCTATCTTTCTTTTATTTAAAAGTCTCTGTCGATCTACTTCTTGCAAGCGTTGTGAAGTTTCCGGTTTCTGAGCATCTTTCCACCTTTGCTTCCTTTCCCTTGCCAATCTTCTTTTGCGTTCAATTTTGTCTTCTCCATTCTCCGCCATTTTAATCTGTAATTGTAAATAGAGATGTAATTATTGTTTATTCTTTGTTTTGTATACATTTTTTTCCTTTTTGTACTGTTCGATTAAAGTAGATGAATAAACGAATAAAACATTTTCAATTGTTGCACTTTAGACTGAAAGAAATGAAACCAATTTTCAAAGTATTTTATTGACATATATGAAATCGGAAATAGCTGCACATATCTATCTTTATATTATTAATCCTTCAATTACATTCCTTCTTGATTGAATTCACAGCATACCATCAATTTCTTTTTTTTTGCAAGTGTTGTAAGCTTCTTATTTTCTTTAAATATTATTATTAATTAGTATTGTCTTTTCAACTTTTTTCAAGTTTTGACTAAATATCATACATTAATGACTCAATAAGTACTCTCCATTTTCAACAAATTTAAATTTTCACCAAATATATAATATATAGCCTTTTTCTATGCATCACTACCAAATTACATTTTATACCTGTGAGGATGATGTTGATGTTGTTCAAAGGCTGCAAACGTCACGCTGTCTGTTTTTTCCCTTGCAGATCCAAATAAACTGTAAAATTAAATAGATAATATTTTTAAACTTTTGGTTCATCGATATCATTAAATGAACATCAACAGACATATATTTGGCTACATTAAAAACCTAAAATCATATTTTTTAATATCTTGCCATAGTAATATAATTACAATTCTGTACCTGTCCAAATTATCCTTATGATGTTCAATGTGTGCAAACGACACTATCTCTGTTCATTCAGCTACACTTCACTGCAATTATACAAAATAGTCAAATTAATGTATAATATGTTATATTAATCAATGAGGCTATTTTTGCATAGATTAAAAACATGAAATAAATATATCAATCAATCAGTATGAACACAAATATGAAAGCATACATTAAAAACATACACTCAATATTACTGTTAGTCTTTAAATAAGAATCAATTAATCTGTATTAATCTTAAATTAATGTCTGACTAAATATAACGTCAAGGCATAAGCATGAGTCTCTTCCCTTTATTTTTTTTTGAGTGGTATTTTAAAATAAGTATGTTACAACTGAATTCTTAAAATAATGTACATTACTAATGAAATAAGAATCAAGTAATGTTCATTAATATTAAAGTAATGTGTGACAAAATCTTACATCAACATGTAAGCATAAGTATATAGGCTTTAAATAGTTTTTTTGGTTTATTTTATACAAAATATATAAGAACTGAATTATTTAAATAATGTACATACTTTAATAATTAATTAATCAACGTGTTCCTTTTTTTATGCACATTCTTAAACGTTAACCTTTTTTGATATTAATGATTAGTAATGATACATTATGAATGTTATTTACAATTCTTTCCCACAGGTAATCACGATATATACCAAAATAATTATTAAATTAATGTACATTAATAATTAATTAATCAATCTGTTGCTTTTTTATTCACATTCTTAAACGTTAATTAATTTTGATATTAATCATTAATTAATTAATGTACATTATGAATGTTATTAACAATTGTTTCAAACAGGTAATCACGATATATCACAAAATAATTCTTAAATTAATGTACATTAATAATTAATGAATCAATATGTTCCTAATTAATTAATGTACATTATGAATGTTATTAACAATTGTTTCACACAGGTAATCACGATATATAACAAAATAATTCTTAAATTAATGTACATTAATAATTAATGAATCAATGTGTTGCTTTTGTATTCACATTTTTAAATGTTAACTAATTTTGATATTAATGATTAATTAATTAATTAAATAATGTACATTATGAATGTTATTAACAATTGTTTCACACAGGTAAGCACAATATTATTTTTCTATTAATTAAATTTCTTATTTTTTATTTATTAAGTAAGTACCAATTTATTAATTAATAATTATAAATTATATATTTACTTTTTTTAATGTAATAATGCTGAAGCAGTATACTGAAGAGCCAACGATCTCTTGATATTTCCCAGCATCAGAAAACATCCAGTCAGACTGTCATCACCTGAGGAGAAAGTGTCAGTTATGTGTGAAGTGTGCCCTATATATGGGCTTTGTGCGCAAGACAAATGCATTGTTTTAGGCGGGAAATCCGCAGTTGCGCGAGCCAAATGCGTTGTTTTCAGCGGGAAATTCTATGTGGCGCGAGACAAAGGAGGGAAATCTGTGTTAATGCGTAAATCGGTAATATCGTTTCGTAAAATGTACTCGCTACTGTCTTTTTACTCATTGTGCGGTTAATGCGCATCTTTAATCTCGTTGTTTTTCGAACACATACGTCTGTGGCTGTATTTTACGCAGTTCGTAGTAGTATAGCCTCGTTTTCATTTTTTTCGGCGGAATTTTTTTTCTTGCTTAGCCGATTTTCGATCTTTGTAACTCGGCTAAATCGATGTAAATTGGAGTTCCAACTCACTTCCAGACGTCCTGCCTGTTTCCCCATGCTGTAAGTGACCTTTATTTTATTTTTTAGTGTGTATTTAGTGTTTTTTTTATTGTTTTGGTTCCGCCGCTTATCTCGTAATTTTTTTCACCTCGTATTTTTTTTCTAAGTGCTACGGTTTAACATCTCGCCTCACTATGCGAGGCTCGCCTGCAATGAGCGCCTGCGGCTCTCATTGCCAAAGTGCTACGATTTAACGGCTCGCCTCGCTGTGCGAGGCTCGCCGGGCGATGAGCGCCTGTGGCGCTCATCGCAAAGTCGTACAATTGGCAAAGTGGTACGGTTTAACGTCTCGCCTCGCTGCGTCCGGCTCGCAGGGTGATGAGCGCCTGTGGCGCTCATCGCTAAGTCGTACGTACTACGCAACACTACGGTTTAACGGCTCGCCTCGCTACACTACGCAACGCAGCGTGACGACGAATCGTAGTTAGACAATTATAATATGTGATGACTGATAAAGTGTAACCATAAATACATAAAAACAACATAATAATGCATAATACATTATGCCCAATGCAAAAAAGTATCAATAATAATAATCTAAGTGATGGTGACAAGACAATTTATAATTTGATTAATATCAGTTATACTGTGAATCTTTCAAAAGAACATTAGATATATACTAAATAATAAGTGTCAAGGTTATATAAGTGATCCTTGCATTTCAATTTGATTATTTATACTAAAATGTGATACTTGAGGTGAAAAATAAATAAAATACTGTGATGTGTTTTAAATGCTGACTTCTGTATTGTGCTTGCAATAAACTAAATATAAAAATAATGATGATATGTCTGAATGATCTGTGACGTATTGTCTGATTGATGTTTGTGTAGTGCTGATGATTGGTGCTAAAAACTATAAATTGGAAAATTTGAATAAATGTGATGTGAAATAATATAGCAAAAAAGTGACGTGACTCGTGATGAAAATTGGATTTATTATTGACTAGGAACTTGCCCGTCAAAAATGACTGGATTAAAATTGTAAGGCTGGCAATGCTGTTTGCCGCACAATGTTACGCTTTTGGACCTCTGAGCACCTTTGGCACTCATTGCGAGCCTCTCCCCTGTGTACTTGAAGTTTCCTGCTTTGCACTAATCACCTTCGGCGTTCATCGCAAGCCCTACACCGAGTGCCTTTGGTGCACATTGCGAGCCTTTCTTCTCGCCTACTATATGGGCTGTTCATTGCAGGGTTCATTAACCTTCAAGTTTAGTGCTTGGGAATGCCATGTGTCTCTTTCCAGCATCTCCCCCGTCCCTTCCCTGTGTCTTTCTCCTCTGTGTGTGCTGAATATTTGCGTGGCGCGCGGTGACTGCCGTTGGTTTTATTTTCAAAATCCTGAGTGCCTGGCGTTGTTTGTATAAGTGTTACTGTCTTAAGCATCATGTATTTTGTAAGTTTTGCAAGCCTAGCGTTGCTGAGCTTCATTTTCATGCTGTTTCAAGTGACAAAGAACACAAAATATGGATGTAATTCGCTTGCAACCTCACTCCCAAGCTTCCTGTGTCTCTCCCTGCGATGTGTGTGAGTGTGTTATAATTTTTTGTAGATGATTTCTTATTTTTGGTATTTTTTTTAGAGTTCTGCATTTGGGCTGCTTCGCCTCGCTTTGTGAGGCTCGTATGTGTGCTGGCTGCAATGAGCACCTTCAGATTTAAAAACAAAGTAGCAAAAATGCCTTTGTTTTTAATAGCACTTCATTATTTTACCTCCAAGATGATTTGGTGTGAGTTCCTGTAACAGTATTATGCGAGTGTCACTATATGGGTATTCTATACTCTATTTTCTTTATCAGGAGCCAGCGATAGCTATCTACTTAAATAATCCTATCAATAGTGTAATGAGGGTTAAATCTCTATATATGACCTCCAATGGAACTAAGAAATGATACATGAATTGATATCTGGATCTTGACTTCACTTATTTATATAATCCCTCTTTTATTGCTCATGTGGTTCAAAATATCGTCCAATTCCTTCAATCTTGATATTCAGTAATTATTAGAGACCTTCATACAAATTAAGATGGTATTAGGTCTCTGCTTATTAGTAACCTATTAAACCATAAATAGGTTAACATTTATCAAGTCACACATAAAGCCCATCAATATTACTACTTGTAGCATGGGCAACTATTGATTCCTATTAATAGGTAAAGTGAGGCAATCGGACTTGCAGTAGGAAGGAATATCAATAAGTAGATATATCAAGAGTAAGGAACAATAATGGGGTCACATCAAAGAGGTCTAATACCCATTAGAGAGTTGTTAGTACTCTCCACGCTAAAACTTCATAAATTTGCTACAAAGGTGCAAAGCTGAATACCTAATATTTGGTTATTGACTCAGCTATTGCTTTTGCGCATCCCAAACAGTTTAGCTAGTACATACTATATTTGTAATAGCGTGGTTATCGGCACTCAGTCACCGGTGCAACTGGCACTTTCCCTGATGTCTTAGCGCTATAATAGTGTTGTTATCGGCACTCAGTCACTCAGTCATTGGCACTTTCCCTGATGTCTTAGTGCTATAATAGAGTGGTTATCGGCACTCAGTCACTGGTGCAACTGGCACTTTCCCTGATATCTTAGAGCTATAATAGTGTGGTTATCGGCACTCAGTCACTGGTGCAACTGGCACTTTCCCTGATGTCTTAGCGATATAATAGTGTGGTTATCGGCACTCAGTCACTGGTGCAACTGGCACTTTCCCTGATGTCTTAGCGATATAATAGTGTGGTTATCGGCACTCAGTCACTGGTGCAACTGGCACTTTCCCTGATGTCTTAGAGCTATAATAGTGTGGTTATCGGCACTCAGTCACTGGTGCAACTGGCACTTTCCCTGATGTCTTAGTGCTATAATAGCGTGGTTATCGGCACTCAGTCACTGGTGCAACTGGCACTTTCCCTGATATCTTAGAGCTATAATAGTGTGGTTATCGGCACTCAGTCACTGGTGCAACTGGCACTTTCCCTGATGTCTTAGCGATATAATAGTGTGGTTATCGGCACTCAGTCACTGGTGCAACTGGCACTTTCCCTGATGTCTTAGTGCTATAATAGCGTGGTTATCGCATGGGTCCAGCAGGCAAAAACAGTGTTATATCGGGGCAATGCTATAGAAAATCAGAACATTAAAAGGGATCTGGCGGGCAAAAATCGCACTATAGTTTATCAGCTCTAAACGGGGTAGCTTTCAGCGGGGTATACCTGTATAAATATCATCCCCAAATGCAACTTGGGGAATGAATCTGTACCATCAGAATAATTTTTAGCTAGCATAAACAGGAGAGTTTGTATAGTAGCATCCCACATAAGGTAGGTATCATTGCAACATAATACTACCTGAGAATGCACTCCAGTAAACAACAATGGTTCAATGAAGTCTTCCTTTCTCTTCTTCAATTTGTTCTGACCAATAATTATTTCTTGTTTGATAACAAATGGTATCATCAGTTCAGAGGTACTGCAATGGGCACACCATGTGCACCAAGTTATGCAAATGTAGTACTTGGCTGGTGGGAAATAACTCATGTCTTTGATGAATCCATGTCTGATTTTTCTGACAAGATTATTCTCTGATTGAAATTTATAGATTATGTGATTATGATATGGACTGGTTCAGATTTAATTTAGGGATACATCCCAGACAACTCAATTTCTTGGATTTAATTATCCTTAAGGACAATAGTCAGAACATTTCAGAAAGATACAGCTACCAATTCTTTACTGTATTAGGTCAACACCCTATTCCACTTAAGAGAGGCATCCCATTAGGTCAGTACCTCAGACTTAGACGAAACTGCAGTGATCTAGAAGAGTTTAAAAAGGAGGCCAACAAATTACAATCAAGATTTAAAAATTGTGGTTATCCCAACTGTTGCCTAGAAATGGCATATCAGCGGGCACTTAATACTAATAGAGCTGACCTCCTCCATAAACAAACTACAAATGTAAAAGAGACACTGGCAGAAGACAATAAACTCAGTCATATAGTCACTGACTGGAAGGAATTAAAAGCCATTTATGAAAAACATTGGCATCTCCTCACCTCGAATGTAGACTTACAAACTATACTCCCAAGAAATATATCTATTACATACCGGAAAAGACGTAGCTTAAAAGATTCTTTAGTACATAGCATGTACAAGACAGAAGTACACCCAAACACCTGACTGTGACCTGCAGAGGGTTCATATAGATGTGGACATTGTTCCAGTTGCAAATATATGAAACTAAAGTAAATCTATATTCATCCTATAACCGGCGAAAAATTCCCAATTAAGGGATTTTTCAATTGCAGTACTGTGGGAGTAATTTATGTGATCACATGCGAAAATCGGAAAAACTTACAGACAACTAAGAAGAAGAATCTGGGAACATATACATTTACTCCCGTAGCTCGACATGTGAAATATTACCAACAAAATGATCCCACTGTACTTATATAACTTTGACACTTATTATTTAGTTTATATCTAATGTCCTTTTGAAAGATTCACAGTATAACTGATATTAATCAAATCATAAATGATCTTGTCACCATCACTTAGATTATTATTGATACAAAAGCCCAAGAATAGCTGAATATTAGTATGTCCATATATTATTTTTTTGCAATGGGCATAATGTATTATGCATTATTATTTTGTTTTTATGTACTAATGGTTATACTTTATGAGTCATATTTATATAATGGCCGTTTCAAAGCCAAGTAACCCATATTAGATAAATATGACTCTCTTTCTTCCTCTTATGTTGATTATTCCCTATTATAGCTGTTTTGTATTTCCAGTTTCTTGACACTTATCCAAATATTCCGGAATGTATTCCATACTTTAGATCCCATTCTTGAAGTTTCAAACAATGTTTGCTATCAATGTTTAATATAACTACACTTTAGTTCATAATGCAGTAATCTAGATTCATCTCATACCATTGGACTGCATCATGGTTATGAACACCAAGAGATTATAATCCAGTTGTTTCTGTATATAACCATTTTCTACAAAAACGCTATAGCTCTAAAAGTAAGAGGGGTAAACTGTAATTTTAATGCTTGACTGTAGTACTCATAGATGTTAGATTACAATGAAGAAATAAAGAGTGGGAAAAGAAGGGAGCAGGAAAAATATTCACTCAATACACCATTCAAGTGACACACAACAGTATATAACCTGATAATGTAGTATAAAAATATCTTTGAATGGGTTAATTAAAAATATCTAAACAAAATCTTCATTGTGGAAAAGTGGCACAAATAAATTGGTAGAAAGACTTCTGTTTGAGGAAAACTTCAAAAATATATAAATCCTTACATATAAACCCAGAGGAACATTGAAGTAAAGACCCGCAAAACACTAAAATAAGATTTCCTACTGTGACACATAACCTAAAAAAAAGATTAAAAAAAGTAGACCTGTCAAAGGACTGTGGAGAATACACTAAGCAAAGAGGTAATTGTTAATAGTCTGTTTATATCTTGTGCATGCATAGTGGTATAAAATATTTCTAATAAATCATATATACAGTCAGAATGCCCTAATTATATTCATTTTTCAACCCAACTTTTTCAAATTGAATCAAAACAATCTACAAAAACTTTTTGTGAAGTTAAGCTTTTCAACAAAAGCACCCAAACGCAGAACATGTAAACTGTAAATCATTCTATTATGTAATGATCAGTGGCATCATATGTGACAATTTTCGGTTTGTGAACCGCGAACGCGAACCGCCGCAAATGTTCGCGAACCGGCGAACCGGGCAGGCGGATTTTAAAACCCACAGGGACTCTTTCTGGCCACAATAGTGATGGAAAAGTTGTTTTAAGGGGACTAACACTTGGAATGTGGCATGCCAGAGGGGGATCCATGTCAATACTCCCACGGAAAATTACATAGTTGATGCAGAGTCTGGTGTTAATCCATAAAGGGCATAAATAACCTAACATCCCCCTCCATCATCATCCTCCCCTGTATCTCTTTACCCCCTCCCTCATCATCCTCCCCTGTGTCTCTTTCCCCCCTTCCTCATCATCCTCCCCTATGTCTCATCCCCCCTCCCTCATCATCCTCCCACCTCCCTCATCATCCTCCCCTGTATCTCTTTCCCCCCTCCCTCATCATCCTCCCCTGTGTCTCTTTCCCCCCTCCCTCATCATTCTCCCCTGTGTCTCTTTTCCCCCTCCCTCATCATCTTCCCCTGTGTCTCTTCCCCCCTCCCTCATCATCCTCCCCTGTGTCTCTTCTCCCCTCCATCATCATCCTCTCCTGTGTCTCTTTCCCCCCTCCCTCATCATCCTCCCCTGTGTCTCTTTTCCCCCTCCCTCATCATCTTCCCCTGTGTCTCCCCCCACCCCCCTCATCATCCTCCCCTGTGTCTCTTCCCCCCCCCCTCATCATCCTCCCCCCTCCCTTGATGATTAGGGGGGGGAAGAGACACAGGGATAAGTGTGAGGGGTGTTAGGGTTAGGGTGAGGGGTGTTAGGGATAAGTGTGAGGGGTGTTAGGGTTAGGTGTTAGGGTGAGGGGTGTTAGGGATAAGTGTAAGGGGTGTTAGGGTTAGGGTAAGGGGTGTTAGGGATAAGTGTGATGGGTGTTAGGGTAAGGGATGTTAGAGTTAGGTGTTAGGGTAAGGGGTGTTAGGGATAAGTGTGAGGGGGTATTAGGGTTAGGTGTTAGGGTGAGGGGTGTTAAGGAAAAGTGTAAGGGGTGTTAGGGTGAGGCATGTTAGGAATAAGTGTGAGGGGTGTTAGGTCTTAGGGATAAGTGTGTGGGGTGTTAGGGTTAGGTGTTAGGTTGATGGGTGTTATGGATAAGTGTGAGGGGTGTTAGGGTTAGGTGTTAGGGTTAGGTGTTAGGGATAAGTGTGAGGGGTGTTAGGGTTGGGTGCTAAGGTGAGGGGAGGATGATGATGATAAGGGGGGGAAGAGACACAGGGTGTCCTTGCAGCAGAGATCAAAAGAGTCCTTCAGGACTGTATTGCACACTGTGTACAGTAGCCTAGCTATGGTTTTCCCTATTGATGCAGTATCACCTACACTCAGCCTCCTCTCAGTAAGACTGCAAGTTAGTTATGATTCCAAAATCGCTGCTGTCCATGAGGTAGAAGGCTCTGGAAGGGAGTGTATGCTGCTGATTGGCTGGAATGTGTCTGCTGACTGTGACATGCAGGGTCAAAATTTGCTCAATGATAAAGTATAGGGGGCGGGTCGAATATCGCATATGTTCGCAGTTCGCCACGAACACGAACATGCTATGTTCGCCGGGAACAGTCCGCCGGCGAACTATTCGCGACATCTCTAATGACTAGTGACAGTAGCTACCACTTAAATGATATCAAGCATTTTACAGAATTTGAAACAGAGGAGGGTTATGGTAACAGATACACTTGTGACATATCTGTACTATTTACTCCAGGTTTAGCAGTGACAATTGGACTGTAAACTTTACTAAGAAAAGTCAGAAAATTATATACATATGAAACAATTGTTACTGAATTTTCAAGTGTAAAACAGCTTACATCACACAGATAATCTATTCAAAGATTGAATAGTTGGATCTTGATTCAGGAGAAAATTCAGCATGTCTCCATTATACAGAAAATCAGAATGCAGAGTCACATACCTGTATCCATCTTTGTTTTATCTTCATTACAAGAGGTCCACCAGAATCCCCTATAAAGGGAAGAAGACACTAATAATTATGATTTATTTTAATGGGGCACCATTGAGCTGCCTAATATGGCATAGTTAAACTACACATAATGACAAGACAGGACATTCTCATCATAAGGGATTAATAAACTCACCTGGACAAAATACTCCCTGGGGTCAGGGTATGTTCATTATTTTCAATTGCATATGGCTTTACACTTAGGGCCCCAGTGTTTAATTGGCTATTTTTGATATAGATATATTGGAATGTGTATATAACACTTAAGATCCAAACACATTTTTTAGGAGCCAGGCAAAATATTTCTAGGACCCAGGGAAGGAAAATATCTCTGAACTCTCCTTCTGGATTGCTACCCTGTCATGGTAAAGGGACTTTTGTGCATCTCAGTGAAGCTCTGGGCTATACCATGTAGGGTCCCCCGAAATGGGCAGGTGTATCTTTGCCATGAAAACCGTGTTGATTAGCACAACCAGACAGTTGATGTGTCTGGGCGTGCTGTGGACCATAGGGTCACGCATAGTCGGACACAACTGGAAGACTAAACAACAAAATCTATTAACTTCCATTATAAATATAACATTTACCTTTATTAAGGAAACTGAAAAATACATATTATAATACAAATCAAGGCAAATTAATATAATAAAAAATTAAGCATTTTCAGTTGATTGTTTTACCTTTCTTTCTCTTTGCATTCTTGTCTCTACACACAAGAATTGAGAAGCAAGAAAGTGGGTGGATACTTTGCTGACGTCTCAGTAAGTAAAAGACTTTGCTGACGTCCCAGTAAAACAATGAACAAAAGGGGAATAACTTGCACAAACTGGGGATTGTATGAATGTGTATGTGTATGAATAAACAAACTCGAAAAATACAGAGAAATGTGTCAACTTTAAAACATTTAATTCTGAAATCAACTATAATAGTTTTGGTAATTGTGAGTTTGGCGGTAACGCTATGTTACCGACAACTCGCAAAGGCCCGCAATTTTCAGGCTTGCAGAGGCCTTTGGCACTCATCGCAATGCCCGCAACTTAGAGGGGGGAGACAGACTCGCAATGAGCGCTGAAGGCACTCAATGCGTGCTCCCCGATCAGCGCCAATCGCGAGGCCCGTAACTTAGCAGGCATGGCCTGAGCCAGACATTGCGCATTATATGGCGGTTTGCGAGGGAGGGATAGTGGAGGAGACACAGGGGAGGGAGAGGGAAAGAGAAGAGACACAGGGAAGAGAGGGTGGGGGAAAAGACACAGGGTAAGGTAGAGGGGAGAAAGAGACACAGGGGAGGGAGAGGGGAAAGGACAGAGGGAGGGAGAGGGAGGAAAAGGAGGGGGAAATGAGGCACCGGAGAGGGAAAGGGGGAAATGAGACACAGGGGAGGGAGAGGCGGGAAGGAGACACAGTGGAGGGAGGGGAAGAAACACAGGGGAGGGGGAGACACAGGGGAGGGAAGGGGCAAAGAAACACAGGGGGGGACACAGGGGCAGGAAGGGGGGAAGAGACACAGGGGAGCGAGAGGGGGGGAAGAGACACAGGTGAAGGGACAGGGGGGAAGGGACACAGGGGAGGGGGGAACAGACACAGGGGAGGGAGAGGAATGAAAAAGAGGCAGTGAGGGGGTAATGGAGAGGGTGAGGGGGAAAGGAAGCACAGGAGAGGGGGAAATGAGACACAGGGGAGGGAGGGGGGAAGAGACACGGGATGGGGGGAGAGACAGGGGAGGGAGAAGGGGACAAAAGTAGAGGGGGAAAGGAGACACAGGAGAGGGGGAGAGTCTCGCAATGAGCATTAAAGGCACTAATTGCGGGGCTTGCGATAAGTTCTGAAGGCCCACAAGTTGTGGGTTTGCCAAGGCCTGCAATGAGCCTCACATTGTGTGTCAAACAGCATTGCGAGTCTTCAAAATTTAAAAGGCTTTAAAATTACTAGCTTAATACAAGTGTTTTTTTAATCAAATACATTTGTAACTTGCACTTTAATGCTATTATTTCTATAGTCTGTTCCATTATAGTTACTCTGTTCCCTTTTACAATTCAAGGACGCAGTTGTATAAAATGCTCTGAAAAATTTGATACAGCAAACCATCTTCCCATAAATGTAGGTGAGATTTACTATAAGGAAGGAAGGGTTAGAGGGAAAATAATAATTTAGATTTAATTGTAATTTTGGACATGAACTAAAGGACTACTGCACAATAAAAAAAATATGTTTGAAAACTTTGAGTCTGATTAAAGCATAAATAAGCAGGGAAAATTCATACAGGTCATAAATCACCTTTGCCTTTTACCTTTGCAAGAATCTGTATCCACACCTCTGGCACAGAACATGTTTTGGGTTAACTGGATTGAATGTTTTTGGATGTCACACATGTGTCTTGGCTGTTTGAAGACAAAAAGGCAGATTAACAACAGAATGACCATTACCACAGCAACAAAAAAATCTATATATTATATATAGTAATTTACAGTATATTGGAATGTGAGAACCTTCAAAGCATAATCGAGGGAACAGCTCAATACAACTACACTTATGTGGTACCTACATAACTAAACATGGAATCTATGGAACTCCCTGCGCTGCCTGAAACAGGGTGTCCAAGGCCACACTACGCAACAGTATCTGTGCTTAAGTCTCTTACATTCATCATATCATCTTCCTCCTGTATTGACATCTATGTATGTTTTCAGTTTTACATTATTTTTTTCCCATTTGTACAGGTCAGCAGACTATGCTTTAGAAATAGAGTTCTTACCTTTATGTTAACCTTAGCATGTAATATATATTTTTCTCTTCTACTAGTATTGCTGGAACCCCACCCGGCTATATAACCAACAAGTGTCTTTTCCAGGTCATCACTTCTGGTGACAGTCAACAGATTCTCTGTTGAAAAATGTAAAATATATGTCTTATATAACAGCAAGCGCACTGTGTATAAAAGCAAAAAATAGAGTATGGTTTGGAGAAATTAATATAATTAATATATACAGGTTGGTCATAAAAGTGATACCTTTTTACATTTCACTGGCCAAACATGTCTGTCTAGTATCATTACACATATTTAATGTTTTTATGCATTTGCTGTGTGTCTGATGTTTATTACAAAACAGATTATGATTTATTGCCTACAGCCCTATATCAAGAAGAAATGTTCTGCAAAATATACATCAATGGCACATACAGTATGGGTTGTATCCACTTATGGACTTTTCATCCTAACAAATGTAGTTACTTCTTCTGCAGTACAATAAATAAGGGCTAGATATATTAAAGGGTAAGGTGTTTGAGAATTCTTAGAGAATAACTAGATCTCTATGTAATTATATAGGGCATCCTTACTAAGCTTTCACATCTCAAAGTGTTCTAGAATAACTCACCATTTAATACATATGGCCCACTATTTATTTTATTTAGATATCTGACTTCTACAATTTTATAATGAGATATAGCAATTTTATCAGTACTTAAATGTAGAGGAGGAAAATAAAAAGAGAATAAATCAAACGCCATATTATTTAAAAACAAGATAAGGAAGAAATAACAGAGACAACATTATATGTGTAAAAGTCCTGCAAAAAAAAACAATCAGACTGGCTAAAAGAGAAAATTAAAAGTTAATTGCAAAGGATTGTAATTCTCCCCCTAAATTGTTTTAAATATGCAAATAGTAAAAATCAGCAGGAAAATGAAGATGAGCTTTTGCATACAAAATGGAGGTACCAATGGTAGCGACATTGCTACAAAATGGCACTGCATTGCTCTTCTTAAATAATTTGGTTAACTCAGGAAGAAATTCAAAAGAGGCATGGGAAAATAAACCAGGCAACAGTAGTGCTTGCAGACAGAATGGAGACACTCCACATGACCACATGCACCACATGCAGTGGCAGTGGATTGGAGTGTCAGGTAAAATCCTCCATATGAGGTAGGCCAATAGGTTGAGAAAGAATAGGCACTCTTCCCTCTGATTGGTACCTTATCGCCAAAGTGTACTCCTGAAAAGGAGGGTAAGGTTTGCCAATAAACTGCTGTAGTTGGTAAGAGTAGAAGGCGCAGAATGTAGTTCTTGGAGGCCCTTGGAGTTTCTGAGCTTAGTATGCAGTGAAGAAGAATAACTCCTGGGTTCAGATTATGCCAGTGGAGGTGTGGAATATAAGTAATTCCTGTAAAGAACACAGTCAAACTGAGGACAAATTTGGAAACTTGCCATCACAAACTGGTAGCAGTGATGGAATATACACCTATTTAATCCATCTTCAGTGACAATATTGCTTTGGTGCTGATGGATAAGCTGGATATAACTAAGCGGTAGGTTGGAGCCCTACTAGCTTTAAAGGAGGGTGTCCTGGGTGTGGATGTGGAAGAATGCTTAAAGGAGTGGGTGGAAGAATTGATCTGAAAGGAAGTGTTGTTGAAACATCAGTATGACTCTTCCCTTAGAGTAGCCCAGTTGTGGGAATGTTCCTTTCAGGTTGAGTGTTCCATCTAGTTTAATCTAGTGTCCCATCTAGTGTCAGGAACTTGGACTGTAAGAAGAGTCTGCAACCTTTGAAGATTTGAAAGGAGTGGTAGAATGAGAGATCCAGCTAAAACTATCCAATGCTGACATTGTATAGGGATTTAGTGGTATTGGATCCCTCCAAATTAGACACCAGAGCCTTCCCCACTCCCATCCATATCTGGTCCATTCATAAATCTAGAAGAAAACCACTTGGAGGATGTGGTCCAGCACATGATCAGTAGTACCACCCCACCAATGTTGACTGGCTTCAGTATTAGTCTACCTTTGTGGGGAATTAACCTGGATAATGGCAGCACTCCCCACTTGCATGTCAGAGGATATGTAATGGAAGCAAAGCCCATTTGCCTCCTCCTAAAGATTTTTTTTTTTTATAATTAACTTTTTTATTGAAAGAATAAACAAATAGAACATCGTAAGTTCAGCAAATCATATAACAAATCTCTCAAGTATCAACAAGATATATCAAAAAGTTTCTTTCAAAGTTTTTCTTTTTTGGTTAGAATAACACATGAACATGTAAAACATATATATAAAGTCACACAAGGTCTTGAACATATATACATTCCTCAAAGCAGACATGTGTCTAGGAGGTACAGTAAGGTGAAACCATAGATCAAACATCAGGTCAACCCATAAAGTAGTTCACACGAACCTTATTGTGGACCTCGTAGAGTCCATAAGTCCCAGCAGGAGGCCCATCGACGGTATCTTTCATCAATTTCAGCTGAAAGTGAGCTCATAGCCCGAATGAACCTGATTTTGTGAAGTACTTCAATGTGAGTAGGGGAGGTAAGTTTCCAGTGTTTAGCTATGATGCATCTCGTGGCCAAAAATATCTGTGTTGTTAAACATTGTTCTGATTTGAATAGCCCCGTAATTGGAAGGCCTAGCAAAGCTTCCTCAGGCTTTTGTGTTACTGTTGTCCCCAAAAGTGTTTCTAATAGGTCGTATGTTGCTGTCCATATGGGTCTTATTTTCGGACACTCCCACAGCATGTGAATCAGTGTACCAGTGTCTGTGCAGCCCCTAAAACATGTGTCAGGGTGTGTTTTGTTCAGAAGATGGAGTCTTGCTGGTGTAAGGTACCACCTCATTATTGTCTTAAAAGAGTTTTCTTTTAGTGTCACGTTTAGTGAAGAGGTATTGGCTTGTTTTAGGATCTTATTCCATTGGCTGTCGTCTAGAGTTACCTGCAAGTCAGCCTCCCATGCAGTTTGGTAATGTGGTTTAACCCTGTTGGTGAGAGGCACCATCTGATTGTAAATGATGGCTATATTGGCCTTACCTCCGGGATTGTTGATACAGCATTTCTCAAAGGGAGATTTGGTGTGATATTTGTTGATTTTCGTAGAGTGTGTTAGTGTCTCATTAATTGCCATCAGATTAAGCCACTCTCTATGTGGCACCTGAATTATGTCAGTGATAATTGACGCTGTGTTGCTTTGTGAGGTCACCCAGGTATCTGCCACAATTGTTATTTTGTTCTTTATCCACCATTTCATCTGGGTAAATTTATTGAGGTGCTGACCTTTGTGTGATTGCCATAGTGGAATCAAGCCAGAACCCACGCTCAGGAGGTCCACCCTTCTGTTCAGGTCTTTCCATAATTTCAAAGAGTGGCTAATACAAATTGGTAACTCTCCTGTTCGTAGGTCCCGACCTAAGCTAAGCCATAAAACCTGCGATAGTACCCAATGCTTGTCTTCTAGAAGTTGCCTCTCTATGTCTGCCCACACCGGTATGGCCTCTTTTTTAAACCAGGTCGTGGTTTGAGCTAATCTAGTGGCCTTATAATACTTGATTAGATCAGGGAAGGCTAGCCCCCCTTTCTGTTTAGGCGCACACATTGTGGTTCTATTAATTCTTGGTTTCTTGTTATTCCATGCGAACTTAAAAAGTGTTTTTTGCAACACTCTAAGGTCGGGTAACCTGATCGGGGTTGGGATTGTCCTAAATAGGTATAATAATTTGGGAATCACATTCATCTTGATGGAATTTATTCTTCCCAACCATGAGATGTTAAGGAAGGACCACTTGGAGATATCTGCCTTGATTCTGTTAAAGACAGGAGGAAAATTTGCCTCGTATACCAACGCTATAGACCGCGGAATACGAATACCAAAATAAGTTATCTGTTTGGGTGCCCATTTTATGGGAAAGCTGTTTTCTAAGTTCTGTTTCACCGTTTGGGGTAGTGTAATGTTGAGGGCTATGCTCTTGTTAGTGTTGATTTTGAACCCTGACACTCTGCCAAAGTCTGTGAGCAATTGGAATAAATTAGGCAGGCTTGGTATTGGATCTGTAAGTGACAGCATGATATCGTCTGCAAAAAGGTTGAGCTTATGCTCATTAGGGCCAATCTGCACTCCTTTAATGTTTGGACAATTTCTAACTGCCGCTGCCAATGGTTCAAGACTAAGGGCGAAGAGCAAGGGGGAGAGTGGGCAGCCCTGTCTAGTTCCCCTAGTAATATTAAATTGTTTGGACACAAATCCCTGATATATAATACATGCTCTGGGATCGCTGTATAAAGGCATAATGCCCTTCAAAAAGCCGTCCCCCAGACCAAACTTCGCCAATGTTTTCCACATAAAAGTCCAGTCTATCCTATCAAATGCCTTTTCGGCGTCTAAAGATAGGAGCATTAGCGGGATATCCTCTCTGGTAGCCAAGTCTATCAGGTTAAAGATTCTCCTGGTGTTGTCGGGTGCTTCTCTACCTGAGATGAAGCCTACCTGGTCCGGATGGATCACGTCCGGCAACAATGGGGCCAATCTGTTTGCCATTATTTTGGAATATAGTTTGAGGTCCGTGTTGATCAATGAGATCGGTCTATAACTACCGCACTGTGCTGGGTCTTTCCCCTCTTTGGGTATTACGATAATTTTAGCCTCTAGAAATTCTGGTCTGAATGAAGAACCAGAAAGGAAACTGTTAAATAATTCTTGGAGGTGCGGTAGCAAGAGATCGATGTATTGTTTATAATAAAAATTTGTGAATCCATCCGGACCAGGTGCTGCATGTGATCTCGTGGCCTTAATAGCCTGTTTAATTTCCTCAGCAGTTATGGGGTCTGCTAGGGTCTCTGCCTGTGATTCCTCAATTTGTGGCAGCTGAATCCCAGAAAGAAATTCATCAATTTGTGATTTGTGAGAGTAGGATCCTGAGTGAGAGGGGGCGGAATACAGTTCTGTATAAAATTGGCGAAAGACATCAGCAATCTGGTCTGGTTTAGAGACCGGGCCTTTCCCTTTAGTAAATATCTTTGGGATGAATGAGTCCGCCCTCTGTGCTTTAAGCTTTCTGGCCAACATACTGTCAGGTTTATTGGTGCTCATAAAGAAGCTGGCCTGCGTACGTTGTAGCATGGAGACCACCTTCTTCCTGAGCACTGTGTTTAAGGTGTGTTTGTATTTCAGAATTTCATTGTAGATCTTAGGATCATGATTCCTGGCAAATAGTGATTGTAACTCTGTGATCTTGCTATTGAGGTCCCTAATTTGCACTCTATCTGCTTTTTTCGCTGCTGCTCCTAGCTGAATACAAACTCCTCTAATCACTGCCTTATGGGCTGCCCACACTCCTCCCCCGTCTACCTCACCCCCACTATTGATCCCGAAGTATTCCACAATTGCACTGCTGATTTTTTCCCTTAGGACTAGATCGTTTAATAGACAGGGATTTAGTGCCCACGAGGGGGACCGTCCCGCTGGTAGAAGTCCAGACAGGGAGATCAGAACCAGGTCATGATCTGACCACGAAATGGGTCGAATGGAAGCTGCTTCTAAGTTTAGTGATAGGTGTTGTTGAATGAACAGGTAATCAATTCTGGAGTGTGACAGATGTCTGGGGGAGTAAAAAGTATACTCTCGATCAGTGGGGTTCATTATCCTCCAACTGTCTATCAGGCAATTAGATCTGAGAATATGTTTAAGAGCTCGGGTAGCCGTGGGAGGTGTGAGTTTAGTGGTAGCAGTTGATTTGTCTGTAGATGGATCTAGGACTGTGTTCATGTCCCCCCCTATGATCAGGAGGGAGTGCTCCCAGCCCATAATCAGATCTGAAATCTTAGTGAAGAATTGCTTCTGATCAGTGTTTGGCGCATATATGTTAAGGAAGGTAATTTTCTGGTCATGAATGGTGCCATGTACTGCCACATATCTACCCTCTGGGTCTGTCTGAGTGCGGGTGTGGCGAAATGTAAGCCTATTATGAATAAGGAGAGTCACCCCTCTTTTCTTTTCTGTTGCGGTGGAGTGGAAAGTTTGTTTATATGCTTTCCCCCAGTATTTGGGGACCGCTAGTTTCTTAAAATGTGTTTCTTGCACAAATATTACATCTCCCCCTAGTCTCTGATACTCTTTTATGGCAACCCCTCTCTTAATCGGTTCATTCAGGCCCTGAGCATTATGTGAAATGATATTAATATTCATGACTCACCGTTTGTCTGGGGCTCAAGGCCAAGCTTAGTAGAGCACTAAGGGTTATAGCCGCCTTCGAGTATCTAGTCTGATGAGCCTCCTGCTGGGACTCCGTCCAGAAACCACCTGCGTCACTTCACTGTGCAAATTGATGTAAACGTAAAGTAAAAAGTTAGGGTAGAACGGATGAGGAGAACACAACGATATACAGTGGTTGAAACTGCTTGTCAAGTAATCCGGCGTCAAATTTGTTGACACAAATTTATCAGAAAAAAAAAAAAAAACTTCTTTTTTTTTTAATTCTAAAAATAAAATTATACTAATAGAATATAACAAAACTAGGAACGTAGTATAACACTACTTCAAGGAGAGCGAGCGCTGTCCTTTTAATTAAATTGGTGAGTCCAGTAGTATTAGACTCCAATACTGACTGGATTCGCCGGGGGGTGTGTATATGGTGAAGCCCTTAAGGGACACTATCAATATCTATATAAAAAAAAAAGAAGAAATATTCTTCTAAAGTGACAGATAGTTATGCAAGAGTTTAACTAGTCATGTCTGTTCATATTTTTGGTCGCAAGTTTTAGAAGATCAAAATAAGAGGTAGAACCTAACTATAACATATCATATAACAATACATCACAGTGTTATTGGATCTATGGCACATCTGGCTGGTCAGGGGCCCTGTTTTGATGTCTTCTGGAGGGGAGGTTGGAACCTCTACCACGAGAATTAAGACCAACTGTTCTTCCTCGGGGACCCTCTGTCAACTCCCTGACGGGTTGGCTGTCGCCAGAAACTCCAGGAGCATCTGTTAAAGTAATGCCCCAGGTAGCTAGAAGGGCCATCCCCTCCTCTAGGGTTCTGATGGTAAAGAACTTGCCGTCCCTGGCAATCAGTAGGCGAAATGGAAAGCCCCAAGAGTATTTCCAGCCATGGGCCAGGATGTTGTCCAGGAGTGGTTTCATCATTTTCCTCTTGAATAACGTTTGTTGAGCGAGGTCCGCAAAGACACTTGGTCTGTGCCCTTCGATGTCAGGGATACCCCCCCTGGATGCTCTCATGAACATTTCCTTAGTTGTATAGTAATGGAAGCGGGCGATGATATCTCTGGGGCGTTCAGACATGGTGGAACGACCTCCCAGAGCTCTATGGATCCGGTCCAGTCTGTATTGCTCAGAGTCCAGATTTGGTAGCAGAAACTCACAGAGCTCTGACATGTATAGATGGAGGTCAGTTACTGATTCAGGTACGTTTCTCAGTCTGATATTCTGTCTCCGAGATCTATTTTCTAGGTCTTCCTGAAATGTTAAGTGGCGGGCTTGCTCCTCCTTTAGCATGGAGATTTCTTCCTCAATCTTGACATGAGATTGTTTTAGTTTGTTATATTTCTCTTCAAGCGAGTCAGTTTTAGCGTCCACTCTTTTTATCTCGGACGTCAAGTCTGCTGAGACTTTTTGGATGTCCGCTCTGATGTCCTCCCTGAATGTGAGGATCAGGTCTTTGAGGTCTTGGATATCACCCTTAGTGCTTGGCGCTGTATGCTCCATCGTTGTTGCTGCCGTGGTTTTTGAGTTAGGCTGTTGTTTTTGAGATGCAGGGGGTGACGCTCTAGGCAAGTAATAAGATTGTATATTCTTGCTACTTTTTCTCGTAGCTACTCCAGCCATGACATAAGAAAAGGTATTTTGTCACTTTTGCGTTTGTAAGTGTCCCCATGTAACGGGCATATGGGAATAGGAAGTTACATCCTGGAGAATATCAAGTCTCTCATGTGAAACATATGCCCCATAAGCTTTGTGCTATCAGGAAGTCCCTTTGTGGTTTACCACTTTCCTCCACTAGATGGCAGTGGCAGACCAGGGAAGTATCAGATGTAATTGATAGTCTTAATTTCTTGTAGTAGTAAGTTAATGTAGTTTAAAGATCACTGATGTTATATTCCTGAAATTTCTCTGGGTAGTAGTGCTGTATATCTTTATTGCAGTACACTGAATATATGTGCACCCCATTAGACCCCAAGATATAGTAAGTTACCAGAGTGCTTCAGGAATTGTCACTTTGACCATCGGGCGGCTGAATTGTAGTGTGCTCTGCTCAGCACCAGCCACATTGTAGCTTGATCCGCCAAAGAAGGAATAAAATACTTTTATTGTGCACATGAGAATCTGTGAACTTCCAATGTAGGGTAGATGGTGCCCCTTTTCTACTTTGACAGATAACAATTGTATCCACCTGCCTTTGGTGTCAGGCAGCTGCATGCACTTAGTGAAATCAGAATGGCAGTCAGTCACTGGGCCTAGCCCTGCCCTAGTTAGAGCATAGAGACCACAAGTCACAAAATGCCCCCTATCACAGGGGAGTGAGGCATAAGAACTTGCAGAGTTGTGTGTCACAGTTCCAAGGCAATGATAGTTGGATTCTTTGCCACAGCTGTAAATATTGACAACAAAAAATCAGGGCTTGGCTGTCGTTTGAAATAGGACTAGAACATAAGAATGCAAATCAGGCTCTAGTCACACACTTAACAAACTTCAGTAGACAATAGCAACAAAATCAAAGGACACTGGGTTGTAAAGGCCTAAGTAGGCTTGTCAGTTGTAGTGGATTTCAGAGGCACTGATAGGCATGTCAGTTGTAGTGGATTTTCAGAAGCACAGATATATATATTGCATTCCTGATTTGCATTTTTGAGCCTGAGCATGTAATTTTCGTAAGCTGCCACTTGGTGGTAGTGTTGAGCTGTCTTTTATACAGGGAGTAGTCATCAGCAAGCTTATACAACCAGTGTAGCCGATCCCTTTATCTCATATAACATAAACAAGTTAAGATGATAAGGGATTGAGGAAAAAAAAAAGTAAATTCCTTGTCTTAAACAGTTCATTTCATTTGGCTGTGGCAGTTTTGCTTCAATTGCTTTGCTGATTAGAGTCCAGCACCAATTAGGATTTAATAAACAGAGCTTTTAATGATGGTTGCAAACATATGTGTCCCAGCAATGAGATGCTGTAAAGGTACAGTCCCTGGGGTGTGGGGGTACAACTCCACTTGCTCCTTATGATCCCAGATTGGTGTAGAAGTTCATTGAATGCACTTTAATCCCTTTTTTTTCTATGTCCACTAGTGTCTGTGTGTAGTTGCAGGGCTATTGCTAGCTTTACCCTGTGTTAGCTTTCAGTAGTAACCCATATAGAGTGCTTGTTAATTTTTATGAAGTGAAAAATTATATGTTGTGCTCCACTTTATATCTCCCATCAAGAGGCCCTTCCCTGGGTAGGTGAGCTGGGGTCTAGCTGGGGTAGGATGACATAAAAGGGTCCCCTTTGGGGTTTAGACTCACCAGACACCTTTCCAATAGTTGTTGATTGTGCCCCATCCAGTATCTTTCAGTCCAGTAGATCTGTGCTAAAGTGAAGTCCAAAAGTTGCTGCACAGTGCCAGAGCAATCCAGACTGTTCAGTCACTGCATCTGGTCTTGTAGATCAAAAATAATCCAAATTGCTTGGTAATTTCATGTTGTATTAAAGCCTTTTTGCAGGGAGCTCTGTAATTGTGCTTCCTCTCTGTTTGCTGCTCTCCTCCTAAAGATTTTGTGGTTTGGTGAACATGCAGATTAGAAGCTGCTCCAACTTATCCCAGGAATAGAGGAAACATAGATGGAAACCAGTTCCCTGCTACGGGGGATTGTACAGGGAGGAAAAGAGAAGACATTTCTGTTGGAGCTGATTCATAGTAAGTTTAGGGGTGATCCCACTTATGTTGACCCATATCAGCAGGAGATGAAGGGAGCAGCAGGTATGGAGTGCAGTGTACCTGTCAGAGTTACTCCAACTTACCATGGGATGCAGTGAGGATCCAGGCACAGGTGGAGGGAACAAAGGGGATGCAGAAAATTGGGTACCCTTTGCCCACATGTGGTGATGGTGTGAACAAGTCCAGTCTTTCTGGTTGCAGTGTGGGAACCAGATATCCAAATTATCCGGTAAGGTATTTTTGATTAATTTGGAGCTTGCTATACTCCATTTGGAGTTGGATGTTTTGTTCCCACACTGTAAATACTTGATATGTCATATTTTATTGGGGATAAAATGGATTCTAATGAAATCTTGGCGGGAAGTAGTTAATATTACTTCAAGAAAACGTGAATTGGAAAATAATTTCCTTATATTGGCTATGGAAAAAGATCCAAGATTAACTGGTCATTATGGGACAATTATATGAAGGATTATGTTTAAGTAATCTCCTCTAGTATTTTTCATCTCATAAAGTAAGAGAATATGTGAGAAATATTTTGAATTGTCTTTTTTTGTCTTTGAACAGAATGTATGTACCTATTAATCATTGTGGCAATAAGTTGTCAACAAAGTATGGGTAGGATAGAATAGGTAGGATGTTAGGTAAGGCAATAATCTGTTTGCCAATTTATTTTTATTTTTTTGTTTGGGGGGGTATGCAGGGTTCCATCAGCAACTTTTCATTGAAAATGTTGCTTTGCCTTCCTCTGAATACATTACATTTTCTCTGAATTTCCTCTGAATACATTAAATTGTCTCCAGCCCAATTCTCTATGTTACTGTGATTACATGGCTCATATACAAAAATAAATGCTTGCTAGGCTGCTTTTCCCTTGCAAGCTTGTTTGTGATGCCATTAGGTGGCACTCACATTGAAATTCACATAGACAGTTAGTTGGTTGTTAATTAGTCGTACATGTATGGGGCAGGGGAGTATGTACATATCTGGTGCCCCTCAACATAGTCTTCTTAGCTGTCCCCTTGGTGTGAACATGTGCACCTCACAAATCAATTAAGTGTACTGAACTATTAAAGACACATAAGGCCCTATTAAATTAAAAATAAATGTAACTTACAACAGTTACAGATTGATTTAATTGAACAAGCCCGCCATAACATGGCTGAAAGCCAAATCTGTAAACCATGTAACCGTACGTAGCATTTCAGGGCATGATCGTGATCAATTAAGCAAGCCCGTAAGTAACGATTTAAAAAAAGCCATTAGTAAATGAGACCATCATCATGACATCAGTAAAACATGGCTTTTAAATGTCAATTAGTGTTTAGATATCCAAGATGCGATCGGGCTGGCAATCCAGCAATTTAAAAATTACTAAAAAGGAAAAAGGAAACTGTTATAGTTCATGTGGGTGGCCTGATATGTATTGGATTGATATAACACAGAAATGAAACATAAAAAAAAAATGTATTGCTGATTTGCGAGCTTGAGACTGTTGTGCAATTAATTATTTTCCCTGTAAAGCAAAGTGTATTTTTATTGGCTTTTATAGTGTTAAGAACAGGGGATTAAACCCCTTGTGAGTCTTATGATGGGTTGGAGTTACAATTTTGACAACCGCAGAAATTTTCAGCCTGTATCCTGCAAATCGATTGCGGATACCTAGAAGAGGCCTATTAAATATCAGTAATTTTTACGGGCTACATTACGGGCTTCAGTAATTAAAATTTTGACAATTTAATAGGGCCCATAGAGTACTATACACATAGTGGTTCATAGTACCCTAGCAATCCTATATAGTGTAAATTATATATATATATATATATATATATATATATATATATCACATATATAGTTGTGAGCATGCGAGTTGTTGCTAACGCTTGCGGGCTCGCGAAGCAAGGGCCTTGACTCGCGCAGTGAGCCAAGGCCCTCGCAAAGCGAGGGCACTGGGCGAGGGCCTCAGTTGCTGGCATGGAGCGCCGAAGGCGCTCCATGCCAGCAACTGCGACCCTCGCAAACTTCACGTCGCAACACAAACAACACGACACACCAATTACGACACTCGCAAAATTTTACGAGCAACGCAAACAACATACGACACACATTAACACACATTACGGACTCGCAACACTCGGACGCAACTCGCGAACATTACAAAATTCAAAACACAATACATACACACAACACACACATAAAAAGCTTACCTACAGCAAGAGGAACCATCCAGCACCTCAAAAAAACGAGTTACACCTTCATTTAGATAAAACACTTTAGACACTAATAAAATCGCTAAGCGAGAGAAAAAATGGCCGACGAACAAAACGAAAACGAGGCTACAGCACTCTCAACACGTAAAACACAACATCACACTCGCAAAACACCACGAAGCACCGACGGATAATCCGCAAAGACGCATACCACAGATAACCCGCCATTTTACGCCAATGCGGAAGCTACGCTAACGGTTTCGTCTCGCGCACGCACAGTATTACACTGCACACATTCAGCATGCTTACACAGCAGCTACACACCACTAATGCTGCAGCAACATCAAAACAGATTGCCAGCTCTTCAACACAATGCTTCAAAATAGGTAAAGTATATTCATTTATTAATGTATTATATATTTCATTATTACACACCAAACAGCATTACATATTCATTTATTAATGTATCAGATCTTTCATTATTATACACCAAACAGCATTAGCTACCTTACAATATCATTGCCGTCATTTTTTGATGGGCAATTCGCTAGTATATATATATACTATAAATCCACAAAAACATCACCAGACCATAAATGACTAATCAAAATGCAAATCATCTGACCAATGAGCATGTGGACAAGCCTCTACTGAGTGTTCTTATTACAAACTTTTTTTTTAACTAATATATTTTAAAAAATGGCATACAAAATTCCAAGAAGGCATGCAGACTTTTTAGCTCACTATTACATTGCAATCTTTCCAACAAATCTATGTAGTAATTTTTCTTCATACAAATGAGCAAAAGTTCCTTTCAGTTGCCCATGCTCTTTCAAGTTCCCAAATGCTCATCTTGTATAAACAAAATAGGAAGAGACATGCTGTAAGCCTACAGCCTCACACTAACTCCTTCCTACAAAAGCATGCCACTGGCAGGGGAGGCTAACAGGACGGGGGCTATATTAGTGATTAAAAAAAAACCTATGAATATATTATGCCATGGCCATGGGTTTGAGTATGAAACACGGTAGTCTCCAACAGCAACACCATCCTCTAAACAACTTGAATACACTAAACAATAGCCCTTATAATTTTCTGCCACCCCAACTATCAATAATCAACAAAAGACTCCACATTAAGAACCCCAGTGGCCTGCTACACTACATCTATAAGGAGCCTAATTTTTCCTATCACCCATGGAGGTGACCTAAGGGAGGTCATCTATCATCCGTGGAGGTCCATGAGGACACTCATGGTCTCCATTACTAATCTTTCCTCCTTGGGGTTCCTAAGGACTCTCGAATTCTTCAGCACCGGAAAAAGCACTTTCCAAAAATCTGTGCCGCTCCCTAAAAAATCTAAACCTATGAGGAGTTTCCTGAGTGAGTTCACTTTTGCCTCACCTCACAAATTTCTTGCAATTAGCGTAAAGGAATTAAAATTCTTGCAAGCTGATGAATAAATATTAACCAATCAGAGAAGAATACCACCTCCTATTCTGATTGTTTGATTGACAACAAAACAGATTGAGTATACTCATAACATTGCCTTAACGCTTAACGCTTATCTATTAGCCAATTCGAGAACGGCATATAAACCCTCTAATTTAGTTTTTTTTTTTTTTTAAGAGAAAGGCAGATTTTTTTGCTGAGGCTTTTCCCTGAGGTATGAGGGCCTTCAATCAAGGCAGAACATTTACAGCTATTAAATTGGCCTCTTTTAGCTACCCACAAACGATCACAGGTAACAGGCTGAAAATACCTACGGGCTGTCAAAATTGGAACTCCGACCCAGCTACGTTTTTGATCTTTCAATCCCGTAAATGTTACAATCGTAAATCGCTATTAAATTGCTATAAGCCCTCAAGCCTGCAATTGTTTTCTCACCCGTAAAATCCTACGGGTAATAGAGAGCCGCAAGGGGTTTAAACTCCTGTCCCTAGACCTGCATAAGCAAATATAAACACACTATTGTATTTTAAATTAAAGGGAAAGCGATGAAAGGTATTAAAATTAATAGCACAAAATTCTCAAGCTCGCAAATCTGCAATCATTTTTTTTTATGCTTAATTTCCGTGTTATATCGATCCCAGGAATCAATGTGTTAATACATATAATAGAACTCGCATTGACTAGAATATATTATATATTAATATATAATATTACATTTATAATTTTTTTCATATTGCATTATTTCTGGAATGCGGGTCTGATTGCAACTCGGACTTCAAAACTGTAAGTGATTGAAATTTAACCTCCATGTTTTAGTGACGTAATGATGACACTTTCTTTTACTTTTGGCTCCGTCTAAACCCATAACTATGGGTTTGAATAATTTATCATGTTTACGCCCGGAAATGCTATGTGCCGAAGAATGGTTTACGGATTTGGATTCCGGCCATGTCATTGTGGCCTTTTCTAATTTAATCGCTCTGTAACTCCTGCAAATTTATTGGGGCCAAAAGTGTGGGAGACATTTCCTTAATGTATCTGTCAGCTAAGCAAAGACTTTCCAAACTGGTCTTATTGGTATTGAATTACTGAGAAAGCTACCTAGCTGTATCACTTGGAATCTGTCAGCTGAGGTTAATAAACCACTGTAGTTTGGTAAAAACTTCACATTTGTGAATTATGCAACAACAGCATATGCAGCAATGCAAGACAGGGATAAAAGCATTTTAGAGACATTATTATATCTGTATGACTAATTGTGTCCCAGTAATTCCATCTTGTGCTGATAGTTTGCCTGTAACTTGAGGGGGAGTGTTATACAATGGAGGCTTACTATTTATGTTGTGAATGGTGCAATATGAAATGACAGTCTTTTAATAGAACTGAGCTTTTATCTGAATCCACAGCTCCTCCAATTCCTCATAAAATTCTAATCCTTTTAAGAACAAACACAACATGTATGTAATCATTACAACAATATTTAATAATGTAAAATCCTTTGCAAATTGTTAAAATAAAAGAATACTATAAATATGAGAGTTCAGTTGTCCTTTAATGTTCACTCACGTAAGAGAGTATCTAGATTGATAGGGTTATCTCATTGAAACAAGCTTCAGTATCTTGAGATTCTTAATGCTTCCACAAAACTAAAGTTTCTTGGTCAGAGAACAGGAGAAAGGGTTTATTTAGCAGGATGGGAGTTAAGAGTAAAAGGGCGTGTGTCACAATCCATCTGCCACCAAGCTACTGACAGGACTGTCTTAAAAGGAGGATCAGAGTAATCAGACCCCGGGAGAACCATTAGAACACTATTATCATGGCTAGCTATGGAAAATGATTTTAAAGACTATGATCACATGTTTAATACTGATTAATACGTGACTTTCGGGTCAGGAATATATATTCATCGTGATTAACGTTGTGAGGTGTACCATACCCAATGTATTTTACCTGTAACTATGTACACTTGACTTGTGTTACAGTTATGGGACAAGGAAGGGGGTAATAAAGCTTGTATATACAATATCTTTCTACCAGAGCACTCTACCAGCCTCCCTAGTGAGCTTTAGTTGGCCCCCGGTCCTCCTTCCTTAGGTATGCCTAACAGCTACTTAGGGGAATTGAAAGAGTGGCTGAGCTGGATCAAGCTCCATAGACTGTGTGTGGGCTGTCTAAGCATGCTAATTCAGACATAGATATATAACCACGACTTCTGTGGAAATTAAGTGGTTTTATTGACAAAGCTAAAGTAGTGTTGAGAACATGTAACTGATATCCCTTTGTCTCTGGTTGGCATGTGATTTATGAATAGTGTTTAGCCTAGACTTCCCATTTACTACTACCGGGACCATTCATAACTTATGAATTGAGCTAAGAGTGCCATGTTATACAGCAATCAGGATAATACATTCCCCACATAACCCCCGGTCCTACGCTATCCTTCCCCAGTTTAACTCTGGTCTCCTTCTCCCGACATTACGCCACCAGCCAGGTTCCCTGCTATGAATAGGTCTGGCCATCTGTCCACTGTATGGACCTAACTTCATAATGTGATAAACTGGTCACCACCGCGTGGTAGTCTGGTCCCCGAGAGAGTTGCACCCAGAAGGCAAGGATATTTAGAGTTCCATCCCCCATCATCCTATATTTCACATAGCCACCAATCCATGGCCAGGTCAAACCATCCTGATTGGATAAAGGATGGCCCACAGAGTCAATCTGCAGAGCACCGACCATAGAAGCTTCTGATTGGCTGAGGGGATACGTTTGAAATCCCCAAACTTGTGCAACTCTGTTTGCGGCAAAGTGACCCTTTCTTTTATTGTAAGAATGCCCAAAGTTGAAATAAAGGTTATGCTCTGTTGGAATACACTGGAGGGAGAAAAAAGATCCTATTATAGGGCACACCTACTAATCCTAATCTTAGAAAGAAGAGAATAAACTAAATAATAAAACTTAGCATTTAATGGTATTTAAAATCCTATTAAAATATATGCACATAGGTAGCAGAGAGGTAGTAATGTTCTAGATGGCAGTGTGGGTATCTGTTACAAAAAGAAATAAGTCCTAATGGTGTGCTTTATTGAACCAAAAGTGCCAGTGTATCACCCTGTATCCTGGAAGTTACCAGGAACCTTCAGGTAGGTTAGGTCTTGATGCTCTTTTTCAAAACCGCTGATGAGTAGGTTGTGACAGTTTGAAACTAGTTTGTACTTGAATCCTAGGAAGTCGAAAGGCTTTCAGTTTATATAGATTTTTGGGGCAGTGTATATAGATTGGTGTACAAAGAAGCTTAGTCATCCAAATGTAAAAGCACGTGGCATAACACTAGGTCATGTTTATTAACAGATAATCTTTAAAAAAATCTACTGGTAATTGCCATATTGGCATAAAGAATAACTGTGATAGTATTCTAACAGGCTGGGTTGGACAGTTTACTTGGCAATAAATATCATACTAAGTTGTTAAGGTATAAACACCAGAAAACCTTTAATTTTCTTTAAAGTAAACTGCTGCAGCCATACACGAAGAACTAGAACAAACTTATCAAGTTCTGCTATTTTTTCTTTAATCTACATAATATCTAGCTATTTCTTACATTCAGTTGTATGATAGTTGATAATTTTTTATGTCAGTTTTGAGGTGTATAAAAAATAAATCCTTCAGTTAAATTCTTTTCTCTCTCTGGTATGTAATTTGCTCTAAATAAATTTGCACAGTCTCCTAATAAGTATTGTTCTTACACTAAAGTATACAAAGTCTTCTGAATGCGGAGTGCAAGGAACATTGTCTTAAGGCCCTATTCGGTGAATATGAGGAGGACAGAAATCTGCTCAAGGAGACTATGGGCCTCATTCAATTGCAAGGCTGCAACTTACATTATACAGGCCGTATATCTGCGAGCTTGAAATTAGCTACAATTACAGAGCTATTCAATTGAACAAACCCGCAACTTACGAGCCGAAAGCCAAAACCGTAAACCATGCAATCGTAAGTAGCATTTCAGAGCGTGATCATGATCAATTAATTACTACCAATTTAGCCAATAGTAAATGATACCGTCATAATTACGTCAGTAAAGCATGGAGGTTACAGGTCAATCAATTAGCGGTTGGGGGTCCAATATGCGATCAGTATAACAATCCCACAATGTACAAAATAATAAAAATGAATGGTGATACTGTTCTAGTCCATGTGGGTGGCCTGATATGTATTAACTCATTGATTCCCGAGATCAATATAACACTGAAATGAAAGATAAAAAAAATATTTTCTACTGCAGATTTGCAAGCTTGAAACTGTTGTGCAATTAATTCTAATGTCTTTCATCTCTTTGCTCGTCTTTAAAAATGTAGTATTGATTTTTTCTTTGCACTTACAGTGTTACGAACAGGTGTTTAACCCCTTGTGAGCATTTTCTTCTATATTTGCCATTTACAGATGTGAACACATTTGCGGGCTTGAGGAATTGCAGCAATAGTAACCAGTAGATCAACTGTGGCTCGTGAAAAGACGCCAACTGAATTGCAAATTAGTTTACAGGCAGTGGCGGAGCTAGTGCATAGGGGGCCCTGGTGCAAAAAAAAAATCTGCACTTCACAAATATATAAATATATAGAAAAAAATAAATATGTGGGTCTGTGTCCACGGGGGACATAAGGGGGTGTAGGAGCCACAGGGCCTCCAGGTGGCACAGTGGGGGGCCGCAGTGGTCCATGAGAGGCTGCAGGTGACTCACGGGAGGTCTGCAGGGGCCATAAAGGGCCATGGGGGCCATGGGGCCTACAAGGGGCCCCTGGGGGGCCAGAGTGTGCTATAAGGGGCTGCAGGGGACCACGGGAGGTTTGCAGGGGCCATAAGGTGCCATGGGGGCCACATGGGGTGCCTGTGGGAGCTACAGTGAGCCTTAAGGACGGCAGGGAAAGCATGGGAAGTCGTGGGAACCATAAGGGGCCATGGGGGCCACTGGGCCATGTGGGGCCCACAGTGGTCCATAAGGGGCTGCATGGGGACCCATGGGAGGTCCACAGAGGCCATTAGGGGCCATGGAGGTCACTGGCCTGGCAGGGGGCACAGGGGCCACATGGGGGTCACAGATGATCTGTGGGTGCCACAGGGGTCCCACGGGGGCCACAGAGGATCCGCGGGAGCCATTGGGGACCCGCAGGGATCACAGAGGATCCCCTGGGCCCCCAGGGGGTGACAGAGGATACGCAGGGGGCACATGGGACCCCCGAAGGCACAGGGGGCCGCAAGGGCCACAGGGGGTCGGGGGGCCACAGGGGACCCTCGAGAGGTCTGCGGGGCCCTTCAGAGGTCAGGGGACTTGGTGCCTTGCACCATCTGCACCGGCAGTAGCTCCGCCTATGAGTACGGGCTTCCATAAGCTACAATTTCTTAATTGAATGAGGCTCTATGGTAGGCCTTTATCGCACTCCCAGTAACTTCTGCTCTCTTATTTTATCTGCTTCATAAATACTTATTATGCCTTATTGGTTTTGTTAATCTAGAAGTTCTGCTCCAACATATATTGCTTCTATTTCAAAGGAATACAAAATACATATGTAAAAGTTATGGAACTAGTCTGCTTTGCCTTTTGCTTTTCCACATTTGAGGAGTCAAGGAGCTGCCACTACATATTTACTTTCCTGTATGTATTCTCTATGTCATTGACACTTTAGAATACTGAGCCTGTAATCTGATTTCACCCCTGTGTCACCGAATATCTAAATAACAAACTACAAAATATTAAATAAAAGTTCCTCATCCCCACAAACATGCTGCAGTGAGAAGCAACTTTTACAAGATTATTTGACAGAAATGTTTTATTGATTCAGGAGAGGTGAGAGGGAGATTTGTTTCTTTTTTGGATGATTAAGATATATTTTTAGCACAAGTACACATACAACTCTTGTGTGTCCTGTTCTGTGTATCTGATCCTTCATGCCTCAAACAGGAATGATTTTTGCCATATTGACAACCATGAACTATCAAAAACTGAATTTTCTCTAAAAATGTTTTTTTGCTCATGGCTAGCACAGCCATTGTTACTAATTTGTTGCATACTACACACACTTTTGAAAATGTTTCCTAGATTACAGTGGACCTTTTAGAATAACTTATAGGTTATACTCAGACCTTGATATAAGCAGGATTCACCCCAGCTGCTGTTTGGGGGTAACACTAGATCCAACACTTCATCTGTACATGGAAGACAAATTGGCCTGAGGAAAATAATATTTAATGTATTAGTCCTTGGAAATGTAATATACATAAGATATTAACAGTTTTCATAGGTTTTACAAAGTTTGGATGGACTAAAGACAGTCTGTAATGAGTCCCATGATAACCTAGAAAGCTAGATGGATGCCACCACATATATCTTACCAATTGCTGTGATGTATCTTTATACATGGCAAGATTGCCACTACAGGCACTTTTCAATTGCCACCATGCCCCACACTTGTAACTGTGAAGCGAGCACCTCGATACCTAAGCAACATGAGGTTACCGCTTGCATTTGCTTCCACCACTTGCCATCACTTGCCATCAGTTCGCTTACAACCATGTTTCATTTTTTCATCTGTGATATGCTCTGTGATTAAGTGTTTTTTTTAGTTACAAATGTGTTATCTGCAACAGTTAGATCTGTATATGACGAATGCAGTGCAGTACATGCATAAATAAGTGACAAAATGCATTGCTTTAAGTTGTGATGATTACAAGTTACAACAGTGGTATGGAACTTAACCTATGATAAGTGCAGGGTATGCCTATACAATGAACACAATAGGGACCCCCATGGTAACAGGGTTATGGTTAGCAGTCATGATGCCCATAGGGACCCCTCATGATTATAGTTTAGATGGACTCATAGAAAGTAGTGGGTTTTGATGGGGGAATAACATGGAAAAACTGGATCATAGTGGGTAGCAATAGGTGGTAATAGCTCCTTAATTGGACATTCAAACCTCAATTCCAACACAATGAAGGTGTTATGTCCTTCCTCGTTTCAGATTTGAGGCATTAAGGCTTCTTGGAGGCATTGTTGTGCCTTTACAGAGGGTTGAAGGTACCCAGACGATTTTTTAGAATTTGGGGGACATGAAGAAACTTCTGCATATACTTCAGAGAGCTTAGATATCATTTCAGGAGGCATGTGATAGGGATTTTTGAAATAGTTATAGGACAGACACTCATGGACTAAGATGCTAGAGATATTTTGAGCACTCACAACACTTTACCGTATTGTTTCTGAATACTGGAGTGGTGTTGTCAGCTTAAGCAAAGCAATATCATAATCCCATGTAGTTGGATTCCATTCCTCATGTTGTATTATCTTTCCCACTACAATTCCTTGATCATGTGAAGGTTGATAATTAGTATTACCTAGAAAAAGGAAGCATAAGTTACCAATTAATGAAACCACTTTAATGGTACAGTTTTCACTTTTCCAGCAAAAACTGAATAAATTAAACTCTGATACAAAAGCTGTACAACCATGAAAAAATGTGTTTCAAAATCTGCCACAGTTTGAAGATTGGCGAAGTTCTAGCTTAAAGATCAAGGGAAGGTTCTTTACTATTAATCTTAGCTAATTAAACATAATGAAAGTTGCACCATTAACAGTGTAATTTAATAAATAGAGTTTCAGAGACTGCTTATACAGAGAATTATATGACATCGTTATACATTTTCTTTCCATTTCCTAAAGTACTAAATCTTTTAAATATTGTTTTCTAGTTAAAGGAAAGTAGACAGTAGACACATGCATATCGTTTCCTCTGACAGCATAGAATACAGTATATTGGTGAAAATCTCAGTTCTCACTAGTAAATTATACTGTACTGATACAAATTAAAAAGCAAACAACTGCTGAAATACTGCCAGGGAATAGTATACACATGTACACTTTATTTACTGTACTGTGAAGGGCCTCTATCACTCTTTTGCCCACCATAAATTAAATTGTTGTTGTAGTAAACTACCTCCCCACAAAATCTTCTACACAAGCTAGTAAACAGCTGTCTATAGGTGGGTTTCCTGGCTTGTACATAATGCATCCTGGGCTTTGCTTAAAGTGGTGTAATACAGCAGGCATATGCTTAAAGGAAGCCATGTTTAAAATAGTATTGGATTACAAGAGTGAAGCCTTTTGTGGGCACATTTGTATGTACCTGTCCAGGTTCCCAGAATGCAGTGGAATAACTGTATTTCTTGGTATTCTGAGCAGGAAATATGTCTTCAAATGTGAACACAAATATACTATTTATTTACTGTATGGTGGAGGGCTTCTATTAAACCACCATAAAATTAGATGATTTTATATATACAGTATATATATATATATATATATATATATATATATATATATATATATATATATATCAGATTCCCAGAGTTCAGTGTAAAAACTGTATTTCTCGGAATTCTGAGCTGGAAACAGTTTTTTTTACTTGTTTTAGACATTAAAATTTAAGTACAGATGTACTATTGATTTACTGTACTACTGTACAGTGGAGGGCTTCTATCGCTCTTTTGCCCACTATATATTAAATTATTGTTGTGGTGAACTACCTGCTCATAAGGTCCACAACACCAGCTGGGATCCCACCCCACACTGATGATAGGCAGTAACCTTGAAACAGCTGTACCTGGGTAGGATTCCCAGCTTGGGTATAATCCAACCTTGGCTTTGTATAAAAGCGATAACAAAGCGGTCATAAGCTTAAAGGAAACCATGTTTAAAATGGTTTATGGATTGAAGAACAAGGCATTTGTGGGCACATTTGCATGTCCCTGCTCAGCTTCCCAGAGTGCAGTGTAATAACTGTATTTCTCGTAATTCTGAGCTTTTTTTAACTTGTTTTAGACATTCTCCCTCCCCTGTGTCTCTCCCCCCTCCTCTGTGTCTCTCCCCCCTCCTCCCCTGTGTGTCCACCCTCCTCTGTGTCTCTCCCCCCTCTCCCCTGTGTCTCTTCCCCCTCTGTCCTCCCCTGTGTCTATTCTCCCCATCCTCTGTGTTTCTTTCCCCCCTCTCCCTCCCCTGTGTCTCTTCACCCCTCTCTCTCCCCTGTGTCTCTTCCCCCTCCTCTCTCTCTCCCCTGTGTCTCTTCCCTTTTCTTTCCCTCCCCTGTGTCTCTTCCCCCCTCCTCTCACTCCCCTATGTCTCTACCCCCTCCTCTCACTTCCCTATGTCTCTACACCTCCTCTTAATCCCCTCTGTCTCTCTCCCCCCCTCCCATGTGTCTCTCCCCCTTCTTCCCTTTGTGTCTCCACCCTCCTCTGTGTCTCTTCCCCCCTCTCCCTCCCATGTGTTTCTTCCCCCCTCCTCTTTGTCTCCCCCCTCCTCCCCTATCTGTCTCCCCCTCTCTGTCTCTTCCCCCCTCTCCCCTGTGTCTCTTCACCCTCCTCCCTCTTCTGTGTCTATTCTCCCCCTTCTCTGTGTCTATAACACACATCCTCTGTGTCTCTTCCCCCCTCCTCTCTCTCTCTCCTGTGTATCTTCCCCCCTCATCTCACTCCTCTATGTCTCTAGCCCCTCCTCTAACTCCCCTGTGTCTCTCCCCCCTCCCATGTGTCTCTCCCCCCTCCTTCCCTGTGTGTCTCCCCCCAACATCTGTGTCTCTTCCTCCCTTCTCTCCCTCCGTGTCTCTTCCTCCTGTGTCTCTCACTCCCTCTTTCCTCCCATGTCTCTCACTCCCTCGCGTACCCAACCGGGCGCGTGTCCAGCCCATCGCTTGTGCAGGCGCCCCCGACGCACGTCTGATGCCGCCAATGCGCATGCGCAGCATAATGCGATCAATCGTAGTTGTCAAACTGCGATTTGTCACAAGCGTGATGACAAATCGCAGTTGGACAATTATGATATGCAATATATACACACAGACAAACTTGTTCTGCATTTTACCTAGGAAGATCTTTATGTCCTCAGCTTGGAAAACTCCATGGTCTCTGTCAAAGCAATGTGCAGCACTCAGGATCCAACGTCTACCAATCACAGAACCACCACATATGATATTTTTATCCTTTAGTGAAACAAAGAAGCAGAACAAGCACTCTGAGCTGCCATCCAACAGTTATGGTGGTATACAAGACAGTTTAGCACCAATTGCAGTTTAAAGCAGTAATTACTAAGCATATACTTACACTAATTAGCATATTTTCGTGCCATTACAATGTAATTATGGAGAAAGTGTCCCAGTTAGATATGGAAAGTTATAGAGACACAAGCACACGGAAACTCAGAAAAGTATTAATAATTATTTTGTGTCTATGTACACTCACCCTTTTTGGGTGCCAGATTATATTTGTGTATTTAACATGTTCCTTGAGTTTGTCTAAGTGTATATTATGTGTATATGAATTTGTCTTATGTTTGTGACTGGCAACAAAAAACTGTCACATAAGGAATTCTGACAGTGTAATTAAAAATATATGACATAGACTACTGGACATCAATATTCCTTGGAGGAGAAGAGCAAAGTAAAAGTCATTAAAGACAGCAGGCCCAGAAAAATTTGAATGGAGAAAATGTCTTTCAAATTGGCAGATACAGTATGTTAGCATTCACAGACAGGGTTAGACACAAAGGTGGTTAAGACCTTGTAGACAAGTCTTTTGAGACCAAATGGAGTAGAGAGGGAGTCAGTAAGTAAATAGGGAGACCAGGCCAAGAAAAGGTTTTCAATAAATTATTTCAGGATGGCCCTTTTTTGTTGCTGTTATGAACAGAAGGGCCCACTGGACTGTTTGGGGTTCATCACTTATTATATGTGTGGTTAGAAGGTAGTAACAACTTGCTTAACAGTCATATCTGGGGTATACAAAAGGTTAAATAATTCTAAAGAATTGTTATGGCCCTGCGATCGGCCACGTGTGAAGGCTCTTGCTTTATTCATGAAGGTTGGAGCTAGTTTTATGGCTCTGTAAGAGGAGAGAAAATGTGTAATGAGAAGAAAGCCATGTGGGTGAGGGGGGGGGGGGGTAGAAAGCTATTTGCCTAGGAGGATGGGCTAGAACTGGGGGAAGGTCTTTGGTGTTTTGTGTGATCTTTCTGTGTTTTTATATAGTGTATCTCTGTAACAATAAAGAAGTGGCCAGTCTGACTTTGGACACACTAAAGAAAGGTTGTGTCAAAGTCTGCTTGTACTAATCAAAGGTACATGGTGTGTGATTCTTAGATCCTAAGAAAAGGGGTCTGACGGTGCCTGTCTCTGCACTAATGATGCTGTCATCTGAAGTGGCTGCTGGTGTCAAGATCTGAACATAAAGTTGCGACCCGTAGAGAGAGAGAGAGATTTGGGGTTAGAGTGGACCCCCAAAGCTGGCGGTCGTAACAGTTTCATCATTATATTATGTGAAAAATCGATGGTTTGGTGTCACATCTACAGATGGGCTAGTGAGGTTGCAGGCCTGGAATAAGAGTCTATTATGATTTACTTTAAGAGACATATTGCTAATCATCCCTCAGTGTATTTCCAAGAATTAAAGTATAGAGTATTACATGGATTATATGTACATACTTCTTTGGTTTATAACAGTGGTTCCCAAACCTCTCCTCAGAGCTCCCCAGACAGGTCAGGATTTCAATTTAACAGAGTGTGAACATAGGTGAAAAAAATTAAAGGCTCCATTACCTGTTGAATACTAAATTGCCCCTCACCTGTGTTCACATGCTGTTAAACTGAAACCCTGACCTGTCTGGGGAGCCCTCAGGAGAGGTTTGGGAATTAATGGTTTATAAGATTGGTATTTGTAATGTGAAGCAATGCCTTAAGTGTAAAGAGTCATGGACAAACCTTCAGCATTCTCTGTGGGAATGCTCATCGGTTCAGCCATTTTAGACAAAATCTTTAAGCACATCAAGGACAGACTGAGTACCTCCAGTAATAAAATGGTCTTTCATATTATTTTTGATGTATATACAAACCTGGTAGGTATAGATGATTTCCAATATATATATATATATATATATATATATATATATATATATATATATATATATATATATATATAGTTTTATGTTCGTCACCCATGTCTCACACTAAAGAAATAAAAATCTACAGATTTTTGTGCAGAAAACAGTCTCTGGAATACTACAGGTAATAGCATCACAGACCACCACCACCTTGTGGTTAGGGCACCGGCCCACACGTCTCTCCGAGTGTCCTCCCATCAGGGACCCTTTAAGAGTGCGACAGGTATCCTAATAAGTAAAGTCACTCGTAGCATAAACAGTCCCTTCCCTGGGTGGTAAACATTGAAGTAACTGGCTTCTGACCTTGAGGTGAGCTGGATCTCTCAAGTCTGGTAACAACAGCAGTTTCCAAAAGGCACTTGGTAACAAGGGTTTCTTGCTGACCCAGCAGTGCTGGTTTACTCAGACAGCAGCTTTTCCCTGGGCCATGGTCCTCCTCAGTTCCAATGCTTCCTGTGTCTGCTTTCTCTCCCAGACTGAGGCTCTGCCCCAAAGTAGCAGTCCACGTTCCTCTCTGTGTTTACGGTTTGCTGCTCTGCTCAGTAAACACTGTTTAATATTTCTTTGTTGACAAAGGGCTCACCAATCTTCTGCTCCCAAAATATCTCCTTTTGGGTTCTGTAGTTCCACACCGGCAATTGTTTCTATTTCTTAACGTTCCACAAACATAGCGCTCTGTGACTCCTTCAGTCACACAGACTCTCAAGTGGCAGACTCTATTGCTGCCTTAAACTCACTGTGCTATCCAGCCAGGCCTCACTGGGGAGAGCTTTCATCTCTCCTTTCCAACCCTTTAACTGCTGCTTCACCTGCTAATTAAGTCTCATGCAAGAGTTTAACTCCTGTACAGAACTCTTCAAGATTCTGTACCTTGCACCATCCTCTGGGGGCACCATCTCACACTTACTAAGGTATTTTTGAGGGGGTGCCTGGAGGTGGCATTCAATTTTCTAATTTCAAATTTTTCTAGCCATTATGAAACTACTGAATACGGTGTGACAGATTCACTGCCACTCTCAGGATCGGTGCCTTGTTTTCCAGCACCACAATGGAGTACTCTGGAGCCTTTTGTATGGTTTAACAGATCTTGCTGTTTATTTGTCAGCAAACAGAAAATAATCAAAACAGAAAATAAATCGTAGCTTCTCTTTGAAGCCCTACCTACACTTTTATCTGCAGTTCCCTCACTGCTCTACTGTAATTAATAATACAGTCCAAAATACAGCCCTGAACACTTGCCTGTTTTAGAGTCCACTCCCTTCAGGATCTGCACTCCATCTGCAGAGGAGCTGTGTCTCTTTCACCTCTCCGGTCTCTCAAATGTGCTGTCTGTGCACTTCAGCCACACTGGCTTTCCAGGCCACACAGAGCTGTCTCAGGCTTCCTTTGCCTCTTCACAGGCTCCAAACTTCCCAACAATCCTCCAACTGGAGGTAGCAGCCGCCCTTGATTGCAGCCAGACCCCTGCCTTTTGAGCAGGTTGTTAACTCTCTCACTCCTGGGGAGAAGTCTTGAAGAGCTCTCTTCTGACCCCTGGTGGCACTTCACCACATATCCCCCACCCCGGCTCGACACCATGGGGTTGAGCGTCCAATGTCGTGAGGCCATATCTGCAATCCAACGCATCCTCTGTATTATCTGTGTTCTCTCCGCACTCTTCTCGTCACTGTGGCACCATTGAGACTTTATCTTATTCATCGGAGCTACCGCTCTTCCAGCTGTACCACCCGTTGGTGCTCTCTTCTTTGGTCTCCTAGAAGCATTGCGAACACATGTCGTTACAATCTCTTCATTTAGTTGCTCCTTCAACTCACACAGTTGGGTACTTGTGTCTGGCTCAGATAGCAGCTGGTTCTCTGCGGTCGATCTGTACAACTCTTGGTCAACCTCTGTGACCCCTTGAGCTTGTCAGGCTCCCTTCAGACCTTTCTGTAGGGTCTCCAATACTCCCTCGTTAGGTTCATCATCATCATCATTTCCACCTTCCCAATGGAACAGCAACTTCTTGTGTTGCTTTTCTTTCCTTCTGTCCGGGTTCTCTCTGTTCCTGGTGCTCCAATTGGCTGGCTGATAACTCTCACCAAAACATGTCAGCTTCATACGGCCATGTTGCTTCAGTTCTGGTACAGTATCCTTCGTAGACTCCAAAGGCATGTCCTCTTTCAGGGCTGCTTCTTGAGCCTGGTTCCGCACCTCATCTTTCTTTCTGTTCACAGCAGGCCTACTCGTTACCACTGTGCTTCCAATCCTGCAAGGTCCGCGACTCTCTATCTCTGCCAGGAATTATGGTTTGGTTTTGCTGGAATGTCTCCAGCTGTTCAGCAACTCCAGGCTGACACTCAGCAGATAGGCTAGTACACTTCTTAGTGGCCTCTTGAATCCCAGATTCCTGGAAAACACTTTAATTTTCGGCATCCTCAGCCTTCATCCGTATTATTTCTTCTATTAGTGGCTTCTCTACTTGCTTTGCATCCCAGGTGTCCAGCTTTTCATCTTTCTCGGCTTCCGCAGTTTCTTCTCATTAGCTTGTTGCAAATCCAGTTCACTCTGCTTGTACTGGATCTTTTGCTGCATGTTCAACTTAGGAACCTCCTCTGACTCTTCTATCAAGTCCTCCCTAAATATCTTTGGCTGCTCAGCCATGTTTTCTTCACCCTTCTGTCTCTCCTGTACAAGCTCCTTCACTATGCCTTGCTTATGCGCTTCCTGCAAATATAGCTCTGCATTCAATGTAGCATCTTGTACACACAGTTCCTGAAGATCAGTGTTAGTATCTTCTGAACAAACTCCACTCTGCTTCAACTGTCCCTCAGTATCAGAGAGTGTGCTCACCCTCTGCTTTTCAGGAGTATGGAACAGGAGCTCCTTTCCTATTACAGCTGCTTCCCTCTGGGATATACGGTCAGTGAGGAGATCTCGCTTCATCTGTTTGCCACTGTGCAGTCGCTTCTGCATAATTCTCTTATTCATCTTGTACTTGGGGGGACTTTTTCACTGCTCCCAATTAGACATCAGTATCTTCTTCCTATAGGACACTCTGTTGTTCTCAAACGCAGGCTTCCTTCTTCATTCAGGAATATAACCTGGCATCATCCTGATACTCTTGATTTCAGTAGCAACTTGCCTGTCTTCTACTTCAGGCATTTTCAATCCCACTGGGATAGAGTTCAACTGTACTCCTTGCTTTACTTGCTTCTCTTTATCCATAGCACTTTGTTTTATGGCCAACTGAGACAGAACGCTCTTGGGATACTTCATAGTTTTAGAAGGACACATCTCCATGCTCTGCTTCATATGTCCTCTTAGAGACGGTGGTTTGTCTTTCACCCACTCAATCTCCAGATTATTTTCTTCCTTATCTTTCCATTTAGTAAGGTTTCCAGTGCCTTCATCATATTTAGGACATTCTTCCTTTGTAAGAACACTGGCTATATTCATCCACTTGATCTCCTCTTTCTCTGGATCAGAGGTCATTAGCAAGCATTTTCTTTCTCTAACATCACTCTCCACCTCAGGAGTATTCACCAAGGACAGGTGGCTGTGTCTGTCCAGGTCTCTTATGGAGGCCTTCTCATTGCTCTTGTCCATGAGATTTCCACATTTGTTTGGGTTCCCTTCTTCCTCAATGACTTTACCAGCATCAGCAGTCTCTTTTGCTTTCTCAGCAACTTCTGCTACTTTCTCAGCAATCTCACTTGCGCTTTCTGCTGTTTTCTCAGCCGTCACTGTGGCGCTCTCTGCTGTTCTCTCAGCCATCACTGTGGCGCTCTCTGCTGCTCTATCAGCCGTCACAGTGGCGCTCTCTGCTTCTCTCTCACTTGCAGCTCCTTCTGCAGTCTCTTTGGTGCTGTCTGCGGTCTCTTTTGGTTCTCCTGCCGTCTCATTCGCGGCTCCTGCTGTCCCATTCGTGGCTCCTGCCGTCCCATTAGCGGCTCCTGCCGTCCCATTAGCGGCTCCTGCTGTCCCATTCGCAGCACTGAACTTGGTGGCTTTTTTTACTCTTTCTGCCATCCACCAGGTCTCCAACTCCTGATTTCCTTCTGCATCAGGCTCGGTTTGCCTTCCCTTAACAGGGAAACTGCATTTTAAACTTGGGTAGACAAGCATGCCCCTTGGGTAGCGATAACCCTTGGGTAGCGATAACAGTCTCTGTACTCGTTTCACTCCTACTCTGTCAAGGATCTCTTCTTTCAGGATACAATAATTTGTTGCCTTTTCTTCAGGCAAAACCACATACAGTATGCTTTCTGAGCTTCTCCACACAGATAGGGACCCAGGACAGTGGCCCAGTGCTTTTTAGGCCAACCTTCCCTAGTGGCAATCGTCTCAAAGTTCAGAAGATATGTTTCAATGTCATCCTGAGTGGTCATCCACTTTAGGAAGTGATTAGGATTCATGCTTCCACTTGCTTCTGTAACCACAGTATTAGTTGCAGACTTCAGTTTCTGCAGCTTTGCTGTCTGTGCCACCAAAAACTCTCTCATTTGGACTCTGTCCTCTTCCGCTTGTCTCCACCTCTGCTCTGTGGCCTCACTCATGCGGATTATATCCTCTTCTGCTTGTCTCTGCCATTTCTCTGTGGCCTCTCTCAGACATGCAGCAGCATCTCTTAGTCTATCATCACTTGCAGCATGGGCTCTGTCCTCTGCAATTTCTTTCAGATATTTCTGCTGGTTTTCTTGCTCACAAGCTCCGCCCACTTTCTGGCATGTAGTGGCATCTAACAGGGCTTTTTAATAGTTCGTCCATTATTCTCCTATACTGTGGGCTGTCTTCTTAGACACAGGCAATTTTCTATCCATCCCACCACTGCCACCATAATGTGACAGATTCACTGCCACTCTCAGGATCCGTGCCTTGTTTTCCAGCACCACAATGGAGTACTCTGGAGCCTTTTGTATGGTTTAACAGATCTTGCTGTGTATTTGTCAGCAAACAGAAATTAATCAAAACAGAAAGTAAATCCTAGCTTCTCTTTGAAGCCCTACCTACACTTTTATCTGCAGTTCCCTCACTGCTCTGTAATTAATAATACAGTCCAAAATACAGCAATGAACACTTGCCTGTTTTAGAGTCCACTCCCTTCAGGATCTGCACTCTCTCACCTCTCTCACCTCTCCACACTGGCTTTCCAGGCCACATAGAGCTGTCTCAGGCTACCTTTGCCTTTTCACAGGCTCCAAACTTCCCAACAATCCTCCAACTGGAGGTAGCTGCCGCCCTTGATTGCAGCCACACCCCTGCCTTTTGAGCAGATTGTTAACTCTCTCACTCCTGGGGAGAAGTCTTGAAGAGCTCTCTTCTAACCCCTGGTGGCACTTCACCACAACGGATACAGGGGAGCTGCTGTAGTGCTGTAATAAGCCATTGGGATTTAGTTGGAGACATTATTTTTTGTCTCTCCTACATGGTCAATTCCAGTAGAGAATCACCTCAGTTACTTACCTACACGTACCTAAATTAACTTATTCAGGGATTTTTAAAGCTCTTTTGGTGTTGGGGTCTTCTGTTCACTGTCATAAGGAGGTAGGGAGTAGGGAACGGACCAGTTACATTGTTGGTTTTGTGGTTCTTGTCTTTATGTTTCTCAGTTGTTAATATATTTGTGTTCATTAGTATGTAAATGTGTTTTTCACCAATGTCAAAACTTGCTAAAAAGCTATATAAAAAAATGTTATTGTTGATTTATAATTAGCACAAATTCCCATATCTGTCTCTATTTGGCTTCATGAGAGAATAGGTGTAGTACACTTAGTAGGGGTAGCCACTTATAGTATACCTTGTTCCAAAATGCAACATGTGGATAATTCATTTGAAACAGGGTGACATTGGAATTTGAAATAAAATAAAAATCAGGATTGATTTAAGTTCCAAGGCTTTCTCTACTACTTTACTAAAGGGCTTGATGACACTAGATACATTTTCTGATGTCATACAATCAGCAGCATAGGAAGGGGGGTGCACAGGGGATGGAGCGCCCAGGGTGTCACCTCTTTGGGGGTGGTAAAAATGCCCCCTCCTGCCTTCCACCGCACGTGTCCCATTCTCCTTCCCCTGATCCCCTGCTCCATGCTCTCTGCTTGTGCTGGCAGGGGGAGGAACCAGCAGAGGGAAGACCCAGCAGACCTGCAGCACAGAGCCAGAACAGAAGGTAAGAGAGAGGGGAAAAGCATGGAGGGAGAGGAAAGCATGGGGGGAGAGAAGGAGACATGAAGGGAGGGAGAGGCATGGGGGGAGAGGAGATATGGAGGTAGGGAGGGGCATGGGGAAGAAAGGCAAAGGGGAAAAAGGGAGACACATTGAGAGAGAAAGGGAAGGTTGGAGACATGGAGGGAGAGGGGGAAACATGGGGGAGACAGAAGTATAGGGGGAGATGGGGTGACATGGGGGAGAGAAGGAGATATGGAGGGAGGGGGAGGCATGGAGGGAGGAAGAGGCATGGGGGGAGAGAAGGAGACTTGGAGGGAGGGAGAGGCATGGGGAAGAGAGGCAAAGGGAAAAGGGGAGACACATGGAGGGAGAGGGGAGACATGGGGAGAGGAAAGCATGGGGGAGACATGGGGGGAGAGGCATGGGGGTCGAGAGGGTGACATGGAGGAAGGGAGAGGTATAAGGGGAGGGAGAGGCATGGGGGAGAGAAGGAGACATGGAGGGAGAGGCATCGGTAAGAGAGGCAAAGAGGAAAATGGGAGACACGTGGAGGGAGAAAAGGAAGGGGAAGACATTGAGGGAGAGGGGGAAATATGGGGGAGACATGGAGGAGAGGGAAGCATGGGGAGAGGGGAGACATGGGGGAGAGAAGGAGACATGGAGGTAGGGAGAGGCATGGGGAGAGAAGAAGACATGGAGGGAGGGAGAGGCATGGTGGAGAGAATGAGACATGGAGGGAGAGAGAGGCATGGGGGAGAGAATGAGACATGGAGGGATAGAGAGGCATGGGGAAGAGAGGCAAAAGGGAAAAAGGGGACACATGGAGGGAGAGGGGGGGAACATGGGGGAGAGGGAAACATGGGGGAGAGAGGGAGACATGGGGGAGAGGGGGAGACATGGATGTAAAGGGAGAAGCAAGGGGAAAGAGGGAGACACAAGGAGGGAGAGAGGGGTAAGGGGAGACATGGAGGGAGAGGGGAGACATTGGGTGAGATGGGAGAATCATGGGGGAGAGGGAAAGGGGAAAGAGGTAGACACATGGGGGAGACATGAAGGGAGAGGGGGAAACATGGAGGAGAGGGAGTCATGGGGGAGAAATGGAGATATGGGGGAGAGGGAGAGGCATGGGGGAAAGAGAAAGATACATGGAGGGAGTGAGAGGCAAGGGGAGACATGGAGGGAGAGTAGGAGACATGGGTGAGAGGGATGCATGAGGTAGAGAGGGAGAGGAATGGGGTAGAAAGGCAAGGGGAATGAGAGAGACACATGGAGAGAGAGGAATGAGGGTAGGGAGGGATGCACAGGGCAAGGGGGAGAGCGAGATAAAGAGAGAGGGAGAGAAAGAGGGGGAGCAAAATAAAGAGAGAGGGAAAGAAAGAAAGGTGAGAGAGGGAGGGGAGACAGAGAGTGGGGGATAGGGAGAGAAAGAGAAAGCAGAAAGCAGAGCGGGAAAGAAAGAAAGGAGAGAGGGAGGGGAGACAGAGAGTGGGGGATAGGGAGAGAAAGAGAAAGCAGAGAGAAAGTGAGGGGAGAGAGGGGGGAGAGAGGGAGAGAGAAAGTGAGGGGGAGAAGATAGAGAGTGAAGGAGATGGATAGCATGAGTGGGGCAAAAGAGAGGGGGTTGAGAGAAAGAGGGGAGAGGAGAGAAAGAAAGGGGAGGGGGGGAGAGGGGAGAGAGAAAGAGAGAGAGAAGGGAGGGGAATAGGGAGAGAGACATGGAGAGAAAGGGAGAAGGATAGAAAGAGTAGGAGGAAGAGAGAGAGAGAGGGGAGCTATAGAGAAGGGGGAGTGTGAGACAGAAGGCAATATATATATATATATATATATATATATATATATATATATATATATATATATATTTGCACTGGGGGGGGCAGCAAACTCAGGGATAGGCAAAAACTCCAGTTACTGATACCTAAGGATTCCAACTATTTTCTATTTCAACAGTCGTTATTATAATTTACTAAATTAAAACAAGAACTTGAAGGCAAAAATGAGTTAAAACTTTCTTCGGAAGTCAACATGTATTCACAACTTGAATCAACTCTGAATTTTAAAAGGGAAGATTTTAACAGTCTAAGGGCTGCAATACAAAGTATAAACTGGGACAAATAACTGACAGGTAAAAATACTGAACATCAATGGACAACATTTAAATCCTTACTAAATATACATAGTTATCACCATATACCATGTGGAAATAAAAGTAGAATAAGTAAATCACAACCCATGTGGCTTAAAAATGACTTAAAGATTAAGATGATGAGTAAAAAACAGGCATTAAAAATTATACAAACAAGAGGGGACAGAGATAAGTACAAGAAAATCAACAAGGCTTGCAAAAGGGCTATCAGACTGGCTAAAATCAAAATTGAAAAGTTAGTTGCAAAGGAGAGTAAGACTAACTCTAAATTATTTTTTAAATATATTAATGGGAAGAAAGCCATGAAGGAAGCTATATGAACATTACAATGTGACACAGGCCATCTGACAATTAGTGACCAGGAAAAGGCAGATGAGCTAAATAGTTTATTTTCTTTGGTATGCGCAAAAGAGGTACCAGTGGTTGGGCCACTGCAACAAAACAAGGCTACGATACTTTCACCTGATAATTGGTTTACGCAGGAAGAAATCCAAAAGAGGTTGGAAAAAATAAATGTTAATAAAGCCCCAAGTCCTGATGGAATACATCCAAGGGTACTGAGGGAACTGGGCTCTGTAATTGCAAAACCATTAGTGTATTGGTCCAAATATAAGCCGCACCCGCATATAAGCCGCACCTGTAAAATTCAAGGGGAAAGAATAGAAAAAAGCTAGTACTCGAATATAAGCCACACCCTTAAAATTGGAGAGAAAAAGACTCTCTCCAAGTGATCAGCCATTGCAAGAAACAGGCTTTCTAATTAGTACTGTAACTTCTTTTGCAGATTACAGGTCTTACAGGATGTTAGAATCACTAAAACCGTAAATCACTATTTAATTTCTACAATACCGCAGTCTCAAGCATGCAAATCCCACTATCAATGTAGCTGCAATTTCTGACCCTTAAGAAGACATTAACAAAAGAAGGTTTTGATGTAAGATCAGTCATTAAGTACAAGTAATAAGAGTTCAGTGTTTAGACGAGTACAGAAGTTCTGGAAAATCTGTAGCCATGGAAAGCTGGGAAACTGATTTTAGAATTAAGAAAAATCTGGAGGATTAGGGAAAAGCGTATCAGCTAACAAAATATAACTTGATTTGTACAACTTATAGAGAAATCCACTTTAAAATTACCCAAAAATGGTACATAGTTCCAGAGCTTCTGTCTAAAATAGATCCAAGCAAATATAGTGAGCTGTGTTGGAGAGGGTGCTCGGAAATAGGCACCCAAAGCCACATGTGGTGGAAATGTGCTAAGATCAAAGGGCTTTGGGAAAGGTGTGTCATCAAGTTGGTGGGTATGGGATGCAAGGAAGTTACCTTAAACCCAGAAGCTTTTCTATTACATATTTTTCCAAAGGAATGGTCTAGAGAAACAATAGGGATAGTGGTGCAGGTTCTCATGGTAATTAAATGGTGGATTGCACGGAGATAGAGAAGTGGGGAATTGCCTAAATGGAATGAGATTTGTAGTACTATGGAAAGGAATAAACAGTATGAAATGGAATATTTAAGTTTTGATTCCAAGTTAAGATTATCAGTGGTTAAGAAATGGGCAAGATGGGACAAAGAAATGTTTGCCGGGCCTTTTTGTTAATAGATATATATTTTTTTGTTTTTGTTGCCTTTAGCGATGTTACTTTAATTATATAATAGGTTTCGGGTATTGCCTCCTTCTGCAAATAATGAGAATATTGCCAAGGGGTGGGTGGTGGGTATGTAGGTGGGTGACTGTTTATGATTTTGATGGGTTAATAAGGGATAGTATACAAGAACATGTCTATTTAAACACGATTATAAGTAGGAGACAACATGGATTTATGAAGGATAGGTCATGACAAACAAACCTAATTAGTTTCTATGAAGAGGTTAGTAGGAAACTGGATCATGGCAACTCAGTGGATGTAGTCTTTTTGGATTTTGCCAAGGCTTTTGATACAGTGCCACATAGGAGACTATTGAGCAAACTAAGGAATACAGGAATTGCAGTAAATATCTGCTTATGGATTGAGAGCTGGCTAAATGACAGGAAGCAAAGGGTTGTTGTAAATGGAACATACTCGGATTGGACTAATGTGGTAAGTGGTGTTCCTCTGGGTTTCAGTATTAGGTCCTCTCCTTTTTAACATAACATATTTATTAATGACTTAGAAGTAGGATTGGAAAGTATTGTCTCCATTTTTGCTGATGACACGAAGTTGTGCAAGGTAATTAAAACAGATAATGGAGTACTTTTCCTCCAAAGGGATTTGCATAAATTAGAAAAATGGGCGACTAAATGGCAGATGAGATTTAAGACGAATAAATGAAAAGTTATGCATCTAGGAAGGAAAAATAGCTATGCAATTTATAATCTTAATGTAGCAAACCTAGGGGTATCAGATACTGAAAGGGATTTGGGAGTGTTTGTGGGCAACCACCTAGGTAACAGTGCTCAACACCAAGCAGCATCTGCAAAGGCAAGTAAAATACTAGCATGTATTAAGAAGGGTATAGAAGCAAGAGAACCAAATATAATTCTGCCACTATACAAATCCCTAGTACGCCCTAATTTGGAATATGGAGTACAATTTTGGGCACCACTACATAGAAAGGACATGTGAGGAATTGACTGTGCTGGGTTTTGAACCCTGGTCCCCAGGCTGCTATACCTCTTCCCTACCACTGCGCCAGCCTGCCTCTTGCAGATTTGCCTGAGATCTGATACCTTGACTCTAAAAGCAATGCAATCAGTGACAACTCTCTTTAGCTGTGTCTGGTCAGCTGTCTGGTTCTTGGCCTATATAAGGCACTTCCTGTCTCTGTATCCTTGCCAGATTATTGTGTGGTTTCTGATCACTTCAATAAAGCTTGTTCCTGTTTCACCTACAAATTGCTGAACTGGATTATTGCTGACCTTGGCTGCTGGTCTCCACAACCTTGTGATTCCATATCATTACAGAATAATCTGGACCTTTCATGGAGACCGCCGGGTCAGATTCTGCATTGGCCCAGCAGGTTGCTTTATTTGCAAGAACTGTGCAGACCCAGGCACAGACCATTCAAGTGCTGCAGGACCAGGTAGCTGAACTGCAGGCCCAACAGGTTGCTTTTACTGCAAGAAATGTGCAGACCCAGGCACAGACCATTCAAGTGCTGCAGGAACAGATAGCTGAACTGCAAAATAAAATTCAGTCAATGCACAGTGAGTATACCAGCTACAGGGCACGAGATGTTACACCTGCACAAGATGCCCGCTTGCCCCTACCAGAAAAGTTTGGAGGAGATCGCAAAAAATTTAGGGGTTTCCTAAATCAATGCCGTTTGCACTTCATGATGTTACCTCAACGATTTCCCATCTGAAAGAGAGAAGGTGGGATTTATTTTTTCCTTATTCAAAGATGAAGCCCTGGCTTGGGGCTCCCCTCTTCTGGAACAGGACAGTCCAGTCTTGGGTAATCTAAATGACTTTCTTGAAGCCATGTGCCTAGTTTTTGATGACCCAAATCGATGTGCTACAGCAGAAGCCACTCTCCTTCATTTGCATCAAGGGAGGCGCTCAGTGGCTGAATATGCTGCTGAATTCAGACAGTGGGTTGCTGATACTACCTGGAACCAATCAGCCCAGAGGTTTCCACTTCAGAAAAGGTCTCTCAGAAGCTATAAAAAGATGAGCTAGCTCGTGTTGATCTTCCTGCTGACTTTGATGCATTTGTGCGTTTGGCTATCCGTATTGATCGGAGACTTTCTGAAAGAAGATTGGAAAGACAGGGCTCTTTTAGACCAAGTACTACTCCAATTTCCTATTCAAGAACTTCTACTCCGATCCCACAAACACCTACAGACTCTGAGCCAGAGAGTATGCAGGTAAATCTAATAAGAGGGCCATTATCCAACGAAGAAAAACAGTGGCGACGCACTCACAATTTATGCCTGTATTGTGGTAGTGCAGGGCACTATGCCATCAATTGCCCTAGCAAATCCAAAAGAACAATAGCTATGGCAGCTGAGGGTGCACAGATTCAACGCCAATCCCAGATTTCAGATCAACTGAATTCCGTCACACAACCCTTGTTTTCTCTGGCTCATGGTGAAGAGGGTATGTTGACTCAACATCCTCATTTTGTGGTGCCTATCACTTTGCAATGTGGTGATCGTAAAATTTCAACTACAGCTATGATAGATTCTGGAGCAGGCGGAAACTTTATGGACATTAAATTTGCAGCAGGAAATAGAATTCAGTCTATCCCTAATTCTTCACCTGTGTTAATGGAGACAGTTGACGGTTCTCCACTTACGTCAGGCCCGGTTACACATGAGACTGTGCCCTTAACGTTGACTGTGGAAGTGAATCACCATGAGGCTATCTCTTTCCACCTAATTTCCTCAACACAGTTTCCAGTGATTTTGGGGGTACCTTGGCTTTCTCTGCATAACCCACAGATTGATTGGAAGATCAGAACTTTGTCCTTTCCTTCAGAACACTGCTTAATGAATTGTCAACCCTCTAAGGTAACACCTGTTGCCACAACAATTAATGAAATGGTTGCTACAAACTTGACTAAGCTTCCTCTACAATATCGGGATTTTGCAGATGTCTGTGATAAGAAGAATGCTGATCAGCTTCCACCACACAGGCCTTATGATTGCCCAATAGAGCTGTTGCCTGGGGCTGCTATCCCATTTGGCCGTATATATTCCCTTTCAGAGCCTGAAATGAAAGCTCTTCGTGAATACCTACAAGAAAATCTTGCCAAAGGCTTTATTCGACCATCTACTTCTCCAGCAGGAGCTCCTATTTTCTTTGTAGAAAAGAAAGATGGCAGTCTACAGCCCTGCGTTGATTACAGGGACATTAATAACATCACTGTTAAAAACCGCTACCCCTTGCCTCTGATTCCTGAACTTTTGGAGAGACTTCGCTCAGCTAAAATATTTACGAAGCTTGATCTTCGGGGGGCATATAATCTGGTTCGCAAAAGAGACCCAATGATGAATGGAAAACAGCTTTCAGAACCAGGTACGGGCATTACGAATATCTAGTAATGCCTTTTGGGCGGTGTAATGCCCCTGCAACTTTCCAGCATCTTATCAATGATGTACTACGAGATCTCCTGGATCAGTTTGTTGTGGCATATTTGGATGATATCCTAATATTCTCTGATAATCTTGAAAACCACAGAAAACAGGTCCGTATAGTTCTAGAGCGCCTTCGTACCCACCGCCTATACATTAAACTAGAAAAATGTGAGTTTGAACAAACAGAAATTCAATTCCTGGGGTATGTAATAACTCCCAAAGGTTTAAGTATGGACGCAAGTAAAATTAAAGCTGTGCTGGACTGGCCCATGCCCAAGAATGAAAAAGATGTTCAGAGATTTGTGGGGTTTGCCAATTTTTACAGGCGTTTCATTAAGAATTTCTCTGCCGTTATTACACCGGACACTGAACTCACACGTAAAGGGACTCATTTTCAGTGGTCCGATAAGGCGGATACCGCATTTTCCCGATTGAAGACTCTGTTTACCTCTGCCCCTGTCCTGGTACATCCTCAGCCGGAATTACCATTTATTGTGGAAGTTGATGCTTCTGATTCAGCTGTTGGTGCTATACTGTCTCAAAGGACTGGACCTAAGATGCTGTTACATCCGTGTGCCTTCTATTCCCGCCAGATGGTGCCAGCAGAAAGAAACTATGACATAGGGAATAAAGAACTTTTGGCTATAAAAGCTGCCTTCACCGAATGGAGACATCTCTTGGAGGGAGCTACCCATCCAATTACTGTCCTCACAGATCACAAAAATCTGGAATGTATTCGATCAGCAAAGAGACTGTCAGCCAGACAAGCACGCTGGTCCCTATTCTTCTCGAGGTTTAATTTTTTGGTTACATACCGTCCTGGCTCCAAGAATGGTAAGGCGGATGCCTTGTCTAGAATAGCTGACCCCCTCCATACTACCGTAACCAAGACCACCATCTTGCCGGAGGATATATTTATAGGAGTTACATTTCCTTCTGATCTGATGTCTCGCATTAAAAAGGGCTACGCTGGAGACCCAGTTCTTCGTGATCCTCCTCGTGACCTCCATATGACGATGCTTAATGGGTTTTGGATTTTTCAACAACGTCTGTTTGCTCCCGAGTCAGTGCGACTGGACCTTTTACGTCTCTACCATGACTCAAAACCAGCAGGTCATCCAGGAATCCGAAAGACGCAAGACCTACTTGCCCGATCCTTTTGGTGGCCGAAGTATCATGAGGATGTTAAGAAGTATGTGTCCTCTTGTGATGTATGTGCCAGACATAAGACTCCTCGCTCATCCCCTGTTGGCTTGCTTCAGCCTCTTCCGATTCCTTATCGTCCCTGGGGATCTATATCCATGGACTTTATTGTGGAACTACCTCCCTCTAAGGAACACACTACCATTCTTGTTGTTGTGGACAGGTTAACTAAGATGGGTCATTTCATACCAGCTCGTGGTCTCCCTTCAGCTAAACAGACGGCTGACCTGGTTATAAATATTTCGCTCGCATGGAGTGCCTGATGAAGTAGTTTCTGACAGGGGAGTGCAGTTTACATCTCGTTTTTGGAAACATTTTTGTTCTAATCTAGGTATTAATGTAAATCTGTCTTCAGCTTTTCATCCGCAAAGTAATGGACAGACTGAGCGAACCAACCAGACTTTGGAGCAATATTTACGGTGCTATATTAGTTACCTGCAGGATGACTGGCTGGATTTTCTACCCACGGCGGAGTTTGCCTATAACAATGCCCAACACTGCTCCACTTCTTTGAGCCCATTTTTTGCCAACTATGGTTACCATCCAACCTTTCTAGTCAGTCTCCCAATTACTACTTGCATTCCTGCTGTCACTGACCGGCTAACCGCCTTACGTGATTCCCAAGCACTGTTGAAAGAGACTCTTTTGGAGGCTCAGGAATGTTACAAAAGAGCTGCTGATAGGCATAGAAAGGAGGCCCCAGTCTATCACGTTGGTGACAAGGTGTGGCTGTCAACAAAGAATCTTAAGCTTCGGATTCCTTCTCATAAATTGGGTCAAAGGTTCATGGGACCTTTTGAGATCATTGCTCAGATCAATGCTGTCACTTTCCGTTTGCAACTCCCGAATTCCATGAAAATACATCCAGTGTTTCACTTTGCACTGCTTAAACCTTTTCATGAAAATACTTTCCCTGGCCGAGCCCTGCCTGCCCCACCTCCAGTCCTCGTGGATGGTGAGGATGAGTACGAAGTGGAAAAAATTCTTGACTCCAGGATCTTCCGTAACAAGCTTCAGTATCTGGTTCGCTGGAAAGGCTGTGGTGAGGAGGAGAGTTCGTGGGAACCAGTGGACAATATTCGCGCTCCTGATCTCCTTCGGTCTTTTCATGTGCAGTACCCTGCTAAACCAGGTAATAGGGCATCCAGAGGCTGCACCTATAGAGGCGGGGGTAATGTGAGGAATTGACTGTGCTGGGTTTTGAACCCTGGTCCCCAGGCTGCTATACCTCTTCCCTACCACTGCGCCAGCCTGCCTCTTGCAGATTTGCCTGAGATCTGATACCTTGACTCTAAAAGCAATGCAATCAGTGACAACTCTCTTTAGCTGTGTCTGGTCAGCTGTCTGGTTCTTGGCCCTGTATAAGGCACTTCCTGTCTCTGTATCCTTGCCAGATTATTGTGTGGTTTCTGATCACTTCAATAAAGCTTGTTCCTGTTTCACCTACAAATTGCTGAACTGGATTATTGCTGACCTTGGCTGCTGGTCTCCACAACCTTGTAATTCCATATCATTACAGGACATTTTAGAGATAGAAAAAGTACAGAGAAGGGCGACAAAACTAGTAAGGGGAATGGAGGGGCTAAGTTATGAAGAAAAACTAACCAAATTAAACGTATTTTCTCAAGAAAAAAGGCATCTAAGAGGAGATATGATTACCTTATATAAATATATCCAGGGTCAATACAAGGCTTTGTCAAGTGAGCTCTTTGTGCCAAGAGGTTTTCAACTGACAAGTGGACATCCTTTGAGATTAGAAGTAAAAAGATTTCACCTTAAAAAAAGAAAAGGGTTCTTCACAGTAAGGGTGGTTAATCTGTGGAATTCTCTACCAGAAGAGGTGGTGATAGCAGATTTGATAGATAACGTTAAAAAGGGATTGGGTATATTTTTAAATAAAAGGGCATTCAGGGCTATCCTGGATAATTAGAGAGGGAGTATTGATCCAGGGAGGAGTCAGATTGCCAGTATTTGGGGTCAGGAAGCAATTTTATATATTGTTTCCCCTTTTGAGACAATTGGCAAAGTTTCACTTGGTTTTTTTTTCTGTTTGCCTTCCTCTGGATCAATTAACAATTAACAATTAATCTGCATATTGAAGATCAGTAGAGATATAAAAAGGTTGAACTTGATGGACTAAAAGTATTTTTTTCAACCTCAATTACTATGTAACAATGTAACCTCTATTATGTAAGAAATTCCCTGCAGTAAACACCTCAGTGTATTATTATTAACATATTCATTACTATGAAGACCAATACAAATTAGATTTTTAGAAACTTACTTCTAGCATTATGTGCAGTGCTTAGTGTTGTTAATGGCTGTAGTGCATATTATGTGGGAATCTCTCCCTGCATAACGAGAGGTTTAAAGGGTAAGTGTTACATAAACAGAAGTATCTTTTCTATAAAAAAGCACAACTACAGATGGTTAAATAATGTTATAATAGTTGCTTCTTGATGATCTATAGTGCAAGAGACAGTAAACTGTAATTTATTTTGGGGGGGGGATGTGTAGGCAAGCAAAAATTGCAAATATGAGTCGCTGCAAAGTTCTTAGAGGGCCAATCAGACTATAGGCTCAGTATTCTAATATCACTGAAATACGTGTTTATTTGCAGATTCATGCGTCTTCAAACATGGAGCAGTAGAAGGCAGACCAGACTTTGTCCACAACTTTTACATATGTACCTATATGTCTTTAAGTGCGCTCTTCCATATAAAATAAATCTATGTTGAGCTGTTTAACAACAAATATGCATATTAAGTATAATTGCTTCAGACACAATAAGACAAAAGGACATACTGGAAATGAGATAAAGGCCTGCCATGGCCAGTCTCCTTGTGCAGACTTCCGTCCTCCTAATATTCGTCCAACAGGACCTTGAGGCAATGATCCTTGCACTCCACATTCTGAAAACTCTATATCCTTTACTGCAAAAACAGTAATACTTATTAGCAAACGGATCTAATATTAATAGAGAAAAATTAAATAACAAAGTGATAGAGTACAACAGAACTTTTTACTGAACAAATTTGCCTTTCTAAGAAAATGAAATTGACACAAGAAACAATCAACAATCATGCAGCAAAATAAAATAAAAAAACATCTAGATATTATGTAGATGAAAGATCTCACAAGAAATAGTGGAACCAGAGAAGATAGAAGAAAAAGACACAAGAATGGAAAAATAAAAACATGTCACACAGTTCATGTACTTCACTTTTCTATGTATGCACTACACATCTTCTTTCTTTTCTTCCATAGTCATATTTGTTGTACATGTTCCACATGGTATTTAATCATGTGATTTGGGATGAGTTGGTGAGGCACGGCCATACAAGAACTTTAGAGAGTACTGCAAGATTATATATTTTTAACAGAACAGGATGCATGTACCATTTATTAGGTTATCTGGAATAAAATATTTTTTTAGTAAATTGTAACAAACCTTCTGCAGCTGTTCCCTCAAATATTTTTTCAAGATCATGATAGTAGGGCAGATAGAATGAGTAGTGGCGACTTTCCTCTTCTCTCATCAGCTGCTGAGGCACCAGGCTTTCAATCTGTGTCTTCTTAATATCACCAATGCCAATAGCAAAGACATCTGAAAGTAGAGGTACATACAAAAAGTTAGATGTGGGTTACATGTGTGTATCTCAATATCTATTGAGACACAAGCTGATAACTAAAAATGGCCTGCGACTAAATATAATTCTCAATTTTCAGAGGGCAGCCAGTATCATCATCATTCATGTATCAGTCTACCTAACAACATACATTTGTCTGTCTGCGATCAAGTTGCAGGCTTGGAATTGAATCTGGCCCTATGTGTTTTTCTGCTTTAAAGACAAAAATAACTTTTAAAATGTAAAATCTAGAATGCCAGAAAATATTAACAGTTGCTACAATAGCTCTGATATCATTGAGTCATTTTGGAAAGTATCAATAGATACATTTAAGATCATTTGGACACTTAAAATACAAAGCAAATTCAGTTGATATAATGGATTGTGTTTCTTAGTTTTGATATAACATCTCAGTAAAATATAAAAATGGTGAGTTAATAAATACAACAATCCCTTGAGAGGAGGGAAACAGTGTATCCTGTTGGAATTTCAATAAATGCATATAATACAAATCTCTTGGTTCAAAATAGATTTGAAGTTTTAATAACAGATTGCAGTATGATATCCCAGCCTCAAACTTAAATAACTGTGTATTGGGAAAAGTTAGAAGTCATCAGTAAGATTGCACTTAAGAAGTTTTAGGAAAAATTTAAAATATTGGCTTCTTTAAAATTTCCATCGAAAGTTACAAAGGGTGATTAAATACACATTTTTAACCTTGGTTTGTAAATTAATGTTTTTACTTTGTGCTGTTGTCACAATGTAAATAAATATATATTTTTTTATCCCATTCACTTTTAATTTGTATAATTCTGCATATAAGTTGAATAAATAAGTTGATAATATACAATCTTGTCACACGATCTTAAACCCGTTCTGTTCTGACCATGGCTTTTTCATCCACATACAGATTTCTCAGGAGGCGGATGAAATGGTCATACCTATCTTTTTAAGGACTTGCCATACTTTATTGCGATCCACACAGCGTAAAGCTTTAGAATAGTCTGTAAAGCAGAGGTAAATATTTTTCTGGTACTCTCTTTCTTTTTCTACTATCCAGCTGATATTTACAATTTGATCTCTTGCGTATCTGCCTCTGCAAAACATGGTTTGCCCATCTGGTAGTTCTCTGTTCATATATTGATGGGACTGAGTTTGCTGGATCTTAAGCATTACCTTGCTGGCATGGGAAATTAGTGCAATTGTTTGATAATTGGAGAAATCTATGGTACTGGCACCTCTTCTTTATGTAATCTGCTTCTGTTAAATCCCTACCATTTGTGTCTTTTATCACACCCACTTTGGCATGAAAGGTTCCCTTGAGATTCACAATTTTCTTGAAGAGATCCCTTTAATTTTGCATTAAGTTGGGCAAATCTTTTCCTATTAACTACCTTTCCTTTTCTTTTTTTCCTGGATTACTTTCAAAGCCTCATCAGACAGCCAGATTGCCTTCTTAGTTTTCTTTCTTTTAGGGATATTCTTTGTTGCTGTTTTCTGGATGATGTCACAAACTTCGGTCCAGAGTTCTTCCTGCATTCTATCTTCCATGTCTAGTCCCTTAAATCTAATTTTTACTAACACTGCATGTTCACTGGAAATATTATTTATTTGTTATCTGCTTGGCCTGAAGATTTTCTGTCTTTTTTTCAGTTTAATTCTGAACTTTGCAAATATGAGCTCATGATCTCAGCCACAGACAGCTCCAGGTCTTGTTTTTGTTGACTGCGTAGGCATCTTTGGTTACAAAGTATATAGTCAATCTGATTTCTATATTGTCCCTCTAGTGATATCCATGTATAGAGTCATCTCTGAGGCTGTTGGAAGAGGGTGTTTACTACGACAAGAGAATTATCTTGACCTCTTTGTACAACAAGGCCAAACTTGAAAGTTATTATAGGTATATTTTGGTTCTCTATTTTAGCATTCCAATCTGCTATGATGAGCGTTACATAATTTCTTGGTGTTATATCTATGAGGTGTTGAATATCCTTGTAGAATTGGAATCTTTAGCCTCTTCAGCATCCATGGTTGGAGCTGAATTTGAATTGAAATCATTCTGTCACTAATTGGCTTGTAACCGAACACTGCTTTGGCCACTCTTTCATTGATTATGAAGGCTGCTCCATTCCTTCTGCAGGATTCTTGGGCACAGGAGAAAATCTGGTGATTGTCTGATATGAAATGTCCCATTCCAGTCCATTTGAGGTGACTCTTACGTTTAATCATGACCACATCCACTTTGTATTGGTTCATAGTTCTAGTGCTCCAGGGTCTTATGTTGAATTGTTCTTTGCAGCAGCAGATTTTCTTTCCCCTCCAGACACATGCACAGCAGGGTATCCTCTCAACTTTGGCCCAACCATTTGATTAGATCTACTAGATACTTGTACTCGTCCTCTCCTACTCCCCAGTAATGTGGTAGGCACCTTCTGACTTGGGGGGCTCATCTCTCTGCAGATTGTCATTTCTCTTGTAGTGCTTATCCATACAGTTTTCTTAGCAAAGATACTGGAGCGGGTTGCCAGTTCCTTTTCCAGTAGATAGTGATTTGCCTGACATCTCTGCTATGCCCTACCCATCTTGGGTGACCATACATGAGCACAGCTCTTAACTTCATTGAACTACACAAGTCCCTTCACCATGACAAGGTAGCGATCCAGAAAGGGCCTTTTATTGTACCAACTGTTTAATTTCATTTAAAGTCAGTCCTTACATTTTTTTTATCAACAAATAAATCCCTTCAGTGCCTTTTCATTGCTCAATATATTTCATCATATTTTTTAATCAAGTATTTTCTTGTTTTGATTTTGCAAGGAAACTTTTTTGATACCCGTTCCAAAACAGAATAGGATTTTTTGGAAATTCACCCATAACAGCAACTTCCTAGACATACCATATATACCAGAGACAAGACTAAATGGGATTCATGTAACTAACAGAGCACAATTAAGAAGATAAATATACAAGCACTCTAGTTTACCCATAACTATTATTATAGGGTATAGCTAAGGGGAGCTAAATTCAAAATGTATTTTTTATTGTAACCACTAAATGAAAAGGAATTTTAAAATCGGGAGGCAAATGTGGGTTATATATTGTTTAAACAGCTTCACATATATTTTCTAGATAATTGAAAGGAATGTACTGTATATAATACAGGAATATCACATATAATAGTTGTCAAACTACGAATCGTCATCATGCTTTGTGAGCTTGCAAAGCGAGGGATGCAGTTTGGTCCGCAAATGCGGACCCTTGCAAATCGAGGGGCAGCATTTGCTGAAGGTGCAAGCTCCAACGTCTGCTGCAATGAGCCGAAGGCTCATCGCATTTGCGGAGGTGGAAGCTCTACGGAGCCTCACAAGCAGTTACAAACACACACACAAGCGCCACTCTAACAAAATAGAGCTAACACGCAATCAATACATACGAACTCACACAAAAAAATACTAACCGCGGGTCTTACAATGCAAAATTTACGGATGCGGAACTTAGAAAAAAAACATTACGAACTCACAAAATTACGACCTTAACAGCCGAACCGTGCGCACCTGAAAACATTAAAAACACAATAAATACACACAAAAAAGATATAAAAACCTTACCCTCGGCAAGGGGGGCACCCAGGATGTCTGCAAGTAAAGTTACACCTCAATTTAAGTCCAAATCCCAGAGTTTAGACACACGAAAATCCCCTAAGCGAGAGAAAAAATGTTCACCGAAAAAAACGAAAACGAGGCTACACGACCCTAAAGCCGCAAAACAACAGCAAGCATAGATGGATTTTCAAAAAAGCCGTACGAGGTAAAGATACACTTTTAGCAAGCACGCTAAATCATCCACACCCGCGTACCACATACACATTCGCCTCCATTTTACAACACTAACTCCCACAATGTGGAACTACACAGCTACACTAACGGCTTTCCCTTTACACTACACACTGCCCATTTACACTACACACTGAACACATTGCTGACACTTCACACCTCAGCTCCACAACACTGCAAATCTTCAATGTATGCTGCAGGAACATTGAATCAGATTGTCAGCTCTTCAACACAATGCTTCCTGCATATATTACTTAAAAATAGGTAAAGTATATTCATTTACTAATGTATTAATCATTTAATTAGCATACATACTATCACAATAAACACAAAAGCGCGTCACAACAAGTGGCAAAGCTGCTCATAGCACACAAAGCCTTGCAATAAGCGGAAAAAGCTGATCAGCGCCGACCAAACAATAACAGCAAAAGTGCCACAACAACAGCCTCGCAATGAGCGCCGAAGGCTATTAGACCACCCAAAAAATAATGTCTGTGGCAAACAGCATTACCTGCCTTACAATTTTATAGCCCCGTCATGTTTTACGAGCAAGTCGCTAGTCACATATATATATAATTATTTATCCTTAACAGCATGAGAGGTCACAATTATTTTATGACTAACCTCAGTAAATATAATGAAATAGTATCTGAGCTGAAACTAATCGACAAATACTGTAATATTTTGTTTTAACTAAACTTAATTGTTAAAATATAAACAAAACTGATACTGTCTCATTCAGTTTTGATCAATTACAAAATAACCAATACTGTGAGACATTGTCTTTATTGAATACATACTTTTATAAAAATAAAGTTGTTAATAAATTATATAATGCACTGATGCACTGTTGTTTTAAGTGATATATCAACAACATGTTTATTGTCAGCTTTTAATCATTTATAGAGGTATATTCATCTCCTCATTTTTGAATTCCTTTTCGTTTAGTGATTAAAATAAAACTATGTTTTAAGTTCTCCTTATTTTAATTTATCCTAGAATGTTTGTATATGTATGTTGTTACTTTTGCTAATTTTTATGAATCCCATCTAGTCATGTTTCACCGTTATGTCCATTTTTTGGAAAATCATTTTCTGTCTTTGAACAGGTATCTGGACCTAGTTTCAGCTGCATTTTCATGGCATATTACATTAATTCCTTCTAGTCATGTGTGTCTGGTGAATTTTGTACTTCTTGCTCTCTGTTAGTAGCCATTCTGGGTAGTTTAAAAAATATATATATATATTTTGGGCTAGAACAGGTACACACATGCGAGCTTCGGAAAGCGTGGCAAAACAGCCACGCAGCAAAGGTTGCATTGTGAGAGTCGCAACTGCGACACAAGCGCGTAACTCTAAAACCCCTAAAAACAAAAATTAACAAATATAATAACCCTTAATGTCTCATTGCCCAAGCAACTGGAAAATTTGCTGACCTTAAACTGTCCCTTTAAATGGTCCTCGCATCATATAAAGTACGTAGGTATTCATATCCCTAAATTTACTAAACAGATATATGATGTCAATTACCCCATTATCTTTAAAGAAATATATTCAGATCTTCACACCTGGTCTTCATTAAATATCTTGTGGTTTGGTAAAATACACAACATTAAAATGAACACCCACCCTAAACTGCTAAACCTTTTTAGAACTATACCATCATCAATAAATCTTAAAGACATAGCAACATTATAAAAAGCAATATTTAAATTCATCTGGGGCAATAAGAAACCTAGAATAAATAGGACGATCATGACAGCATCAAAACAAAAAGGAGGCTTAGCAACTCCTGACCGTCTACGATACTATAAGGCGGCGACATTAGCCCAAATGGCTAAATGGTAAAATGGTATATTAAGAGAACCCCCAGCCTCCCCCCCCCCCCAGTTTGAGTGGAGATAGAACGTCAAGTTTTATGGGACCAAAATATTCTCCTGAACCAAATACTATGGCTAAGCATCCATCAGAGTATAAATTTAAAACCACTTCCGATGTGTCTGAGTCACTCCATTGTACTATGGAAGCAAATCAACAAGAGAACTCCTCTACAACAAAATGGCTCATGGCTAACACCATTGTGGCTACCCCATGTAGATATATCAATCAATAAAAATACCCAGTTCACTTGGTAGATTAGAAGTCAGATAACAATTGTGCAGATTTACTATTAGAATGTCAAAACTGGACTCCATCAGACTTTAGCATTAACCAAAGATTGCCACACAAAGAATGGCTTAACCTGATGATGATTAGCACACAAGTGGGACAAACTGCAAAAAAAAAACAAGTGGGACAAACAGCAAAACTGTTTTTGAGCATTGTTGCTAACACAACTCAAAAGGTAAAAAAAACTCACTATTCTCTATAACTACATAAATGAACAGGCCACGCCTAATTCAGTAGATTCCTGGTTATCTGGCATTCAACTAAACGGGACTCTCAAGCAACCGACACAGGCATCAATTCCCCATTTTCAAAGAACTCCAGCTTAACCGGCATATACAGCACTATCCGGCTGTTTGAGACTGCAAAAAAAAAGCTAACTTTTTTTCTAATTAGTTTTTTGGGCCCTAAATGGCCTAGTTTAGATGCTAATGCATTTATAAAGGCATTTTGATGGGATTTTTTGTGGGGGGGGGGGGGTTAAGGGTCATTTAGACCCTTAAAATTGGGGACTGAGCTCAATATTAGCCTAGATGATCAACAATGGGGTATAATTATCAAAAATGCAGCAAACTCCTCTTTAAACATTCTATTGAAGGAAAATGTTTACAAAACTATGTTGAGATGGTACTTTACCCCAGCTAGACTCCACTGTTCAAGTAGTCAGTTGGATGGCAATTGCTCCAGAGCTTGCAACACCATAGGTTCCTTAAAACATATGTTATGGGATTGCCCCAAAGTTCAGCATATTTAGATGGCGACCTATAATACCCTGGAGAAACTATGGGATACAGTTATTCCTCAAAAACCAGAAGAGGCAGTATTAGGCTTACCACTCCCAGGTCTTTCTAAAAATGCACAATTTCTATCAAATCAGATATTTCTGGCTACTAGAAGCATAATTGCAAAACATTGGAAAGAACTGTTCTAGCCTTTGAGGAGGTTCTACGGAAGATTGAGTTTATTCGCTCCATGAGTGTCTTATCTGCTGAGATAGATGCATAATACAGGAAATGGGCCTCCTGCTGGGATATGTGGATGCTGAGAGTTGGCTGATGAAGTTGGTGAATGTAGACCTTGAAAGAGGGTAATATCTTTCCTTCTTTTTTTCTTCTTTCATTCTTCTTTTTATATATTTTTTTTATTTTGTATAATTCTATGTTAGAATATTGCTCAGTATTACATTAAAAATACTAGGAGAAGTTAAGTGTACTTTAACAAAAACAAAAAAGAGTGAGAAAGAGTTGCAGTAAATGTGTTTATTATAAGCTGTAAAGTGTCATACTACAATGTTTTGTATTCTTTCATTATGAAGACATGTTCAAATGCATTGTAACCTACTTTTCACATAATAAAAATGTATAAAAAAAAAACAAAAAGCAAATATAATAACACATTCACAGACAGCACAGGGGGAGAGTCAGAAGGCCTGGGAGTGAGGTTGCAAGCGGTTTTGAGGCATATTTGGGGGTTTTCGTCAATCCAAAACAGGCTAAGCAAGGAAAAAAATGGCGGACGAAAAACCTAAATAAAATTGAAACTGGATGAAAACGAAGCTGAGCAAAGCCAGGCACAACGGTAAAGACAGTAACACTTACACCAACAACGCCAGGCATGCAGGGCCTTGAAAATAAAACAAATGGCCTTCAGCGTGTAACACGCAAACATTCAGCAGAGGAGAAACACACAGAGAAGGGACAGGGGGGAGATGGTGGAAAGAGACCCAAGCACAAAACTTGCAAGTTAACGAAACCTGCAATGAGCGGCCCATACAGTAGGCGGGAGGAATGGCTTGCAATGAGCCATGTGAAGAGTGCCTAAGGCACTCATTGTGGGGCTCACGATGAGCACCACGAGCGGGAGAGGCTTGCAATGAGCACCAAAGGTGCTGCTTGTGAGCCCCGCGATGAGCGCCAAAGGCGCTTAGCGTGGGGTTAGCGATCACCACCGAAGGTGATCAGTGCAAAGCAGGAAAGTTTAAGTACACAGGGAGAGGCTTGCAATGAGCGCTGAAGGCTCTCATTGCGAGCCTTGCAATGAGTGTCGAAGGCGCTCACCGCGCGGCTCACAATGAGCGCAGAAGGTGCTCAGCGGAGCAAAAGTCTCACATTGTGTGGCAAACAGCATCCTGTCGTTTATTATGGGCAAGTAACTAATATATTAATTTTGCAGGCAGATCTTTCTTTCTTTTGGATTTTAGCAGATGTGTTGGCAAAATTTGGTTATGTCGTCCTAGCCTTCTAAGAGGGCTAGAAACATAGGAAATGTTCGAAATTGGAGAGAGGTGGGTGGGTAAGTGAGATAAGGTGCAGTGAGGTAAGTGGGCAGGGGGGTTTATAGGAAGGAAGAAGGTTCATCTCAAAGTATAATACACTTGATCTATTGTGGTCTGATCCTTCTTTCTTTTGGATGGTAACCCACATGTTGGCAAAATTTGTCTATGTCATCCTAGCCTGCATAGAAGCCGAAACATATGTTTGTAGTTGATGATGTTTTATTTTATGTTGTGCAAGACAACTTAACTCAAGATTGTGTTTTGGTATGTATCAGCTATAACATGATGATTTCCAGCGCTTCATTGTTTTGATTAAGTGAGCAGGTGTGTTGTTTCGGGAATTGGATGTAGCTGCTCTGATTCTGAATGAGTGCCCTGAATTTTGGGCCAAGCATCTTAGGATGAAATGGTGGGAAAAGATTGGTTGTTGGTGAAGTATTGGTTGATATGAAATTGAATGCCTGATAGATAGGTTTTTATCATGTGATAATGAAGTTTGAAGTTAGAGTCATAGTGGGGGGCAAATGCTATGATAGTGGTATGCGTAAATGATGCTAAGAGTTTGTGGTTAGAAATAAACATTGGAATATGTGCCACTCTCTGTCTTAAGACTTCTTTGTGTTATTAGCGAGTCTGTGTGTATTTTGTCAGTTGTGCAGACAAGGGCAGAGAAGTTATGCTAGGTGGAACAGAATGTAGATAGAAGGGAACATAATGAGGGGATTCATCTTGTAAGCAGGGAGAAATTAGAGCTGGTGACATGGAGATAACAGTGCTTGTTCTCTCAGAAGGATAACAGTGTTTGGGTTGGTGGATCTCATCTATGATAGAGATTGGTATGTGGCTTTGTCTGTAGTTATGACATAATTGGCTTGGCCTGACTATTTTTGGCTCCATGTAATGGCAGTGGTTAGAGTAGTTAGAACAGATCTTGATAGAGAGCATGCCAGTTGGATTTAACGATTCCATATTGTTGATAAGTTTGAAGTGTGTTTGAGTAGAAGCTGGAGGGTGTACAATGATGATAGGCAATGTGAACAGACAGTAGCTTTGACAGAAGGGGAATTCCCACAAAAGAGTTCTTGGTCCAAAATGGACCGATCCATGAGGTAATTAAGTTGTGATACAGCGGCTGCTGCCTTGGCATTAAACGATCTGTGATAAACATAATAAAATAGATCATCGTATTTGTGGGAGAGAACTACGATGAGGTTGAGCTAATCAATCATTTCACGTATCCTGTCTGGAAAGGCAGTGCACCCTATATCTCTGTATATGCTGAACACTAGCACAAATTCTGTCTCAGACAGCTAGAGATTCAATACAGTGGCCTTTATGACCACGGAAACGTCTCCTTGCATCATAGTTCTGTTTTCGGTGGATTTAAAAGAAGGTATCAGAAGGGACAGCAGGTTGATATCTTTCGCTTACACAATGTCCCTTCTGATATGTGCTGAGACAAAATGGGCTGGTACTATGATTGGTGGTGCATTGGGGAACTCACCTTTGCATGCAGCCTGGGTGGCTTGTACAGTGCTGCATCCTGAGCCAGCTGGGGTTTCTAAACGGCACACACGATTCTCTAGCAATATCCGCAATGAGCCCCTGCATCTGTGAAACTTGTTCATTGATCACAGGTTGATTGTTCTGATTGCTATGGAGCAATCTGTATAGCTTGGTTTCCTAGTGGTAGCAGTATAAGCAATTCCACACTCATTCAGCTTAGAATAAGCCTAGGTAAGGTCCACAGTCATAAAGACTGGCTTCCTGCCACTGAGGGAGATCTGGCAGGTGAGGATGCTGCCTGAGAGATTATGTGCTTTGCTTCGGAAAGGTTTGGATAAACCATTGGTAGATGTAGTAGTAAACCTATTGTAGAAAATTGGACTAGATGAATACATGAATGAGATGTAAGTGATGATTGCAACTGAAAGTTCGCGAAAAAACTGTGAGCATAGACAAATGATATTGTGGGCGGCTAGCAAAACCATGAGTGTCAGAAGAATGACTCTGCAAGCTTACTGAGTTGCAATGATTCACATAATTGATAAAATAGCTGCTATGAATACACATGAGTGTGTAGAATGAAGTAATATGAATTATGAATGTGGAATTGAGGAAAACTGCTTGAAGAAGTTGGGAGATCTGAACAATATGCCAAATGAAGTCTGGGATGAATAGGGGATCATGGCTGGGATGTTCTCTCAGGGCTGAGACAATACAGTTAACAGAGATGTAACTATTGGTAGCAGGACTTGAATATGAGGTGTTGGGAACTACTGGAATGCAAAGTTAATCAATTGATTGGTATGCTTATCCAATGTGTAGGGCCAGAGGTGGACTTGAGAGTGCTACCGTGATGTGAACTGGTAATGAGGGGGTCTTTGGTGAGGAAATTGTCTTTATGAGCGACTGAAAAACAGCAACTGTAGATATAGAAGTGACAGAATACCATATGGCAAAACGGACAAATGAAGGAAGAAAGAATCCAATGACAGACAGGGACAAAGAGTGAGGACTGGTGGAGGTGTGAAGGTGTTGTTGAGTAATGCTATATTCTTTGAAAGATTAATGAATTAAAGGGAGTAGCAACTGTATAGCAGTATAATTAGACTAGGTGATTGGCCATGAAGTAGAAATGATAAGATCTGATGGCAGTATGTATTAGCTGACAATACCCCATGCCGCTTAAAATATGGCTAGATAGGAAGAAAATGGGTCAAACATACTGAACTTAAATGGACAACATGTAAATCCTTACTAAATATACAAACTTATCACCATATACCATGTGGAAATAAAAGTAAAAAGAGTAAATCCCAACCCATGTGGCTTAATAATGACTTAAAGATAAAGATGAGTACAAGGAAATCAACAAGGCTTGCAAAAGGGCTATTAGACTGGCTAAAATCAAAAAAGGAAAAGTTAGTTGCAAAGGAGAGTAAAACTAACCCTAAATTATTTTTTAAATATATTAATGGGAAGAAGGCCAGGAAGGAAGCTATAGGAACATTACAATGTGACATAGGGCGTCTGAAAATTAGTGACCAGGAAAAGATGGATGAGCTAAATAGGATCTTTTCTTATGTATACACAAGCGAGATACCAGTGGTTGGGACAAAACAAGGCTACACTACTTTCACCTAATAATTGGTTAACGCAGGAAGAAATTCAAAAGAGGTTGGAAAAAATAAATGTTAATAAAGCCCTGGGTCCTGATGGAATACATCCAAGGGTACTGAAGGAACTGGGCTCTGTAATTGCAAAACCATTACATCTAATTTTTCAGGATTCACTCAACACAGTGTCTCTAAAAGATGACTGGAGAAAGGCAGAAGTGGTACCTATATTTAAGAAGGGAGCAAGAGCAAATCCAGAAAGTTATAGACCTGTAAGTCTTACTTCTGTAGTGCGAAAGCTTTTAGAAGGGTTAATAAGGGATAATATACAAGAATATGTCTATTCAAACAGGATTATTAGAAGGAGCCAACATGGATTTATGAGGGATAGGTCATGTCAAACAAACCTAATTAATTTCTATGAATAGGTTAGTAGGAACTTGGATCAAAGCAACTCAGTGGTGTAGTCTTTTGGATTTTGCAAAGGCTTTTGATACAGTGCCACATGGGAGAATATTGAGCAAACTAAGGGATACAGGAATTGCAGTAAATATCTGCTCATGGATTGAGAGCTGGCTAAATGACAGGAAGCAAAGGGTTGTTGTAAATGGAACATACTCCGTTTGGACTAATGTGGTGTTTTTTTTTAACATATTTATTAATGACTTAGAAGTAGGATTGGAATGTAGTATCTCCATTTTTGCTCCATTGCTGTTGTCAGCCAATGAGAATGCGCAGATGTCTTCACCCAATCACTCCGTGGGGGTGTATCCCATTGTGATTGGCTGAAGGCATCTGCACCTTGTGATTGGTTTAAAATAAAGATTGACAGGTGCGTTAGCCAATCAGGGTGGGATTTTGGGGTGTATCCCTTTCTGATTGGCTCACACATTGACGACTTCTGATTGGCTGAAATTGATAGACAGCTTTTTCAGCCAATCAGAAACCGCCATAGCCAATTTCCTTCCAGAAAAGGCTCTGGGAGGCTCATTGGCGTCGGGGAGGTCTGCAAGTGCAGACCTCTGTTAGTTTTTTTATTTTTGTTTTTAGAGCGCGGATGGTTCCATGGCCCAGCCGGGGCTGAAGAGGAGGAGGCTGGGGACATCGCGGGGAGGTAAGTTGAATGTATATTTATATGTTTATTTTATTTTGTGTCTGTATGGTAGTAATGTATTGTGTTTTTTTTTTAACAGGGCCGCGCCGGAGAAGAAAAGAAGAAGGACGGGACATGCTGGAAGGTGAGTAGAATATTTAGAATGTGTATAATGTTTATTTATTTTATGTTAATATTTTGTACTATTTTTTTTGTTTTGTTATACCCCTAGGTTGGTGATTTGAAGGGACATCTTAAAGGTAAGTGGTCTTAATTATTTTATCTTAGCTTAGATTTAGGGTCTGTGTATGTAGTTAGGATTGTAATTATTTTATTTTAGCTTAGAATTGGGGTCTGTGTATGTAGTTAGGATTTTAATTATTTTATTTTAGCTTAGAATTAGGGTTTGTGTATGTAGTTAGGACTTTAATTATTTTATCTTAGCTTAGATTTAGGGTCTGTGTATGTAGTTAGGATTGTAATTATTTTATTTTAGCTTATAATTAGGGTCTGTGTATGTAGTTAGGATTTTAATTATTTTATTTTAGCTTAGAATTAGGGTTTGTGTATGTAGTTAGGATTTTAATTATTTTATTTTAGCTTAGAATTAGGGTTTGTGTATGTAGTTAGGATTTTAATTATTTTATTTTAGCTTAGTATTAGGGTTTCTGTATGTAGTTAGGATTTATTGTACATTAAATAGATTGTATGTTAGTTAGATAGGGGGTATTTTATATTATTTGTATTGTATGTAATGTATTATATGTATTGTAATGCGTTGTATGTAATGTATTGTATGTATTGTAATATATTGTATGTAATGTCTTGTATTGTGTATGTCTGTTTTTCCTTTTCAGGTGTGTATTTTTTTTTCTGTAGTGGGGGGGGGGGGGGCGGTTGTAATGTATTTTTTTATTTTCTGTAATGTAGGTTTTTTATTTTTGGTGACTTAGGTTTTTTATTTTCTGTAATGTAGTTTTTTTTTATTTTTGGTGACTTAGGTTTTTTTATTTTCTGTAATGTAGGCTTTTTTATTTTTTGTGACTTAGGTTTTTTTAAGTTCTGTAATTAAAGGATTTTTTATTTTTTGTAATTAGAGTGGTGGGGGGGGGGGGTTATTAGGGGGTAGGCAGTGTAGGTAGGTAGTGTAAGTGTTAATAGATTAGTGTAGAGGGGGGTTAGTTTAGATTAAATGGTTTATTGGGGTTTATAGTGTAGTGTTTGTAGTTAGTGTCATGATGGTCCTTGAGGACTGTCATGGCACTTATGTGGTTAATGTTGGGTTGTAACAGGCCCATAATGGTCATAATATACTCTTATGGGACTGATGGGGTTAAATAGAGGCTTATGGGGGTCTGTATTGACCACCATGAGTTATAGGGTTAATTAAGACCTTATGGGGGTCTGTATTGACCACCATGAGTTATAGGGTTAATTAAGGCCTTATGGGGGTCTGTATTGACCTTCATGAGTGACAGGGTTAATTAAGGCCTTATGGGGGTCTGTATTGACCTTCATGAGTGACGGGGTTAATTAAGGCCTTATTGGGGTCAGTATTGACCCCCATGAATTATAGGGTAAATTATTGTGCTTATGGGGATCTGTATTGACCCCCATGAGTGACAGGGTTAATTAAGGCGTTATTGGGGTCTGTATTGACCCCCATGAATTATAGGGTTAATTATTGGCTTATGGGTTTCTGTATTGACCCACATGAGTTATAGGGTTAATTGTTTATTGGGGTCTGTATTGATCCCCATAAGTGACGGGGTTAATTAAGTGCTTATGGGGGTCTGTATTGACCCCCATGAGTGACGGGGTTAATTATTGGCTTATGGGGGTCTGTATTGAGCCCCATGAGTGACAGGGTCAATTAAGGCCTTCTGGGGGTCTGCATTGACCCCCATGAGTTATAGGGTTAATTAAGTGCTTATGGGGGTCTGTATTGACCCCCATGAGTTATAGGGTTAATTAAGGCCTTATGGGGGACTGTATTGACCTCCATGAATTATAGGGTTAATTAAGTGCTTATGTGGGTCTGTATTGACCCCCATGAGTGACGGGGTTAACTAAGTGCTTATGGGGGACTGTATTGACCCCCATGAGTGACGGGGTTAATTATTGGCTTATGGGGGTCTAAATTGACCCCCATGAGTGACAGGTTTAATTAAGGACTTATGGGGGTCTGTATTGACCCCCATGAGTTATAGGGTTATTTAAGGTCTTATGGGGGTCTGTATTGACTGCCATGAATTATAGGTTTAATTAAGTGCTTATGGGGGTCAGTATTGACCCCCATAAGTTATAGGGTTAATTATTGGCTTATGGGGGTCTGTATTGACCCCCATGAGTGACGGGGTTAATTAAGTGCTTATGGGGTCTGTATTGCCCCCCATGAGTGACAGGGTTAATTAAGGCCTTATGGGGGTTTGCATTGACCCCCATGAGTTATAGGGTTAATTAAGGCCTTATGGGGGGTCTGTATTGACCCCCATGAGTGACGCGGTTAAATATTGGCTTATGGGGGTCTGTATTGACGCCAATGAGTGACAGGGTTAATTAAGGCCTTATGTTGGTCTGTATTGACCCCCATGAGTTATAGGGTAAATTAAGGCCTTATGGGGGTCTGTATTGACCCCCATGAGTTATAGGGTTATTTATTGGCTTATGGGGGTCTGTATTAACCCCCATGAGTGACAGGGTTAATTAAGTGCTTATGGGGGCCTGTAGTGACCCCCATGAGTGACAGGGTTAATTATTGGCTTATGGGGGTCTGTATTGACCCCTATGAGTGACAGGGTTAATTAAGGCCTTATGGGGGTTTGCATTGACCCCCATGAGTTATAGGGTTAATTAAGGCCTTATGGGGGGTCTGTAATGACCCCCATGAGTTATAGGGTTAATTGACTTATGGGGGTCTGTATTGACCCCCATGAATTATAGGGTTAATTAAGTGCTTATGGGGGTCTGTATTGACCCCCATGAGTTACAGGGTTAATTAACGCCTTATGGGGATCTGTATTGACCCCCATGAATTATAGGGTTAATTATTGGCTTTTTGGGTTCTGTATTGACTCACATGAGTTATAGGGTTAATTAAGTGCTTATGGGGGTCTGTATTGACCCCCATGAGTTATAGGGTAAATTATTGGCTTATGGGGATCTGTATTGACCCCCATGAGTTATGGGGTTAATTTTAGTTGCCTGGGGTTAATATTTTTTAGTGCGAGTCCTTTCAGGACCCGTGAGGCGGGAAAGTAAAAAATTTAAATGCGGCGGGGTCACTATGGGTGCCAATTGGGGACCCCCGTTGCAAGGGGTTAATGTGGGGGGGGGCTGCGGGGGACCCTATGGACCCCTGCAGCAAGGGGTTTATGTGGGTACACTTCGAAGATCCCCGATGAGGACCCCCAGCATAGAGGGGGGTTAATTTTAGGTGCCCTGGCCCGGATTATTAATAGTGTGCCGCGGGCCCTTTAAGGAGCCGCGTCGGGGAATTAAAAAGTTTAAATGCAGCGGGGGCCTGATCTATGTCGATCGGGGACCCCTGCTGCAAGGGATAATGTGGGGGGGCTGCAGGGGTCCCTATAGGAACCCCTGCAGCATGGGGATGTGTATAGAGAGCAGGTGGGAGCATCACACGGCGGTGTCGGGATGCTCCGGGGCAGCACGTAGAGGTTTTAGGATCACTTTTTGTGCTCGTAGGGATTCTTCCGAGATGCGAGAATCACTCGTAGATTTAAGGCTGCGTGTGACTCCGTAGCTCTCTCTGAGTCTATTCTCGGCCATTTTTCGGAGTCATCTCGCAAAGCAGCCTGCGAGGGATTCGCTCCTTGCAAACAGCAAAAAAAACTGCCCTTTGCTGGGAACAAGAGAACTACGAGGGAGAATTTAATGAGGCCCCTAGTCTGTTAAAAAAAGATATTACAGCTTTTAACACTAATATATTAAAGTATATTTCCTGAGAGACAGAGATCCTAAAATGTGTACTTCTGGCTCCTATATATTTCTATATCAATATGAAAGGCTTCCTTCCAGACTCCTGCAAACAGCCCATCTAGCTAGCTCCTAAGTGTTGGAGATTTATGAATATAAATGATATATATATATTTTATATATATATATATATATATATATATATATATATATATATATATATATATATATATATTAAAGGTCAATTATATAGTTGCAAAATAAAAGAACTGCAGTATAAAAAGATACATTTTAATTGAATACATATTTACAGCCTTAGAAGGGCTCTATTTAAGCACATAACATATATTTTTTTACATAAGTTTTTAGTTAGTGAAAGGTCTTCACTAACTAAAAACTTCTGTAAAAAAATATGCTATGTGCTTACAGTATATAGAGCCCTTTAAAATTTGCTGAATTGCAATTTAATAAGGATGTTATTAGTGTATAGGTGACAAGTTTTCCACAACTTTTTCAAGCTAAAATCAACATTGCCTAGTTTTTATATTTTTTACTTAAAAAGAGGAACAAAGAATAAAAAGAAGGTAATGATCGAGGGGGGGATACTTAATAAAATCATAAATCATAGAAAAACTGATACATGGATAGGTGGATGTGTTTGGGGTTAAGATAAGCATGTATGTGTATCTATGTATGTGACTTTTTATCCAGCACCTGGCTTGTAATTTATTAGCCACCTTAACTATGCTGTAAAAATGGTTTGAGGGGGTGTCAGTGGGTGGGCATGTGCGCATAGAAGCCAGTGACCTACTAGGGCAACTTAGCATTTAGTGTCTAGGGATGCCAGAAATGTAAATCTGGCCCTGAATGCTGTTGATTTAAATACGTTTATCAGTTGGCATCCTTTGATGTGTGCATTTAATAAACAAAACATAAGGATATTACGGTAAATAGAATAATCACAGAATAATCACACAGTAATTGTATAGAGTTAGTGTGTCCGGTACAATCTCCACAAATGCAGCACATGCAGACTTTTTAAAGACATTATTTTTTGCATTACTGTACCTAATTCAGATTCAGACTCCTGAAGGTGCTCGGCAATATTCTGGACAGAATCTGCAGGATAGATGAACTTGGTCATTCCTAAAATCAACAAGGTAAAAAATGGTTATTCATTGCAAATTTTAGATAGGACCACTGTAATAAATTTAAAAATAAAGCTCAAATGTATGCTTGTTGGACTGAGACTATTAAAAATAACTTGCACTTAAAATAAATAAAACTTATAATTGTTCTTACTTTTTAAATTGTCTGTTTTCTCCTAATAAGAGCTGCTTTTCTCCACCACCCCATGCCTAGTCATGTGGTGTGGCCAGCTCTGGACCATTACATAGTTTGTAAGCCTGTTAGACTACAACTTGCCCCAACTTGTGCTTTAATTGATTCTACACATGCCACCCATCAGCGGCAGAGCTAGTGAATGGTGGGCCCTGATGTGACATAATTTGGGACTCCCTGGCCTGGTCTAAAGATGCGCAGGGATGAGAGACAGCAGTGCACAAGCCAGTAAGATAGACGGGGGGCAGGCTGGGGGTGGGAGTGGTCAGGAAGGGATGGGTTGATTTAGAGGGGGCTTGGGGGATCAGGAGGTGCCAGGCTGGGAAGTAATCAGGAGGGGCCAGGGGGGTGACCAGGCGGGGCTGGGGTGTTAGGGGGGGCCCAGGGGGGAATTTAAAAAAAATGATTAGAGTAAAATAAATTGTCAGCTCTGGGCCCCCCAATTAAGCTAACTTAAAAGGTGTTGTCCTTAAATGTATAACTGTCCCTTCAAAAGAGGGACTTTTGCAGGTCTAGGAGGGACAGGTTTGGTTTAGTTTTATATACTTAAAATATATATTTTTAACATATATATTATTTTTTTTAACTGGAGCCCCCCACATAAATGGGTAGCAATGGTTCCCCCCCCCCCCCTCACCCCCTGCATATCTCCCTTCTGGACCCTGCCTCCCTAGACCTCTACTTGACCATTTCTGTGAAGGAGGGAGCGATCAGAGAGTCGAGAAAGGTAGAGTCAGTGGGTTCAAGAGGGCACCAGAGGGCCAAGGGAAGGATCAAGGGGTCAATGGGGGCGATCACTGTTCAAGGGAGGGATCAGGGAGTCAAAACTAGAGTCAAGTTTCCCAGCAGGAAAGGATTTAAGGGGGTTAGTTAATTGAGGTCAAGGGGGAAGGTCAGGAGGACAGGGAGTCAATGCGATAGTCTTGTTGTCAAGGGTAAGAGTCAGATGGGATCAGAGGGTCATGGGAAGCTTAGGGGGTTAATGGGAAGGTCAGGGAGTCAAGAAAATATCAGTTGAGTCAAAGGAGGGTCATGGAGTCAAGGCAGAGGGCCAGTGGGGTTCAAGAGAGAGATCGGGGTTCAAGAGGGTGATCAGGAGTTGAAGGGAGGATCATAGGGTACAGCAGGGTTATCAGGAGATCAAGTTGGATTATCAGAGGGAGTCAAAGGGGATCAGGGAGGTCAAGGTAGACATAAAGGGATCAAGAGGGAAACAAGGGAGTCAGTTGAGCTCAGCTGATATTTTCCTTGACTCCCTGACATCCCCATTAACCCCCTAAGCTTCCCATGACCCTCTGACTCTCACCCTTGACAACAAGATTATCCCATTGACTCCCTGTCCTCCTGGCTTTCCCCCTTGACCTCAATTAATTAACCCCCTTAAATCCTGGAGGATCATGGGCAGGGTCAAGGGGGGCTATGGTTCAATAGAAGGGTAAAATGGATCATGGTGGTATCCATGTGTCAAAGGATAAGAGGAGAGATGGGGTTTGGGGAGATTTGGGGAATTATATGGAAGAAAGTGGGGGAGTTAGAGGATGACAAGTGGGAGGTCAAGGGTGAGCTCAGTTGGTTAATGGAAGGGTCTGGGGGGTCAAGGGGGAGATTAATGGTTTAAGTGGTGAGTCCAATGGTTCAGGGTGTCAAGAGGGGATTAGGTGGTCAAGGAGGAGCTCATTAATCAAGAAAAGATCAGTGCATCGAGGGGTTAGAGCCATTGAGGGTCAAGGCGAGGGTCAATGCAGATCAGAGGTTCAAGGGGAAGGCCAGGGTGCACGGGGAAGAGTCATTGTTTAAGAGGAAATGGTCAGGACCAAGGCGAGGGTAAGGGGTTATCAAGGAAGTCAGGTGTATAAGAGGAGAGATTGGGGTTTGTAGAGATTGTGGGAGATAAATGAAGAGTAGGGGATCAAATAGAAAGAGAGAATGAAATTGTAGTCATAGAAGGAGGGGGGGTTATAGATAGACTTGTATAAACCCAGCCCTTTACCCTGACTGTATTTTATTGATAATTTGCATTTGTGCTACTCACCACTTATGATGACAATAATCGTATATTTTGTGTTCTTCAAGTCAGGCTTCTCTTTGACTGCCTGAAAAACTTCTTCCATTGCCACTAATATGTTTCCAGTTGACCCTTCACCTAATAAGTCTTTTGGCACAATTAAGAGAAAATAATAAAAAATAAAAAAAAATCTTAATAAGCATTCATTGCTTCTTTATTGTTAATCATGAAATATATATATATATATATATATATATATATATATATATATATATATATATATATATATATATATACAGTGGGGAGGGGGGAGTATTTGATTCCCTGCTGATTTTGAATGTTTGTCCACTGACAAAGAAATGATCAGTCTATTCTTTTAATGGTAGGTGTATTTTAACATTGAGAGGTCAGACGTTTCTTGTAGTTAGCTACCAGGTTTGCACATATCTCAGGAGGGATTTTGTCCCACTCCTCTTTGCAGATCCTTAAGTCATTAAGGTTTGAGGCTGATGTTTGGCAACTCAAACCTTCAGCTCCCTCAACACAATTTCTATGGGATTAAGGTCTTGAGACTGGCTAGGCCACTCCAGGACCTTAATGTGCTTTTTCTTGAGCCACTCCTTTGTTCCCTTGGCTGTATGTTTTGGGTCATTGTCATGCTGGAATACCCATCCACAACTTATTTTCAAGGCCCTGGCTGAGGGAAGGAGGTTCTCATCCAAGATTTGACGATACATGGCCCCATCCATCGTCCCTTTGATGTGGTGCAGTTGTCCTGTCCCCTTAGCAGAAAAACTCCCCCAAAGCATAATGTTTCCACCTCCATGTTTGATGGTGGGGATGGTGTTCTTGGGGTCATAGGCAGCATTCAGTTGAGTTGATTCCAAAGAGCTTGATTTTGGTCTCATCTGACCACAACACTTTCACTCAGTTCTCCTCTGAATCATTCAGATGTTCATTAGCAAACTTCAGACGGCCCTGTACATGTTCTTTCTTGGGGACCTAGCGGCGCTGCAGGATTTCAGTCCTTCACAGTATAGTGTGTTACCAATTGTTTTCTTGGTGATTATGGTCCCAGCGGCCTTGAGATCATTAACAAGATCCTCCAGTGTAGTTCTGGACTAATTCCTCACCGTTCTCATGATCATTGAAACTCCACGAGGTGAGATCTTGCATGGAGCATCAGAGAGAGGGAGACTGGCAGTTATTTTGTGTTTCTTCCATTTGCGATTATTCGCACCAACTGTTGTCGTCTTCTCATCAAGCTGCTTGGCGATGGTCTTGTAGCCCATTCCAGGCTTGTGTAGGTCTACAATCTTGTCCATGACATCCTTAGACAGCTCTTTAGTCTTGGCCATGGTGGTGAGTTTGGAATCTGACCGATTGCTTCTGTGGACAGGTGTCTTTTATACAGATAATGAGCTGAGATTAGGAGCACTCCCTTTAAGAGAGTGCTCCTAATGTCAGCTCGTTACCTGTATAAAAGACACCCTGGAGCCATAAATATTGCTGATTGATAGGGGATCAAATACTTTTTTCCCTCACTGACCTGCAAATCAATAATAACTTTTTTGACATGCATTTTTCTTGTTTGTTTTTTTTGTTATTCTGTCTCTCACTGTTAAAATACACCTACCATTAATATTATAGACTGATTATTTATTTGTCAGTGGACAAACGTTCAAATCATTCTAATGTTAAAAGACCACTGTGGTCAGCTTTTTAAATGACTGCATATAATAACAGGCAACATGCTTTTCAGAACACAAAACATAAATAAATACAAACTTTACATTTATAAATTTTGAATGGAATTATTCTTTACTGTGGGGATACATTTTCTTTTTAGGGCAAACACTGTCTCCTACTTGTTCAGAAGGTTGTGTCCTTATATAAAAGGACCTTTGTGGTTATTTTCTTTTCCGATGTGGTTCTTTGAATAACTTGGTAATAACTTGGTAATGCTTTTTCATTTTCTTTTATCAGCTTATCCTTTTTTGATACATTAAGGGGTGTAAAGCACCCAGGATACTACCAATATAGATCATTATTTTTCTATATTATATTATCCTGTGTAAAACTTATATTTACATTAAGAACACTATACAAACATATTCACATTAAAAGGCCATTTTTCCTCACTATAAGTGCTCTTCATTGTATGAAAGAGCACAACATTCTGTGTTAAAGTGATGTATTGTTTTTTTAGTAAAAAGTAGAAGTATTAGGTTTGTTTCTAGACACACTGCAGACTGCCCCATGATTTACAGCATCTGCCAGCAATGGCCGTTCCAAGCTCCGTGAAGAGAAAGAATGGTTTTAGTCTCTTTCAGAAATGTAATCAGCCATCATTTAACCCACAAATAACACCTAGCAGACATTTCTCTACACATATGAATTTGGGAAGGGTTAACTCTCTTAACTAATCTGCTGTCTGCACACAGCTCTTGCTGTCAGTCTGCCTGGAGGCATGCCTAATTATCATGTAAACAGAACTTCATTTATGATTTTTTCTGTGTAATAGTCTACTGAGAGTGAATTTTTTAGTTTCAACATTTTTCAGTATGGCTATACTGAATATATTTTGCCCATTTTCAAATGCAGTTCTTGAAAACAGCATATGCTAAATATAAAATTACAGTGTTCTTTTAATGCATACAGTGGATATAAAAAGTCTACACACCCCTTTTAAAATGTCAGGTTTGTGTGCTGTAAAAAAATGAGACAAAGATAAATCATTTCAGAACTTTTTCCTCCTTTAATGTAATCTATAAACTGTGCAACTCAATTAAAAAACAAACTGAAATCTTTTAGGTGGAGGGAAGAAAAAAAAAAGAAAAATAATGTGGTTGCATAAGTCTGCACACCCTCTTATAACTGGGGATGTACCTGTGTTCAGAATTAAGCAATCACATTCCAAATCGTGTTAAATAGGAGTCAGCATACACCTGCCATCATTTAAAGTGCCTCTGATTAACTCCAAATAAAGTTCAGCTGCTCTAGTTGGTCTTTCCTGAAAAAGCCATGGTCCGCAGAGAGCTTCCAAAGCATCAGAGTGATCTCATTGTTAAAAAGTATCAGTCAGGAGAAGGGTACAAAAGAATTTCCAAGGCATTAGATATACCATGGAACACAGTGAAGACAGTCATCATCAAGTGGAGAAAATATGGCACAACAGTGACATTACCAAGAACTGGAGCTCCCTCCAAAATTGATGAAAAGACGAGAAGAAAACTGGTCTGGGAGGCTACCAACAGGCCTACAGCAACATTGATGGAGCTGCAGGAATATCTGGCAAGTACTGGCTGTGTGGTACATGTGACAACAATCACCCGTATTTTTCATATGTCTGGGCTATGGGGAAGAGTGGCAAGACAAAGCCTTTTCTTACGAAGAAAAACATCCAAGCCAGGCTACATTTTGTAAAAACACATCTGAAGTCTCCCAAAAGCATGTGGGAAAAGGTGTTATGGTCTGATGAAACCAAGGTTGAACTTTTTGGCCATAATTCCAAAAGATATGTTTGGCACAAAAACAACACTGCACATCACCAAAAGAACACCATACCCACAGTGAAGCATGGTGATGGCAGCATCATGCTTTGGGACTTTTTTTCTTCCGCTGGAACTGGGGCCTTAGTTAAGATAGAGGGAATTATGAACAGTTCCAAATACCAGTCAATATTGGCACAAAACCTTCAGGCTTCTGCTAGAAAGCTGAACATGAAGAGGAACTTCATCTTTCAGCATGACAACGACCCAAAGCATACATCCAAATCAACAAAGGAATGGCTTCACCAGAAGAAGATTAAAGTTTTGGAATAGCCCAGCCAGAGTCAAGACCTGAATACGATTGAAAATCTGTGGGGTGATCTGAAGAGGGCTGTGCACAGGAGATGCCCTCGTAATCTGACAGATTTGGAGTGTTTTTGGAAAGAAGAGTGGGCAAATCTTGCCAATTCAAAATGTGCCATGCTGATAGACTCATACCCAAAAAGACTGAGTGCTGTAATAAAATCAAAAGGTGCTTCAACAAAGTATTAGTTTAAGGGTGTGCATACTTATGCAACCATATTAATTTATATCCACTGTATGTAGAAGCCAGTCCTCTATCTCAGGCATCTGCACCCATTTATAAACCATCTCATCATCATACTTACAGTGAGTTTTGATCTATAAATGAATAACATTGCAGTTTTCCCTTTATAATAATCTAACACTTTTGTTAGTTTCCCAAAACAAATCCATGTCCCCTCTGTCTCCACTTTAGTCCTTTGTGTATATAGATTTTTTGCACCTTTTTTTGGCTACCTCATTACAAATGTATTTGGCGACCTTCAATGTATATCCAATGCTGTACATATAGTAGCATCTGGTAGCTATTTTCATGATATTTGATCTAGATATATTTACCAATGTGGTTTATCCATTCATAGATGCTATTGAGTATTTGATGTACTATTTGGATAAATCTTTTTAATTATATTGTATATACATTTTATTTTTTGTAAATATAATAAAAGTTATATTTTAATACACATACAGTATTAGTTCCTTCCTTTTTCTCTTTTTTTGTATGACTATATAATGCCAATTTACATGGCTGAGGGGGTTTATAACTTGTGATTGGAATTTAAAGGTGTCTGTTCTTTCCTCTACATATTGTTTCTGATATATTATACACTGCCGATCACATAAGTTATTTCTTATGTTTATTTATGCATGGGTATTGAAGCTATAAAATAGCTAATCCTGATTTATATAAGGAGACTCCTATTATTGTTGTTCACCTAAATCTAACTCTTTATAGTATATATATATCTATTTAAGCACACAGCATATATATTTTACAGAAGTTTTTAGTTAGTGAACTTCTATCCAAAAGCAAGGTCTTCACTAACTAAAAACTTCTGTAAAAAAAATATGCTATGTGCTTAAATAGAGCCCTTTTAAATTTAACGAATCACAATTTAATAAGGCTGTAAGTGTTAATGAGAGTCAATAAGTAATGTTTGCCCATTGGGCTAGCACTTTAGACAATGCATCTGTTTTAGTCTGTGTGGGTTTCATGATATGTATTAACCCCTTGAGTACCAGGATCCATATTACACATAAATAACATTTAAAAATAATATTATTTTAATTGTATATTTGTAAGTTTGAGACGATTCTGCAATGAAGGTATTTCTATGCTTCCCCATGCTTTTAAAACCCTTTGCGAGTATTATTTACTGCTTGTAATATCAGAAATGTGATACTTTTTCTAGTTGCGGATCTGACCTAATTTGCGAGCTAGACGTAAATATGGATTTTGTGTAACCTTAAGTATGTTGCACTCGTAATGTTTGAGATATACAAAAAGCAATGGAGAGGTTAGCCCTAAGTTGCGTCTTTAACTTGTCAGTAGTGATTGCGGGCGGGTAACTCACAATCAGGAAGCGAGTAGCTAATATAATATGTGGCAACTTTACTAACAACTTTAAGCATGTGTAACATTATGATCTGGGCAATAATAAAGGGCTGGAACTCGATGATCAATGGCCTTCTCCGCATCAGTACAAAACATCAGTGAGAATTTACCCTCTTCGCCATCTCTCAACTGAAATTTCAGGATTTCCCTGTGAGAAAATTTCCCATCACTGATCTCCCTGAGATAAAACCAGTTTGACCTTCATGCATAATATTATTATTACTATTTTTTATAAAGTGCCAACATATTCCGTAGAGCTGTACAGAGGTTAAGAATAAAAAAAATTAAAATACAATGCCAAAAAGTAGGGGGCTCTGTTTTTGAGCTTAATATTTTATATCCATGGTGCTTTTTTCAAAACACCATACAAGATTGAAAACTTGCAACTTTACAATCTAAAGGGATTATTGAAACAAAATAAGTAATTAAAGGAAGAAACAAGGGTTTGGCAAGTAATTGAAAAAAGAGTAGGGGCTTAATTAGTGATTAAGGTTGTGGTTGTGTCAGCTGTGAAAAATGTAGGTGATAGTACTAAACCTGCACTATAAATTAAAACAAATCATAGGTGGGTGGGTGTGGGGTGGCATGTTACGTGAGTTCACGGGTAAATGAAAATGCAGTGTGTCACGATCCAGAAGAAAACAAGGTAAATGGAACCAGCACAATGGCAGCTGGAGAGTGATATCCTTCAGATCATGCAGTGACTTATTTGCTAACATCTTTGCAAATATTTTATAGTTTGTTCAGTGCTTTAAATTTTAAGTGATTTTGAGTCAAACAATTACTCTTAAGATTAATATAAGATGTGACTCCAAACCTTAACTCCTTTAATCTGTTCCCTCTTTTTTTAAAATAAGATAACTAATTATATGTCCTCTAAGTACCATCTTGCCAGTCTACCAAAATAACTGTGATGGTACATGGTCAGACTATATTATATTTCCTATTTGGCAACTTCCTATCTTATCCATCAAGTGAGGTGAAAATAGAAAACAATCAAACTGTGATAAAGAATTGTCAGTTTTAGAATATTAGGTATAATCCTACTTAATTGACTTTAATATCCGACAAATGTCTATTACGTTAAAAAAAAATTATGATACTCTGGATGATTCTGGTTTCCTATTTACAATGTTTATTACTACCTAACCCCCAGGAGTTAGAATTCTGACTCCTGATCCTTCCAAAATTCCCAAGGGGGCTATGTTAAAGACTCCTCCAATAATTAATGGACGTTCTACTAGAGGAATTAATTTAGCTACAATATCATTAAAATACATAAATAAATAAAAATTATATAGCAACAACTCATATTGCTCACAACTATATATGTGATTCAGCCCCTTTAATTATAAAGAGAGTACTTTGCTTCCCTGGTAGTGAGGGTCTAACCAGCTCTCTCAATAGTTCTCAATAGTTCTGCCAGGTCCTGATCTCCTCTGATCTCCTCTGACTGAACCACACACGCAGCTCCTCTGGAGGCCCAGGTCCCTGGAACCTCCTCTGAGACTCTCACCAGAGCCAAACTCAGCTCTTAAAGTGGTCCTTTAAGAATAACTTAAAAAACAACAACTTGCATTTGGAGTGACAGATAGCCACATTAAATTCCCCTAAACGTGTAAAACCGTAGCTCGTAACCTAGCCTGCAAGACTTACAGCTATTAAATTGGCCTCGTAAAGCGATGACTTGTGGCACTGTAAATGCACATATACACACACTACTGTAAATATAATAAAAGGGAAAGTGATATTTGGTATTATAATTAATAACACAACATTCTCAGGCTCGTAAATCGGCAATATAAAATAGATTATTTCATGTGTAATTTTTGTGTTACATCAATCCTGGCAATCAATGTGTCAATACATATATTGGAACTCACATGTAATAGAATATCATATTTACGGCTTTATCAGTATTGCATTATATCTGAAATGTGGGTCTGATTGTAACTCGTAATTGAACCCCGTAAGACTCCCCACCTCCATTTTTCAGTGACATAATTCTGACGATCTCTGTTGCTATTGGCTCCATCGAAACCTGTAACAACAGATTTGACTAATTGATTACGCTCACGGCCGCGCATCCAACCTTCAGTAAATGGTTTACGGGTTTGCGTCTCAAGCCTGTAACTCGTAGCATGTTCTAATTTAACAGCTCTGTAACTCAGCCAACTTTTGAGCCCACAGTCGTTGCTGATCTCATGTGGAAAACATATGGGCTTGGAATTTAATGTGACTCAGAGTCCCTTTAAGTAATGATATCCTCAAATCCTGACCTGCTGGTGTGCCTTGAGGGACAGGATTGAAAACTAGTGCTCTACACTTTGGCCCCCATTCAGTTGGCCAAATTGTAACTACTGGAGCCCGTAAAAGTTACTGATATTCAGTTGGCTACATTTTGCTATTTGGAATCCATTTGTGAGTTACAGGCTCAAAATCACTGCGGCTAGAATAAAACGTAACACTGTTCTGTCACCTCCTTTGACGTTTCAAGACTGCAATTGCTACCAGTGCTAAAGACGCAAAATCCTTATTAATAGCAACAATTCTGCAAGTCTGCAATGTCCTTCAAACCCGTAAATGGCAAATGTATCAAATATTTCTACAAATACTAGATAGGACTTGCAGGTGGGTTAAACACCTGTTTGTAACACTGTAAAAGCAAATATAAACACACTACTGTACTTTAAAATACTGGGAAAGCAATGAAAGGCATTATTAGAATTAATTGACAGTCTCAAGCTCGTAAAACGTAAAATGGGTCACATCATGAAGGCCACAACAACACACAATTAGAAGTGATATATATATATATATATATATATATATATATATATATATATATATATACATACTGTTAATTGATATATATATTGAGTGAGTTATCTATGGTATAATCTATAGACTGAATCATTAGCTCTCCTGTTCTCACCTTTGTAGCTGATGTTTTGTACTGCTTCTATCACATCCTCAGCTCTCTGCTCCTCATCAGCCTTCACATTCATGGTAAGTATTGAACCAAAGGTCATAACACAAAATCTGACAGTTGTTTTGTGAGCAGAAAACTAAAAGGCAAAAAGGTAAGAAGTATTAAAGGCAACGAAAAGAGAATAATTATAAACATTTTCCTCATGCAGACTACAAAATTACATATATTATATACAGTATATATATATATATATATATATATATTTAAAAAAAAAAATATATATATATATATATATATATATATATATATATATATATATTATTTTTTTTGCATTATATAATAGGGCAATTTATATATAGACAATAAAGATTGCATTGCATTATAGGGCAATTTAAGGCTGGAAACAATTATTAAGGTTGGAAAATGATTTAAATTGTTCCATGGCTAACAGAGTACCACGCCTTGCTTAAGTCAAAATGTTATTATATTTATTTCTAAAACTTCTTTTCAGTTGTGTACATTCTCACTAGTTACAAATATCAATGTTTTCCTTATTTTGTGTCCCATTAATTTAAAAATAATTTGTAAGAATAGTATTTTTTTCATCAACAGGTCTTTTTTAAGGCTTAAACAAAAATCTACAATTCATTTTTTAAATGTGTTTAAAAACCTTTAATGCATACTTTTGCTTAATTTTGTTTTTTTTATGTTAAATGTGTTTCTTTGTTAATTCAGAGCAGTGCCATAATAATGGGTGTGTTTGTAATGTTTTTAATGTTTAAAAGCTAAACAGTGTCCTTGTAACAATTTAATTGTAAGAAATTGTAGTATAATTACAGAAACTATCACACTCTGAATAGTGATTTATGTCAATACATGTATTAAGTAATATGCGTTGTTACACAAGTGAAATGTGTTTAATTAAAATTGTAGAAATAAATAGGGATATATTTTTTTCTCAAATTAATTAATTGCTGCATAATGAAGGTGTATATTTTATTTTTGTTTAACATAGAAAAATAGATTTCACTGCAGTTAAGAAACAAAATGGTGTGTCCATTGTATGTACCTAAGAGTTTATTTAGTCTGAGCTTAACCTTATGCCAGACAGCCTTAAATTCCTTAAATGTGTTTCACCCTACCACTTGCACTGGAAAGATGTGACAGTTATATACAGTAGATTCTCAGTTAACAAGAACTCTCAAGCAACCAGAAAAAACATTGACATATTCTTACACAGAAAATGGAAGTGCTTGACCAAAAAACACTGATTTTATATTTAAACTGTGTTTCTTTGAGTGGTTTGTCTTTAGTTGCCTTCAATACAGAGATTATGGTATATTATGGGCTAAAGTACAGTAATAGTTAGGCATCTTTTAATAGTAACTCTCAAGAAACCAGAAACTATCCGGCATCTACCAATCCCCATGGGTGCCAGTTAACTGAGCGTCTACTGTACTATTTTTTTTCAGCTACACTCTATTGACGAGTCTCAACTAAGTACAGAACATGTGACTGGGCTGTGCTGTTTTTCTTTTTGTGGTTTTAAAATTAGGTTTTACATTTTTAAATATCTTGTATCATGGTAATATGATGATTATCTGTCCTTGACATCTTTGCATGATAATTGTTTTCTTACAATCATGCATAATAGTATATGATGGTACATGTATTTTCTATGATTCCCTGTTTGGATTTGATTATTAGGAAAAATTGGCCATCTTATTTGTCTGACTATTTATTATGACTGTTTTAGTCTTTGGGAATTGAGAGGTTTGTTTGCGAAATCAGTTTCATTATTGTAAACTATAGTCACAATTATTGCTATTCTCTAAATAGCCTTTTTCCCATATTATAATGTAGGGAATGTATAGATTAGTCCTTAATCTGTAATCTCCCATTAGAGATTCTAATTTTTTATATCATAATTGTACTGTACATAGATACCATGAGAAGTATATTAGGCACTAATATTGTTGTACATAGATGCAAAGGGAAGTTTACCTTGTCCATATATACAGATTAGCGACTTGCCCGTCAAAATTACGGCAATAAAATTTGAAGCCTGGCAATGCTGTTTGCTACACAATGCAAGGTTCTCCCCCCTCTAACTTGCGGGCCTCGCCAACCCACATCCTTTGTGCCCCGCAATGAGTGATGAGGGCGCTCATTGCAAGCCTCTCCCCCCTCTACTTTATGGGCCTCGCAATGAGCCCGGCAATGGGTGGCTTTGCCTCTCATTGCAGGGGTCGGCCAACCCGCAACTTTCGAGCCTCACAATGAGCACCTTTGGCACTCATTGCGAGCTTCTCCCCACTCATAAATAAATTCAAAAATTAACATACTTTACCTATTTGTAATTAATATATGCAGCAAGCAATGTGCTGAAGAGCTAACAATCTGTTTTGATGTTCCTGCAGCATCCAATGTAGATTTGCACTGTTGTTGAGCTGAGGTGCAAGTGTGAGCAATGTGTGCAGTGTGTAGTGTAAAAAGGCTGCATGCGCAAGGGGAAACCGTTAATGTAGCTGTGTAATTCCGCATTCAGTTAGTGTTGTGAAATGGCGGCGAATGTGTATGTGGTACGCGGGTGTGGATTATTTAGCGTCCTTGGTAAAAGTGTATGTTGTAGCCTGTATGGCTTTTTGTAAAAGTCGTATGTGCTTGGTGGTGTTTTGCGGCTTTAGGGGTCGTGTAGCCTCGTTTTCGTTTTTTCGCCGGCCATTTTTTCTCTCGCTTAGGGGATTTTTGAGTGTGTAAACGGTGAAAATTGGAGTTAAATTGACGTGTAAGATGACTTGCAGACGTCCTTTGTGTGATGTTTTTATTTGATTTTTGTTTGTATTTAGTGTTGTTTTCGTGTTTTTCGGTGTGTGCGGTTCGGCCGTTAAGTTCGTATTTTTTGCAGCTCGTATTTTGTTTTATGCAAGTTGCGGTTTCCTTTTGGAAGTGTTACAGGCCGTATATTTTTTCTGAATGTTTTTCAAAGCACTACGGGTCTCGCAGTGTGAATTGTGTATTTGAGTGTTGTGTTCATGTGTAGTCCTGCAGGTCATAAAGTGTTGCGAGATCGTAGGGAGGAGAAACTACGGCGCTCATCTACACCATCTGCCTAAGTGCAACGGGGTCGTAGGGATGGTTCACAAGACCCCCAACCGATGCCTGTACCTGGTTCCAACCCTGCCCGTATCTGAGGCACAATGAGGGACGAAACCGCTCATTGCGGGCCCGGGATCGGGCCGGAACGCAGGCCTGCAGGATTTTGGCCCATGCAACTCTCACCCCCGGCTCCTCTCAACTCCTCCCTCTTGCTATTGTCCCAGCACCTCCCCCCGCCCCCTCACACACAGCCTGACAGGATTGTAGTCCTGCTCTGGCCGGAAGTCGCACCATGTACAGTCCCAGCCTGCACCGAGAGAGCCTGGGGAGGCAACAGCAGACATGCTGCAGTCTGAGGGGAGAGAGAGAGAGAGACAGCATGGGGATGGAGAGAGAGACATACAGCCTGGGGACAGAGAGAGAGAGTCACAGCCTGGAGGGACAGGGAGATGGACAAGAGGGACAGAGCAAATGGAGGGACAGAGAGAGAGACAGGAGGGACACAGAGACAGAGAGACAAAGAGAGACAGGAGGGACATAGAGAGAGAGGGGTAGGAGGGACAGAGAGAGAGATAGGGGGGACAGAGAGAGAGAGAGAAACAGAAGTGACAGAGAGAGAGAGAGAGACAGACAGGAGGGACAGAGAGAGAGAGACAGACAGGAGGGACAGAGAGAGAGACAGGAGGGACACAGAGAGAGAGAGAGACATGAGGGACAGAGAGAGACAGACAGCCTAGGGACTGAGAGAGAGACAGACAGGAGGGACAGAGAGAGAGAGGCAGATAGGGAAACATAGTGAAGGCAAAGGGAGGGAGAGACACAGGAGAGGGAGAGGGGGGGGACACAAGGGAGGGAGAGGGCGTAGAGACACAGGGGAGGGGGGGCAGACACAGGGGAGGGAGAGAGGGGAAAGAGACACAGGGGAGGGAGAGAGGGGAAAGAGACACAGGGGAGGGAGAGAGAGGAAACCGACACAGGGGAGGGAGAGAGGGGAAACCGACACAGGGGAGGGAGAGGGGGGGGAAGAGAAACAGGGGTGACCCGCGATGAGTGCCGAAGAGGACACAAGGAAGGGAGAGGTGGAGGGGAGAGACACAGGGGAGGGAGAGGAGGGGGAAGGAAGACACAAGGTAGCGAGAGGAAGGGGAAAGGAGACACAAGGGGGGAGGAGGGGGAAAGCAGTCACAAGGGAGAAAGACGAGGGGAAAAGAAGACACAAGGGAGGAAGAGGAGGGGGAAAGGAGACACAAGGGAGGGAGAGGAGGGGGTAAATAGACAAAGTGGAGGGGGGAAAGAGAGACACAGGGGAAGGTGGAGGGGGAAGAGACACGGGAGGGAGAGGGGGAAGAGACACAGGGGAGGGAGGAGAGGTGAAGAGACACGGGAGAGGAGGGAAGAGACAGAGGAGGGAAGAGACACAAGGGAGGGAGAGAGACACAGGGGAGGGAGAGGGAGGGAGAGACATAGGGGAAGGAGAAGGGGAGGCGGGAAAGAGACACAGACGAGGGGGAGAGAGACACAGGGGAGGGAGGAGGGGAAGAGACACAGGAGGCAGAGGGGGAAGAGACACAGGGGAGGGAGAGGGGAGAAGAGACACAGGGAAGGAAATGGGAAGAGGCACGGGGAAGACAGAGGGGGGAAGAACACAAGGGAGGGAGGGAGACACAGGTGGTAGAGACACAGGGGAGGGAGAGGGGGGAGAGGGGGGGAAGAGATACATGGGAGGGAGAGGGGGAGAGATACAGGGGAGGGAAAGAGACACAGGGGAGGGAGAAGGGGTGGAAAGATACACAGGGGAGGGAGAGCAAGTAGAGTGGGGGAGAGGCTCGCAATGAGCCCCTTCCGTCAAGCCTTTGGTGCTCATTGCGAGGCCCATGATGAGCGCCAAAGGCGCTCATTGCAAGGCCAGTGAAGTAGAGGGGGAGAGGCTCTCATTGAGTGCCTCCCATCAAGTAGAGGGGGGAGAGGTAGAGGGGGAGAGTAAAGTAGAGGGGGGAGAGGTAGAGGTGGAGAGTAAAGTAGAGGGGGGGAGAGGTAGTGGGGGAGAGACTGGCAATAAGCGCCAAAGGCTCTCATTGCAAGGCCTGCGATGGGCATCAAAGGCGCTCAACGTGAGGCAGGCAGGTTTCAAATTTTATTGCCGTCATTTTTGACGGGCAAGTGGCTAGTTTAATTATAAATATGAAACGTCTAATAATGCATACCTTCCTACCTACATACCTACCATACACTCATTTGTAATAGGGAACGGCTGCCAGAGATGGTGAGGGAATGTAAAGTTACGATTATGAAATTTTAAGTACATTCATTTACCATGGGCTTCATTCAATTGAGGTTTGGCCAATTGAATAGGGATCTATATAAAGCACAGAGCATATTTTTTTACAGAAGTTTTTAGTTCGTGAACTTCTATCCAAAAGCAAGGCCTTCACTAACTAAAAACTTCTGTAAACAAAATATGCTCTGTACTTATTTAAAGCCCTATTCAATTGGCTAAATCGCAATTGAATGAGGCCCCATGTTTGTCGAACAATATGAACAAATGTTAGTTAGTATCCTGGAAAGTATGGCCTCGATGCAACTTAGCTATTTTTGTTTACGAGAGCTCGTAATGGAGCCCATAAACTCGTTTGTCATCTTTTAGCGAGCGGCAAGCGTTCTACGGGTTACAAGCTGAAAATCCCTGTGGTTGTAAAAATCGTAACTTACAACCCATCTAAGCCTTTGATTTTTCAAGAACGCAAATAGCTATTTCAATTGCTACAATTCCTCAAGCCCACAAATGTTTTCACACCTGTAAATGTCAAATAGAGGAGTAGAAGAAAATCCTATGGGTACCAGATAGGACTCGCAAGGTGGTTAAACACCTGATGGTAGCACTGTGAATGCAAATAAAAAATCAATACTGCACTTTAAAAGATGGGGTAAGCGATGACAGACATTAGAATTAATTGCAATAAAAAAAAAAAATCATGTGTCATTTCTGTGTTATATCAATCTTAGGAATCAATGAGTTAATACATATCAGGCCACCAATATACTAGAACATTTCCTTCATTCATTTTTATTATTTTGTACATTGCAGGATTGCGAGTGTGATCGCATATCGGACCCCTAAACACTAATTGATTGACATGTAACCTCCATGTTTTACTGACCTATGATGACAGTCTCATTTTCTATTGGCTATTTCTAAATGGGTAGTTACGGCCTTGCTTAATTGATCATGTTCACGCTTGGAAATGCTACATACGAGTGCATGGTTTACGGTTTCGGTTTTCGGTCCGTAAGTTGCAAGCTTGTTCTATTGAATCGATCTGTAATTTCAAGCTCGAAGACATACGGCCTGTATAATGTTATGTGCGGGCTTCTAATTGAAGGAGGCCCTATATGTTTATAGTCCGTTCTCTCTCGACTGGTCAACCAATTGAACAACCTCAAAACGTCTATCATTTAATTTGTACTAAATAACATACGTCAGCCACTGGTAGCAAAGGAGACATACTAAACATCTACAGCCTTATTACATTGTGATTTGGTCAATTCTAAAGGGCTCTGTATAAGAACAGAGCATCTTTATTTTAAAGAAGTTTTTAGTTAGTGAACTTCTATCCAAAAGCAAGGTCTTTACTAACTAAAAACTTCTGTAAAAAAATATGCTCTGTGCTTATATAGAGCCCTGTAGAATTGGCCGAATCGCAATTTAATAAGGCTGCTAATATTTATTTTAACTTTCATTTGAGCACCTAGTATATAACCTAATATATTCCCTCGCCACTAATAGCAAATGTCTACAAATCTGCTGAAGGAATTTGTTTTCGTGTTAATTCACAGCCATCCAGTCATTGACTAAATCTTGTCACTTTTACCTAAAATAATTTCCAAAATACGTCACTATCTTACACAAGACACAGCTAGAAAGAGAGAGAGAAAGAGAGAAACAGAAGTGACAGAGAGAGAGAGAGAGAGACAGACAGACAGGACTACTGCAACTCGCTCCTTGCTGGCCTCCTCATCACCCGTCTGTCCACACTCCAAATACAATACAATGAGATTAAATTACAAAATTATAAATCTGAATTTATGCATAAAGTGCTAGTGCTAATAATAAAAAAAAAAAAAATAAATAAACCTATACTGGGATCCCTACAAATACTAGTGTAGCAGCTTTGTAGCCTGTCCCAAGTTCCTTAAAATAGCATACTATTCTGCTCTCCAAGATAGTGCACATTGTCCTACAATCTCATTGTAAAGTATTTATATACATTTTGTCTCTCTTGTTGGACATATATACTGAAATAAATTGATGTGGGTATAAGCATTAGTACAGTGAGCACTTTTCATGTCACAATCAATTATTGTTGCATTGGTCTATTATAGTTACATTCAATGATTTGAATCATACATGCTGCACTTTAAGGAGTTTGCACTTTTTATGACTGTTGTTTTTTATTTCTTACTTCTGATTTCATATATCCAGGCATTATATATAGTTACATAGTATAGTTTTTGAGGTTGAATAAAGACTTTTAGTCCATCAAGTTCAACCTTTTTAGATCTTTTCTGATCCTTTTAATGTGTGGATTATTTGTTAATAATTGTTAATTCATCTAGAGGAAGGCAAGCAGAAAAAAAACATTGAAACTTTGTCAATTGTCTCATAAGGGAAAAACAAAAACTAAATTCCTTCCTGACCCTAGGTCATTTCTCCCAGGATCAATATTCCTTTGCTACTTATATACGATAACCTTGAATGCCCTCTTTATTCAAAACTATATCTAACCCATTTTTAAAGTTATCTATCAAATTCGCTGTCACCACCTCCTTTGGTAGAGAATTCCACAGTTTAAATACTCTAACTGTGAGGAATCCTTTTCTTTCTTTAAGGTGAAATCTTTTTTCCTCTAACCTCAAATGATGTCCTAACCTCAAGGGATGTCAGTTGAAAACCTCTTGGCACAAAAAGTTCACTTGACAAAGCCTTATATTGACCCTTATATCTGTATATCTGTTATTATTTTTCAGTTGATTATCCTTCCTAATTTGAGTCCTATTTATTTAATGGATTATTGATTTATAATACTGAATATTGTATATAATACTATTAGATTTGGTGGGCCGGTGTATATTTTTGGGTATTTTTTAATTGTTGATATTTTATATTTCATTTTAATTTTGTGTAATAAAAATTATATTTTAAGTGGTGGTCTTTCTAGAGATTTATTCGCCCAGTAGGAGATATTCTGGGTGGCAATATTGGATGTCTTTTTCTTTCTCTTGTAGTAATTTTTTGAAACGTATAAAGCCCTCAACAACAGTGCACCTCTTACATCTCTGCTCTCATCACAAAATACACCCCCAACCCCCCTCTCCGCTCTGCTAACAACCTTCTTCTATCCTCCTCTCTTATCGCCTCCTTTCACTCCCATCTTCAGGACTTTTCTTGTGCTGTCCCTACTCTCTGGAACTCTTTGCCTTGCTCCACTAGACTATCTTCCAGCCTCAAACCCTTCCAAAACCTCACCTAAAATGCATTTCTTTAAAGAAGATAATCAACTTCAGCCTTAATATGCACAATTCATATTTCACCCTTGTACCTCAACTCACCCTTTAGAATATACCTTATTGAGTTTTTAATCTTGTCAGTGCTTTAGGGAAAGCACAGCACTGTGTTCATTAGATTTTAAGATTTTAAGCTCAAAAACTGGGCCCTCCAAATCTGTTTTTAATTGGACTTAATCCCTGTACATCGATACACAATTTGTTGGTGCGTTACAAATAAAGATTAATAATAAAAAAAACAATAATGAATGTACTTACAACTTCAAAAGTAAAATTTCAGCAACGTAAATTAACATTCACTCGCCATTTCTTGCGAACCTTTTAAAAGTGAGAGGTATCTATAAAACCACCAAAAAGATCACCCGACCATGATTGACTAATCAAATGCAAGGAGTCTATTGCTCATGTGCAAAAGTCTCTCCTGAGAATGCTCATTATATTATTTTATTATACTGTTGTATCACTAAAATGGCATAAGCTATCTAAAAAATTCCACTTTTTAGCTCATTATTACATTGGCAACTTTTACTCAAATCCATTCAACCATTTTTTTTTTCGTACAACTGAGCAAAAAATCCTATGGGAAAACACCCCAAAATGCAATATATATCAACCATTTTTTTGGGTGGACAACATTTTTTTTAAACTTGGCAAATTCAAAAGTGTGTGAAATAAAAAGTCCAATTTGGTAGATGTAGAGTAAAGTCAAGATTAAAGTATAATGCATGTGGTTCTCTTACACCAATTAATAGGATTTTAGACATTTATTTTTTAATTTCCCCATTTTTAAATTGTTGAAAATAAAAAGGTTGTGTATTTTTCAGGTTTACTGATAATATAGAGTCTTTTTGCGTTTACATCCCAATATCTTTAGGGATTGATGGACAAAATTTGTAAAACTACTGACATATATATTACAGTATTGTTCATGTTCATGAATCATTTTTGGCACTTTACACTCCCATTCTCTGCCATTATCTATAAAAAATATTTGCTTTACCTACCTTCTGAATAACTTTTGTGACAAATTTCAGACTCCTGCCAAAGTTTTCTTCTCCCACATTTTTTGAGGAGTCCACTAGAAAAAAGATATTGTGTTGTTTCCCACTCATTGGGTACAGATCCTTATCTTTTGTGCTCTTTCCTTGGGGAGAGAAATAATGTATTATTCCCCTGACATTACTTGATATGTTAAGCATATAAACAATAATAACAATAATAACCTAGCACAGTTGTAGTGGTGCTATTTTCCCTGCACTCTGCCATATTATCTGAACAGAAATTAGGCAGCTGCAGGGAGTGGAGCTAATTGTAAAAAAGAGCGGACGACACCACTTAAGCCCCTGAACAGAAAATCTAAGCAGAACATAATAAATTCAACTAAAGTTAGCAAAACTTGGCTGTATGGTTCTCTGAGTCAATTGAGAATCCCAGATACAGTTTTCATCCCTCTCTCCTTTTGAGGAACCTCACCAGACTGTCCAAGGCCTACAATTTTGAACTCACTGAGCACTTCAATGCTATTAAACAACGGGGACGGTGTAAAAGCCGGAACGGAACGGAACAGGCCGGAACAGGCCATTTATAAAAGAAATCAATGACAATATCACTGGGATGTGTTAGATATTATTGAGAACAATATTTAAGAACCAAAACAAATTCAATATAATACTTTTTTAACCCTTTAAAAACCCAAAAATACAACGGAACGGGCAAAAACAGTCCGGAACGCACACTTTATGAAGGGAATCCATGCTTAAATCATTGGGATGTGTTAAATATATTTGAGAACTATATTTAAGAGCTAACCCCAATCTAATAGTATGCTTTATTAACCCTTTAACAGGCTAGAATACAAAATTTCGCAAAATGACCCGGAACGGCGGCTTTCCAGATGGTCAAAAATACCAAACTCACCAAATACACAGAACTAGGTGGGATTCATGTAATAACCTTCATAAATTCCACAGAAAATAATTTCAAGTACCTGTTCCGGGCCAAAATACAATATTTCGCAAAATGACCCGGAACGGCGACTTTTTAGAGGGTGAAAAATACCAAATTCACCAAATACACAGAACTAGGTGGGATTCATGTAATAACCTTCATAAATTCCACAGAAAATAATTTCAAGTACCTGTTCCGGGCAAAAATACAATATTTCGCAAAATGACCCGGAACGGCGACTTTTTAGAGGCTCAAAAATACCAAATTCACCAAATACACATAACTAGGTGGGATTCATGTAATAACCTTCATAAATTCCACAGAAAATAATTTCAAGTACCTGTTCCGGGCCAAAATACAATATTTCGCAAAATGACCCGGAACGGCGACTTTTTAGAGGGTCAAAAATTCCAAATTCACCAAATACACAAAACTAGGTGGGATTCATGTAATAACCTTCATAAATTCCACAGAAAATAATTTCAAGTACCTGTTCCGGGCCAAAATACAATATTTCGCAAAATGACCCGGAACGGCGACTTTTTAGAGGGTCAAAAATTCCAAATTCACCAAATACACAAAACTAGATGGGATTCATGTAATAACCTTCATAAATTCCACAGAAAATAATTTCAAGTACCTGTTCCGGGCAAAAATACAATATTTCGCAAAATGACCCGGAACGGCAACTTTTTAGAGGGTGAAAAATACCAAATTCACCAAATACACAGAACTAGGGGGGATTCATGCAATAACCTTCATAAATTCCACAGAAAATAATTTCAAGTACCTGTTCCGGGCCAAAATACAATATTTCGCAAAATGACCCGGAACAGCGACTTTTTAGAGGGTCAAAAATTCCAAATTCACCAAATACACAAAACTAGGTGGGATTCATGTAATAACCTTCATAAATTCCACAGAAAATCATTTCAAGTACCTGTTCCGGGCAAAAATACAATATTTCGCAAAATGACCCGGAACGGCAACTTTTTAGAGGGTAAAAAATACCAAATTCACCAAATACACAGAACTAGGGGGGATTCATGCAATAACCTTCATAAATTCCACAGAAACTCATTTCAAGTACCCATTCCGGGCCAAAATACAATATTTCGCAAAATGACCCGGAACGGCGAGTTTTTAGAGGCTCAAAAATACCAAATTCACCAAATGCACATAACTAGGTGGGATTCATGTAATAACCTTCATAAATTCCTCAGAAAATAATTTTAAGTACCTTGTCTTGGCAGAATACTTACGAACTGCTACTTCGCAAAGTGTGGGAGATACCCCCCTCCCCCTGCAAGGAACAGAGTGAGGGGGCAGGGAAAGAGAGGGGGAAAGAGACACAGGGAAGGAAGGGGAGTAAGTGGGGGATGAGACACAGGAGAGGGAGGGGGTAAGTGGGGGATGAGACACAGGGGAGGGGGAGGTAAGTTGGGGAAGAGACACAGGGGAGGGAGGGAGGGAAGTTGGGGAAGAGACACAGGGGAGGGAGGGAGGTAAGTGGGGGATGAGACACAGGGGAGGGGGGTAGTGGGAGATGAGACACAGGGGAGGGAGGGAGGTAAGTTGGGGAAGAGACACAGGGGAGGGAGGGAGGTAAGTGGGGGATGAGACACAGGGGAGGGAGGTAAGTGGGGGATGAGACACAGGGGAGGGAGGGAGGTAAGTTGGGGAAGAGACACAGGGGAGGGAGGGAGGTAAGTTGGGGAAGAGACACAGGGGAGGGAGGGAGGTAAGTGGGGGATGAGACACAGGGGAGGGGGTAGTGGGGGATGAGACACAGGGGAGGGAGGGAGGTAAGTTGGGGAAGAGACACAGGGGAGGGAGAGAGGTAAGTAGGGGATGAGACACAGGGGAGGGATGTAAGTGGGGGATGAGACACAGGGGACAGAGGGGGGGTAGTGGAGCATGAGACACAGGGGAGGGAGGGAGGTAAGTTGGGGAAGAGACACAGGGGAGGGAGGGAGGTAAGTGGGGGATGAGACACAGGGGAGGGGGTAGTGGGGGATGAGACACAGGGGAGGGAGGGAGGTAAGTTGGGGAAGAGACACAGGGGAGGGAGAGAGGTAAGTGGGGGATGAGACACAGGGGAGGGAGGTAAGTGGGGGATGAGACACAGGGGACAGAGGGGGGGTAGTGGAGCATGAGACACAGGGGAGGGGGAAAGTGGGGAATGAGACACAGGGGAGGGAAGGTAAGGTATGAGACACTGGAAGGAAGGGGGGTATGAGACATAGGGGGTGGAAGAGACACAGGTGGGGTATGAGACGGGGTGAAGGGGGTGATATGAGACACGGGGGGGGGGGGAGGGGGTGATATGAGACACAGGGGAGAGAAAGGGGGATATGAGACACAGGCGCTTATTGCAGTGTGGCCTGAAAGGGGCACCTTTGCTCACGTGGCAGTCTGCAATGAGTGCAAAAGGCGCTTATTGCAGGCCGCACTGCAATAAGCGCCTTCAATCATGTGGCAGCCTGCAATCAGCGACTAAGGCACTCATTGCAGGCCGCCACATGCGAGCCTCGCGAACCCAAAACAACATTTCCAACCTTTACTTCTAAAACCCGTATCATATGTATATCACCATATGCGCTCCATGCACCAACATAGCACAGAAGCGCAAGATGCTTAAAGATGTCTACGTGAATAGCACGCACACACACACGGTTCTTTAAACACAACGTGCAAGTAGCGCATTTTTAAAAAGCTCCCCAAAAAGTAGATAAAAACATTAAATTATAAGTACTCACACGCACAACCAGCGCATTTAAAAAGACACAAAAAAAAATAATAAAAAAAATATATATAAGTACTCACATCTAACTCATAATTAGTGATGTCGCAAACATAAAATTTTGGGTTCCTCAAATGTTTGCGAACCGGCGAACCGGGCGAACCGGGCGAACCGCGCGAACCGCCATAGACTTCAAAACCCACAGGGACTCTTTCTGGCCACAATAGTGATGGGAAAGTTGTTTAAGGGGACTAACACCTGGACTGTGGCATGCGGGAGGGGGATCCATGGCAAAACTCCCACGGAAAATGACATAGTTGATGCAGAGTCTGGTTTTAAGCCATAAAGGGCATAAATCACCTAACATTCCTAAATTGTTTGGAATAACATGCTTTAAAACATCAGGTATGATGTTGTATCGATCAGGTAGTGTAAGGGTTACACCCGCTTCACAGTAACAGACCAATCTCCCCATTTAATGCACCACAAACAACCGCAAACAGTCCATTTGCACAAGGTTGAACCGTTGAAGGTCCTAGACTGTCTGCGTGCTTTGCACTCAGACCACTTGAAGCGCGCCTTGCACGCTTCTGTGCTATGTTGGTGTGTGGAGCGCGTTGCGCTCCACAACGTTGGGTTTATGCTGTTCCATCAGCGGCCGCTTACATGCTTCGTTGAGCCCGATTGCGAGCTTGGCTCAACGACGCACGCAAACTTGACCAACAGAGCAAATGGTCACCAAAAACGCGAACTGACAACTGTTATGGTGATACACATATGATACGGGTTTTAGAAGTAAAGGTTGGAAATGTTGTTTTGGGTTCGCGAGGCTCGCCTGCGGCGGCCTGCAATGAGTGCCTTAGTCGCTGATTGCAGGCTGCCACATGATTGAAGGCGCTTATTGCAGTGCGGCCTGCAATAAGCGCCTTTTGCACTCATTGCAGACTGCCACATGAGCAAAGGTGCCCCTTTCAGGACACACTGCAATAAGCGCCTGTGTCTCATACCCCCCTCCCCCCCCCTGTGTCTCATATCACCCTCTTCACCCCGTCTCATACCCCACCTGTGTCTCTTCCACCCCCTGTGTCTCATATCCCCCTTCCTTCCAGTGTCTCATACCCTACCTTCCCTCCCCTGTGTCTCATCCCCCACTACCCCCCTCCCCTGTGTCTCATCCCCCACTTACCTCCCTCCCTCCCCTGTGTCTCTTCCCCAACTTACCTCCCTCCCTCCCCTGTGTCTCTTCCCCAACTTACCTCCCTCCCTCCCCTGTGTCTCATCCCCCACTTACCTCCCTCCCCTGTGTCTCATCCCCCACTTACCTCCCTCCCTCCCCTGTGTCTCTTCCCCAACTTACCTCCCTCCCTCCCCTGTGTCTCATCCCCCACTTACCTCCTCCCCTGTGTCTCATCCCCCACTTACCTCCCTCCCTCCCCTGTGTCTCTTCCCCAACTTACCTCCCTCCCTCCCCTGTGTCTCATCCCCCACTACCCCCCTCCCCTGTGTCTCATCCCCCACTTACCTCCCTCCCTCCCCTGTGTCTCTTCCCCAACTTACCTCCCTCCCTCCCCTGTGTCTCTTCCCCAACTTACCTCCCTCCTCCCCTGTGTCTCATCCCCCACTTACCCCCTCCCTCTCCTGTGTCTCATCCCCCACTTACTCCCCTTCCTTCCCTGTGTCTCTTTCCCCCTTTCCTCCTCTCTTTCCCTGCCCCCTCACTCTGTTCCTTGCAGGGGAAGGGGGGTATCTCCCACACTTTGCAAAGTAGCAGTTCGTAAGTATTCTGCCAAGACAAGGTACTTAAAATTATTTTCTGTGGAATTTATGAGGGTTATTACATGAATCCCACCTAGTTTTGTGCATTTGGTGAATTTTGTATTTTTCACCCTCTAAAAAGTCGCCGTTCCGGGTAATTTTGCGAAATATTGCATTTTGGCCCGGAACAGGTACTTGAAATTATTTTCTGTGGAATTTATGAAGGTTATTACATGAATCCCTCCTAGTTTTGTGTATTTGGTGAATTTGGAATTTTTGACCCTCTAAAAAGTCGCCGTTCCGGGTCATTTTGCGAAATATTGTATTTTGGCCCGGAACAGGTACTTGAAATTATTTTCTGTGGAATTTATGAAGGTTATTACATGAATCCCACCTAGTTCTGTGTATTTGGTGAATTTGGTATTTTTGAGCCTCTAAAAAGTCGCCGTTCCGGGTCATTTTGCGAAATATTGTATTTTGGCCCGGAACAGGTACTTGAAATTATTTTCTGTGGAATTTATGAAGGTTATTACATGAATCCCACCTAGTTCTGTGTATTTGGTGAATTTGGTATTTTTCACCCTCTAAAAAGTTGCTGTTCCGGGTCATTTTGCGAAATATTGTATTTTTGCCCGGAACAGGTACTTGAAATTATTTTCTGTGGAATTTATGAAGGTTATTACATGAATCCCACCTAGTTCTGTGTATTTGGTGAATTTGGTATTTTTCACCCTCTAAAAAGTTGCCGTTCCGGGTCATTTTGCGAAATATTGTATTTTGGCCCGGAACAGGTACTTGAAATGAGTTTCTGTGGAATTTATGAAGGTTATTACATGAATCCCACCTAGTTATGTGTATTTGGTGAATTTTATATTTTTCACCCTCTAAAAAGTCGCCGTTCCGGGTCATTTTGCGAAATATTGTATTTTTGCCCGGAACAGGTACTTGAAATTATTTTCAAGTGGAATTTATGAAGGTTATTTTGCGAAATATTGTATTTTTGCCCGGAACAGGTACTTGAAATTATTTTCTGTGGAATTTATGAAGGTTATTACATATATCCAACCTAGTTATGTGTATTTGGTGAGATTGGTATTTTTGACCATCTGGAAAGCCGCCGTTCCGGGTCATTTTGCGAAATTTTGTATTCTGGCCTGTTAAAGGGTTAATAAAGCATACTATTAGATTGGGGTTAGCTCTTAAATATAGTTCTCAAATATATTTAACACATACCAATGATTTAAGCATGGATTCCCTTCATAAAGTGTGCGTTCCGGACTTACCCCCTCCCTCTCCTGTGTCTCATCCCCCACTTACTCCCCTTCCTTCATTCGGCGCTCATTGCGCATGCGCATGCGCAAGCCCGTAATTTTTAACATAGTGTGACCTACAAACTCGCAATTACGACAACTATATATGTGACCTCCAATGCTAATATGACTATTATTATTGTTACTAGCAAATTGCAGTAAAAAATGACGGCAATAAAATGTGAAGTATGGTAATGCTGTTTGCCACACAATGGGAGCCTCTCCCCCTCTACTTTACTGGGCTTGAGAAGAGCGCATTTGGCGCTCATCACGGGCCTCGCAATGAGCTCCTTTGGCGCTCATCACGGGCCTCGCATTTAGCGCCTTTGGTGCTCGTCACGGGCCTCGCAATGAGCACCTTTGGCGCTCATTGCGAGCTTCTCCTCCCTCTACTTTACTGGCCTTGCTATGAGTGCCAATTTACATCTCTGGGCTGTAACTCGCAGCATGGCTGAATTTAATAGCTCTGTAGCACAGCCGAATTTCAAGCCTGCAGCCTTTGCGAGGTGCTGATGCTGCTACGGGCTTCAAATTTAATGGGGCTGTTAATCAGTACCATACTTTTGGAGCTAATATTGTATATTTACAGGAGACACACTTTAAAAAAATTTAATTCCCAAATATTGGGGAAAGCACTATATCTACTTCTACAGACATAAAAAGAGATGTCTCAATTTTAATACACAAAATAATACATTTTCAACATACAAAACCTCAAAGAGATAGTGAAGGCAGACACATCATAGTTCAAGGTGTTATTAATTAATAGCACATTTCACTTTTTAATCTTTATGCACTAACTACAGGCCAAGCAACTTTTTCCGTAGCATCTCTGCCTTAATTAACTCATGGAAAAGATACTTTTGCAAAGTTCTATACTGAATTATATATAGCAAAACCTCAGCCTAGCTGTGCAAGACACCACTCATAAATAACTGCCACCTGTAGATGTGGGCACCCTAGAAGCTATTAACAATCCAATTACAAATGATGAAATCAAAGAAGAAATAAAATTAACTAAATCACATAAAGCCCCTGGCCCAGATGGGTTTACAATATTTTATTACAAACAATGTTTACACATTCTCTTACCTCAACTCAAAATATTATTCAATTATATTATGTCAGGAATAGCAATAAAAGCAGAACTATTAGAAGCTAAAATTATATTTATATACAAAGAAGGAAAGGACCACACTCAATACCAATGACCTTAAAATATATTCAAAGATACTGGCCAATAGATTAGCTTTGCTTCTCCCAAGTGTGTTTCACCCTGATTAAGTAGGCTTCATACCAGATAGAGAAGCACCTGATAATGCCAGAATACATTTTGATCTTATGGATGTAGCATCTAGGGATAAAAACCCTCTAATGCTTTTATCGCTGGACGCATAAAAAGCTTATGATAGAATAGATTGAGTCTATATGTGTGACATTTTACGAAATTATGGCTTCAGTGATATCTATTTAAAAGGCATTATGGCCCTCTATTTAATTCCTGAAGCATAAATAGCTCATCAGGATTTTCGTTCACAACTCTTTAACATCACAAGAGGGACATGTCGAGGTTGCCCCCTCTCCCTTCTGATCTTTGCATTATGCATCAAACCTCTTGCTATGGTTGTAAGAAAATTATCACAGGGGAAAAGATGCTGATAAAGAATATAAACCAAGTCTCTTTGCAGATGATATTTTATTAACCATTAGATTTGTTAGAGAAATTCAGAAACACCTCTGGATTCAAAATGAATACAAATGAAAGTTAAGCATTAACTATCTACAGTATCTTCCAAAGGAAACCGGAAAATGAATAGCACTGAATTTCTCTGTTCAATGGGTGCAACACTACATAAAATATTTATATCCCAAAGCTAACCAAACTGGCCTATAATGCAAACTATCTGAGTATTCTTAAAAACCTATTTAATGACTTAAATAATTGATCTTCATTTCAAATATCTTGCAGCCTCATTCTATTGCTGCGATTTTGAGATCCGGGCTCGCACATGGAGGTCGCTAGCTACTTTGCTAATCATTTGCCTTCCGTTTGCGGGCCCCGACCGAGTTACTTGCTAAGGGCTGCAATCCATTGCGATTCATCAAATCGCAAGTTACTTCCCTCAAAGCCTATTCAATTGCTCCGATTTTCCCTTGCGAATCACTCCATCAAGCCTCCAAATTGCCAAACTCGAACCACAGGTTACTGGGACCAAGGAGGTCTCGCGAAGGGCTTACTTACAAATCGGGGAACATTAAAGGCAAATATAAAATCAATACAGCACTGTAAATGATGGGGAACACAATGGGTGACATTAGAATTAATAGCACAACATTCTCAAGCTTGCATTTCGCCAAAATATAATACTTTATTTCATGTTTATTTTCTGTCCAAAGTCCTATGGACTTCAACCTCCTTGAATAACGAGTTACGGGCTTGGAGGTCATTCATCCCATAGGACTTTGGACAGAAATTAAACATGAAAAAAAAGTATTATATATTGGAGATGTGCAAGCTTGATAATGTTGTGCTTTTAATTCTAATTTCACCCATTGTGTTCCCCATCATTTACAGTGCTGTATTGATTTTATATTTGCTTTTAAAGTGCTCCGATTGTTCAGGCTTCAACCACGAGTTACGGGCTTGCGTCCGCAATCATGTTCAAGCCCATAAATGCTTCTGCCGAGAGCATGGTTTCTGATTCTCGCGACCAGCGCCTAACTTTCAGGTCTGGCCAATTGAATAGCAGAGTAAAAGTAGACCTACTTGGGCCCGCAACTCAATCACAGAAAATCGTCTATCTTCGATGGAGTTATGACCCCGAATTGAATAAGGTTGTAGGCTAGGTAGAATAAAGGCAGTGAGGATGAATACACTTCCAAAGCTGATTTATTTATTTTGCACAATTCCAACAGCAATTAAACAGAAGACATTTTAAAATTACAAAAAGCGATTCATCTGAACAGAGCAACAATGATAACCTTTAAGAAAAGAGGAGGTTTAGCAACCCCAGTTTTCTTAACATATTATGAAGCAATTAGGTTAGCACCACTGACCAATGTTATGTCAAAAAATCACCTCCATGTTGGGTAAAAATAGTAAACAGCAATCCTTAAATAACAAAATATCCTGATACAACAAGGTTTGTGGAATAGTCTAAAACTATAAAATCAACATAGAACTCTCCCTCAAACTATATAGCATTATTTAACAATGTGAAAGAAAATTAATAAAAGGATATATTTGTTAATAGAATGATCATAGCTCACCCCTTTATGGTTATTCCATAAGCAATCTATGAAAGATAGAATTTCTCATATAGTAGCAAACAAAATGAATGGTTTAATTTAGCTATAATAAATGAAAATATGGCTTACACTATAAAAAATAACAAATTAGCCATTAAAAGACCCTTTGAGAATTGTTGTGTATATAATTCTTATTGTAATAAATACTGTACATGTCTACTATCTATAATTATTTGATTGATCAGACTTCAGTAGTCTAATTACCATATAAGAAAACATTGGAAACAGAGATTAATGTAAATCTTGATGAATAAAAATGAGAAAGAATTATAAGAAATGTGGCTAAATCTTCACTTAATATAACTTTAAGAGAAAATACCTGTAAAACAATAATGACAAGTTATCCTACACCAGCAAGATTACAAGTTTTAAACCATCACTTGACAGTAAAGGCATCAGAGGCTGCGATAAAGCTGGCACTGTGACACGTGTTTTATGGGAATGTTCAAAAATTTAACATTTATGGGAAATGTATACAATAATAGAAACACTTTTGGTATTACGTATCCCTAGAAAACCATAGGAGGCGCTATTAGGACTATCAGTAATAAATATCACAACTTTTAATAAATCAAATTTTCTTAGCCACTAGAAGAGTTTTAGCTGAAAACTGAAAATTAGGTATACCTACAATAGATGAGGAAAAAAGGAAAATGCAGTACTTGCACACAATGCGTATGATCATGCTAGGACATATGGGCCCTCATTCAATTGCAATTTGGCCAATTGAATAGGGGTCTAAATAAGCACATAACATATTTTTTTAAAGAAGTTTTTACTTAGTAAACATCTATCCAAAAGCAAGGTTTTCACTAACTAAAAACTTCTTTAAAAAATATATGTTATGTGCTTATTTAGAGCCCTATTCAATTGGCCAAATCGCAATTGAATGAGGGCCATAGACTCTAAAAATAGGCTGGAATAGAGTGATAGATAGAGTGATATTTAGAGTCTAACCAGTTTAGAATAGAGAGATTTCAAAAGATCAATTTCTTAATATACACCAAACAACCCCCTCCATTTTGTTTGTTTGTTGACTACTTCTTATTTTAATGCATTAAATGCAAAATAACTGAATAACTCTATGGTTTATTCTTGAGCTGTTGCCGATCCAAATACAACCATCAATTAATTTCTGCATATGTGCAAAATCTGCTATTGGTACTGTTATGGGAGAGATCTAAATAAATGCAATACGGGCATCAATAAAAACATTTTACCCATCTGCCCAGCTATCAATTGCTATATGTTCTAGGTGTTTCTTAGCACAAATGGGCAAAGGTGGAAATTTCCTAATAATCTGGGCTCCTAAAATGTTTACATCTGGCTCCTATAAGCTTCTCCAAAGTATTAGCTCCTATAAAATCTTCCTGGTTCCTAGGTGATATGAGATTTTTGTATCCATCTCTGTATAAGGGGCGTTGTTTCTTTGAAATGTAACATTAGAGACAGGATGAACAGGTTGATTAAACCTGCAAAATATATTTTAATAGTAACAACTCAACCTTCAAATTTTAGTTATTACAAGATTCCTCCTCCAGGTATTTTGGTTACTTTAGAAATAGTAGTACCTGAAGCTACAATTTGTGAATCCAGAATCGTAAGCTGTTTCTCGAGATCTTCTGCATTATCAAACTGTATCCACCCTGCAGTCAGAGAAAAAGAGAAAATCATATTCAGACAATGATACATGATGTTGGCAAATAGAAGAGAATGGTAACCAATAAACATATGTAGTTTCTTTAGTGCATAGTACTAGGAATACTGAATATAGAAAGGTAAAAATAGATACTTCATTGCACACAAAAATACACCAATATTAAAATATTGGTTTCTACATGGTGTCAAAACCAGAGTAAGAATAAGAATGGGGTATAACAAAACTATAAAAGGGGGGTGCAACGTGATGAAATAAATGTGGAAACAGATCCCCACACCACAGGTAAGAGAAGAAACCTATGATCTCAAAGGATGCCTCCTATCTGAAGGATACAACCTATGTTGATACCCCACCTTCTGGCTAAACAACTTATCACTCAGATAGGGAGAAAGCTTGTTGCCACGTGCTCCATAACAGAAGCCAACAACGCCCTTATACTTTCCTAGAATACCACTCGACTTGCTCAGGGTACTAACATCAGAAAATATAAATAATTACAAATAATGATAAAAAGATAGACAACTACAATTAAGGAGAACTATATTCAATACAATAAGAGGTGACATACAGATTAAGCACTAATAAGGCAATAATACATTTAATTAGAATCAGAGGTGCAATAAGGCTAAATCACTTATAGTAGCCAAAACAATAAACAATATAGGCATAAACATGGGCTCAGCCCATTAGAGGTTATCTGTTACTCGCTGAAAAATTGGAAATATCTCCTTAAATGATGTAATAAAAGCTCTCAATTTAATGTTTGGAGAGTCCTAAAAGAATTTGTCTGATAACACTGCAGACCAATCTTTCTTAGGTCTCCCTTGCAGCCTACTCAGTGAGTTAATACAGGCTGTGGATTGACAGGGACAACTAGCAAGGCCTAATAAAGCAGGTACTTCTGATACATGCAAAAACATTGCAAATTTTATTTTTTGTGAAAAAGAAATGGTATGTATTGTAAAAAGATTAGATTAAAGTGAGACATAATTAGTTTTCTCCTCTTTTGCCCAACATGTTACAGGAAATGGAGAGACAATGAGTCTTATGGATGTATGGGCTGAAAGACTATTGTACAACTATACAAAACGAGAAATAAGCATCCTTCAAAGTATGCACTCATGAACACATGAAAGTAAATGCTGTTTCCAATGTGTTAAAAAGTAACTTTTAATTGAGATAAAGACAGTCCAGAGCTTATAATTTGTATCGATTCTACATTATCTCCTAAACAATCTATTGCGTCCAATAGGGATCAGTGATAGTTATTAATTCACTTTTGTAATAGTAATATTCCATATGTGGATCATAGTATATTGAATTGTATCAATATATATTGCAGGTAAACACAGTCCATCCGTACAGTTGGAATCCAATGCCAAAATTTGCAATTCCAATCATTAACTGTGTATTCTTAAATTCAATACTCCATGGTATTTGTAAAGTTCAACCCAAAGTTGACATCCAAATATGCAACGATATCATATATATATCCAATAAGGCATATGCTCAATGTACCTTGCTTTATAAAGCTCACCATGGATATCCTGTTGCGATGTGATGGTACATTATTGCAGTCGCTGATGGAATAGTACTTTATATCTCCATAGTTTTTATCACTGGATGTGCATGTCAGCTGCTAGTTGATCTCACTGACAGAAGGAACAATCTCTTGTATCCCAATGGCAAGTGTTGCACAAAATATGCAGAGTTCAAAGCTGATAAAGCTTTCACTGTATATAACGCTCACTCCGCATAACAGCTGATACCACAATCCACCTAACAGCTGATGCCACAGCTAGAGATGAGGCAACAATAGTGACGATACATGCAATGACCAAAGCAGTCAGGATAGGTGTATAGCCGGACACAAAAGATAATCCACTGTGTCAGTCTCAAACTGGTTGAATAATGTCCATAATATCCATATTGTCAGTCTGGACTAGTGACAAAGCCTCTGGACGAAATAGCAGTGAAATAACACCTATCCTGACTGCTTTGGATATACTATGATCCACATAAGAAATATTCCTATTATAAGAAGTGAATTAATAACTATCACTGATACCTACTGGACGCAATAGATTGTTTAGGAGGTAATATAGAATTGATGCACTTTATAAGCTCTGGACTGTCTTTATTTTATATATGGAATTTTATGGAGAGTCAATTAAAAATGACTTTTTAACACAATTGGAAACAGCTTTTACTTTCATGTGTTCATGAGTGCATACTTTGAAGGGTGATTCTTTCTCTTTTTTATAGTTGTAGTTTATTATTGCATCCATTGCACTGGTATGTAATATATAGACATACCAGAACACCAATGTGTGGAACCAGAGCCCTATACATATTTTTTTTTGTCTGAAACACTATTGTGCCATACAGTTGAATGTAGATCATATAACAGGCTCTCAATGAGACTTTGTTTACACCTCCTTTCAATTCACGTTTAAGATAAAGGTGGATCAAATACATTATTACTTATCTTTTTCTGTGAAATCTTAAATTAATATAATTTATTTTCCATGCAAAATTTAGTGTTAAACATGCTCTTTTATGTGCACAATAGAAAGTTTTGGACAGAGCAACCCTTTGGGTAAATAAATACAAACTGAATGGAGTGCATTAAACAGACAGCTTAACTTCCTTACTTTCACAACGAGGTACTTCTCCAGACCATTTTCCAGAGGGCAGACAAAGTCGTTCAGCTGATCCTCGTAATTCGTACGGTGAGCTACAGCTATACTTCACTGATGTAAAGGGGTAGAAATAGTTGCCTGTTCTGATGCCTCCAATGGGGATTCCAGGGTTGGAACACAAAAAATCTGTGCAAGAAGCAGGGAATAGTATAGTCATTTGGATTATGATTTCTTACTTTCTGAACAAAATATTTGATCACTCATCCTAAATAATTTTCTTCTAAATATGAAAAGAAAACATATTTCGATTTCCGTCTAGATAAGCTTTGACGTTTATCATATGTATGTTTTATATTCCTAAATTAATCAAATAGCAAAATTTATCTTCAGTCACATTTATTCAAAAGCCACTTGAATCCTGCCCTACAGCTCAGGAGGAAAACTTGTACAGTTTGATGGAGAGAGGTATGTTTCATTTGCATCAAGCTTTTTCATGTTGAAAACATATATGAATACTGCAGAAATATTATCATGAAGTTTAGATCATTAAATAAAAGAATAAAAGAGCTATTTAATCTGATCATTGTTCTACACTGTTATAGGGATCACACAACAGAGATTACTTTGTTTATTTAGTAACTGATTAGTATGTTGTTTGCTGTGCACGTGCTTTCAAATTGTGATATAATAAGACATTTTGATTTTAGCTATCATTTGTTTGAAAACAATGAGTATAAATAAGAGCATAATTAAGCAGGAAAAAATGTAACACAGCTAGGTTTTAATAATCAAAAAATAATTTTTATGCCTCTGCACGCCATGGTTGAATCCATAATACATAGATGTAAATTATGGGCCCGATTGAATTGCAAGCCCAAAACTTGATTGTTGTAGGCCGTATATCTGCGGGTGTGTTTCAGGCTCAATTGCTCAAGCCCGCAAATTATTGGTCCAAAGCCGACTCCGTAAACCATCCACTGGTACGTAGCAGTTCAGGACAGAAACATGATCAATTAAGCAAGACCGTAACCTACCATTTCGAATCAGCCAATAGAAAATTAGACTGTCGTTATTACGGTAGTGAAAGATGGAGGTTACATGTCAATCAATTAGGTTTGGGGGTCCAATATGCGATCAGACTCCCAAAACCGCAAAATACAGAATTATGAAAATCAATACCAATACTGTTCTAGTCCAGATGGGTAGCCTGATATGTATTAACTCATTGATACCCGAGTTCGATTTAACCTCAAAATGACACATAAAAATAAATCTTATATACTGCAGATTTGCAAGCTTGAGACTGTTGTGCAATTAATTATATTGTTTTTCATCGCTTTCCCTGTTATTTACAGTGCAGTATTGCTTTTTTATTTGCATTTACAGTGCTTTGAAAAGCAGCCCTATTAAATTCCCCTAACGTGTAAAAATGTAGCCCGTAATGTAGCCCCGAAGACTTACGGCTATTAAATTGTCCCTGTAAAGCCTACAGGGCATTTACATTTCTGAAGGGTTATGGTTGCCATTTCCTGAAGCTAGGAATCTGCTTCTGGGCGAGTGAAGGAAAAGGGTATGGTGTTAATTTCAAACTTATCCAATTACCGCCCCCCATCTGATTAGTATCATCCATATATCTGAGGTTGTTGATATTTCTCCCAGTAATATGAATTCCACCTTTGGATTCTTCCAGTCTGGCCTTACCATTCTGTTGTTCCATGTTCAGTTCTAACAGTGGCTTCTTGGTCCACAGATTCCTCAGGAGACAGATGAGATGGTCTGGTATCCCCATCCCTTTAAGAACTTAGCACATTTTGTTTTTATCCTCACTGTCAAAGATTTTAGAATAGTCTATGAAGCAGTGATAAATGTTCTTTTTTCTGGAACTCTCTTGCTTTCTCTATTATCCAGCGGATATAGTCAATGTGATAATTTGTACCTCTGCTTCTGTGAAATCCAGCTTGCACATCTGGTAATTATTGATGCATATATATAGTCAAGATTGCAGCATCTTAAGCATTACCTTACTGTAATATGAAATGAGTGCAATTGTCCAATAATTGGAGCACTATTTGGCACTGACTTTTTTGGCATTGTATATAGATTGACCTTTTCCAATCTCCTGGCCACTGTCAAGTTTTCCAAATTAGTTGGCATAGTGCAAACAACACTTTCACAGCATCAACTTCTAGAATTTTGAAAAGTTCAGCTGGTATTCCATCAACTCCTGCAGCCTTGTTATCAGCAAGATTTTCTAGGGTCCAACTCACTTCACTCTCCAAGATGTTTCCTGCTCGTTGAGCAAACTATTGAGGTTATCAGTGCCTTTTAGATCTTCTTTATAGATATTCTGTGTATTCCTGCCACCTCTACTTTATCTCATTTACTTTGGTTAAGTCCCTACCATGTTTGTCTTTTATCACTTCCACATTGGCCTGAAAGGTTCCTTTGATATTCTCTTGACTTTCCCATTCTGTTATCTTCTTCTATCTCTTTACATTTCTAATTATACTCCCTGACTCTTCTTGCTATCCACTGGAATTCTGTATTCAGTTGGATAAATATTTTTCTGTCTCCACTACCTTTTGCTTTGTTGCTGTATTCTGGACAAAGTCACACGTTTCTGTCCAAAGTATTTCAGCCATTCTAACTTCCATGTATTGTTCCTTAAATTTAAGGAAAGTCTGGAACCCTCTATCACCCTTAGGGAGACTAAGCCCAAAGGGTCATATGCATATGCAACAACAGAAATACAGGTGCTCAATCAGAGAATGAACTAACCTTACACCTCACTCCCTTAGATTGTAAGTTTGCGAGTTTTCAATCTTGTGTCAGGCCTTGGAAACAAGCTCTATGTACATTTGATTTTATGCTCAAAAACAGGGCCCTCCATTCTTTACAAGGTGTTTAATTTGTTTTCTGCTATGTACTCAACCCCTGTACAGCGCTACGGAATATGTTGGCGCGATATAAATAAAGATAATAATAAATAATAATGTATGTCTGGGGTTTGCTGTTTCTCCTGTTCAGGGTAGAATTGCCTGGTTATTCAGAGCTGGATCACTCTTTGAGTGAGACCAGACTTATATAATACCGGATATTTCTCCCTGTCAAGGGCACAAATAAGCCGAAAGAGGTTTCTTGCATAGTGGTTTATAATTGAGCTCTTCTATTTTGTCCAGTTTTTTTTTTTTTGGGGGGGGGGGGTTTAAACAAAGGACCCTTATGTGATAGGGGACTCCAGACATGGACCACTTGCTCTCTGTGCCTTAGGTAGTTCAGCTCATGTATGTTTCAGCTTTGATTGGGCCAATATAATAATCATTGTATTCTATTATACATACCGACATACAGCCTCATTAAATTGGAGCTTTGTGTTATCACGGAGCTCGTAATTGTCATCTTAGGGCTATTTGCATGCTAAGATGCCTCGTAACGTTGCTCGCAGCAGGCTTTGCGTGTTAACATGTAGGACGGCCGTGAATAGGCTACGCGAAGAGCTACATTGAACTTTGTGCACGTAAATCCTTTGATCTTTCATGCCTGTAGCCTCTAATTGTTTAATTCAGCTATTAAAGTGCTACTTGGTCACTCGTGAGCAAGCACGTAACACGCAAATGGAGCCCAGAGGCAAACGTGTGCTCTAGAGCACCCGCAAAGCTGGTTAAGTATAATACGTAGCACTTCTAATGTAAATAAAATCTACTGTACATTTTTTATAAGGGGAAGTGATATTAGGTCTTAGAATTAATAGCACAACATTCTCAAGTCTGCAAATCGGCCCGCAAAAATACTTTATTTTATGATAATTTTTTGTGTAATATTAATCCCTGCATTCAATGTGTTTAACGAAATATACTGTAACTCGCATGTAATAGAATATCATATTTACGGATTTATTAATATTGCATTATTTCTGGCCTGTTGGATTTGAAGCACGTAGAACTTTGAAATCTACCCTCACCTTTTTCAGTGATGTAACACTTACGATCTCTCTTTCCATTGGTTCCATCTGAGCACGTAACTACGAGATTGCTTAATTGTTTGTGAAATAGCGTCTCTTGCTCGTAGCTCAAAGCCCACTCTAATTTAATAGCGATGTAACTTGGCCAAATTTGAAGCACGCAGCCATTACGTGCTAAACATTGGACTTACAAGGCTGTAATTTAATATGGCTCATAGCTGGTATACCCACACCTAGTTTTGCATTTTTAACTTGTAATCGTCTAAAAACCTTTGCCGCTCATTGCGAGCCTGTCCACTCTCTCCCTCCAGCTGTCACTTTGCCCCCTCTCCCTGCCCTGTGAGTTTTTTTCCCTTATCTCCCTCCTCTGTGTCTCTTCCCCCCCCCCCCACTCCCTCCCCTGTGTCTCTTCCCCCCCACTCCCTCCCCTGTGTCTCTTTCCACCCGTTACTGCCTCTTTCTCCCCCCTCTCTCTGCTCTGTACTGTACGGGTCTGAAACCATTTGCGGGCTTGGGAAATACATAAATTTCCCCAAGCCCAAAATTGTCTTCCAATTTGTGGCCTTGAAAAAAAATTAAGTCTTTACGGCCGCCATTTTTTTTCTCGCTTAGCCCTTTCAAACCTCAAAAAAATGACAATTGAAGAACAAATTAGCTTTCAACCTCACTTACTGCCTCTCCCCCTGGGCTGTGTGTGAGGTTGCCAGTTAATTTTATAATCAACTGGCGTTTTTTGGGGGCCTCCAAATGGCTTCCAAGTTACGGACTTGAAAAAAGTTAAAGCTGTAATTTTTTCAAAGTCTTGACTTTTTCAAAGTCCTGTGGGCCTCGCGATGAGCGTCAAAGACCTACGACCTTTGGCACTCATTGCGGGCCTTTTGGCACTTTTGTATCAGAATTCAGGCCATATCTACGAAATAGGGACTTTGCTTATATCAAGGTACACCATTCCATTGTCATATGCTTTCAATAAGCATTTAATTGTCATATGCGTTCAATAAGCCCTACCATGCATGCAGTCATCAGGGAGAGAAAGGTATGGTCAATAAAATGTAATACAAAGTAAAGAAAACAATATAAAAAGCTTACATTAGACTTAATAATGTTCACAAATGGAAGATAACTTCCTTCAGTCCTCTGTGTCTGTATCTCCACAGGTCAGCAGCAGCACTCCACTTGCTGTGGTTCTGTTTCCTGCTTTGGGTGTCACAGGTGGACTGTTAATTCACTCAACCGGTTTCACTTGTGCTTCATCTGAAGTGGAACCGGTTGTCTCCCTGATGACTGCATGCATAACGCTGTCTCTTTTCTCCTTGTCTATTTTTCAGTACTAAGGGAAAAGAAACTGAAAATAAGCGCCAAGGATCTAAAGATAAAAAAAATATATATATATATATATATATATATATATATATATATATATATATATAAAGTGGGGTAGCCGTGAATGTCCAGTAATCAAGTTGAATATCAGAGTATTGCAGTGAATAGTGAAACCTTTTTTATTGGACAAATGTATTAATAATAATAAAGCGATGAGCTTTCGAGAGATAATGCCTCTCTTTATCAAGTCAAAAAGCGATACTGATGCAAGTATGAACTAAAAACAGTAAACAAAAAGAGATTAAAAAAAAAATTGGAAAAACAAGAAAGACAAATTTCATTGACCAGAGTTAAGTGAGAAATAGACCAGCATTGTGAATAATGTCCTGATAGGTCAGTAAGTACGTCTATAGATCAGGTTGTAGATAAGAACACAGCAGAGTAAAATAAAGAGCAATACATTTCAACATAGCATGTAGCTTACCAAAACAGTAATAGAAGGGGGGGGGGGGGGAGGTATGTGGAATGTATTTGCTATTAGACATTAAGATAGTGGGCCAGAAAGCCTAAGTCGATGTTAATGCCCAAATCCTTTGTATTAAAAAATGTAATCATTTTTAATTCAAAAGTTTTCCGCTGTTGGATAGTTCTGAAATTCCCTCTGAGAACTTTTATTTTGAGGTTCTGGATGGAGTGATTCTCCTGGGTGAAATGGTGTCCAACTGGAGTACAATAGCTGTCTTCATGGCTGCCTTTGCTAAATGAACAGCATAACAGAGAAAATGGCACCAAACCCTGCAATAAAAGTCGCTGCAAACTATGCCAACACATCTGCAAAGAGGACATAGCCACACACAACAACAAGACCCACAACATCAGAGGCTCATATTCATGTACATCATCAAATGTAGTGTACATTATACAATGTACTGTATGTGAAAGGGTGTGCTACATTGGTGCAAACCAGCCAGAAACTACACATGAGAATGAACTTCCATCGAAGCTCCATCAAAAAGCACCATGAAGACAGCTGGTGTACTCCAGTGGGACACCATTTCACCCAGGAGAATCACTCCATCCAGAACCTCAAAATAAAAGTACTCAGAGGGAATTTCAGAACTATCCAACAGCGGAAAACTTTTGAATTAAAAATGATTATTTTTTTTTAATACAAAGGATTTGGGCATTAACATCGATTTAGGCTTTCTGGCCCACTATCTTAATGTCTTATAGCACATACATTCCACTTACCTCCCCCCTTCTATTACTTTTTTGGTAAGCTACGTGCTATGCTGAAATGTATTGCTCTTTCTTACTCTGCTGTGTTCTTATCTACAACCTGATCTATAGACTTACTTACTGAGCTATCAGGACAGTATTCACAATGCTGGTCTATTTCTCACTTAACTCTGGCCAATGGATTTTGTTTTTCTTGTTTTTCCAATTTTTTTCCCCCATCTCTTTCTATTTACGGTTTTTAATTCATACTTGTATCAGTATCGCTTTTAGAGCGAGAGAGAGAGAGAGAGAGAGAGAGAGAGAGAGATCAGGTTTCCAACATTTTTTGCACCAGGGCACTCCATTCACTAGCTCCTTCAATGTACATATACACATCTGAAAAGGTAACCACATTAGCACTTCCCCTTTTAAGAGAGCACAATGATCTTTTACCTTCTGTGTAACATAAAGCAGTCCTTCCACTCCATTGGCCATTGAGTAAACAAGTTCTTGTGGCTGATCCCAAAAGTTGGTATCCAGAATAGCACTTAAAGGTTATTGTATCATTGACTTTATAAACAGATTTTTGAGGGTCAAAGGAGCCATATTCAAAGTTTGTAGGTCTCAGACAAGTCATCTCTGTGAAGTAAAATGATGGAGATAACCAGAACAAACAAAAATCAGCAAAACAACATATACAATAAAGTAAGCTGTTTTATATTGGTTACACACTGACAAACTTGACATCATATCATAAAACTGGATTGGGCTTGCATACAGTATTATATTAACAAGATACAAGAAAAGTATATAAAATAATAATAGTTTGTCACATAAAATGTTACAATTTAGCCAAACAGACTCACCTACACATCTTGCCTGTGTAGGTTTTTCACCATATGTATTACGAAGTTGACTCCATTGCCCAGATTGCTCACATATTCTCCAGCTGAGTGGATATGCTCGAAATCCTTTTGGGCACATGTACGTCATAGTACTTCCCACACTTCGGTATTCTGGCCACTCAATGTAACCACCTTTTATGATTACCTTATCAGTGCAACTATGGATTTCAGTAGTTTTATTTTGAATACCCGAAGTAGTGAAGTTCTGAAGAGGTCCCATTGATGTAGCAAGAATAGTGGGAGAAGTGGGGATCCCTGAAAGAACATGAGGAGATAAAGAGTCCTTATTTCCCATTAAGGTGAAAAAGTTATCAAACATATGGAAAAACATCAAAACAACAATTATGAGTATTATCTGCCCCTTTACTTCAGTCTCTGGATACATGAGTTAAATTAACTGATGGTGAATTTGATCTTGACCTGTAAGGGAATTCAACAGAAAGAAACTTGATACATTACACAGTTAACATGTACAACATATTTTTATATTAGACAAGCGAATTGCCCGTCAAAAAATAACGGTCATAAAATTGTAAGGCAGGTAATGCTGTTTGCCACACAGTGTAAGTCTCTCCCCTTGTGTACTTTTGGTCATCTGAGCACCTTTGGCGCCTATTGCAAGCCCCGCGCTGATGTCCTTTGGCGCTCATTGCGAGCCTCTCCCCTGCTATATATATATATATATATATATATATATTTGTTGATAATAATTAATTAATTCCTTAATTAATTAATATACTTTACCTATTTGTAATTAATATATTAATTAATTAATATATGCAGCAATCAATATCCTGAAGAGCTAACAATCCCTTTTGATTTTTCTGCAGCATACAACGTACATTTGGTCTGTTGCTGACCTGAGGAGAAAGTGTCAGTAATGTGGCAAGTGTGCAGTATAAATAGGCTGCGTGCGCGAGGCCAAACCATTGTTTAGTTGTGTAAGTCGACATTTTAGAATGGTAATGTTATTAGTTGCAAGTTAGTGTTGTGAAATGGCTGCAATTATCTATGTGTTATGCGGCTCTGGAGCATTTTCCGTACTTCCTAATAGTGTATTTTGTTCCTTGTACGTTCCTGGGTAAAAGTCTTATGTGCCTGCCAGTGTTTTGGGAAGTGAGGAGTCGTGTAGCCACGTTTTCGTTTTTTTTGGACAAAATTTTTCTTCTTGCTTAGGCGATTTTCGAGTGCCTAAACTCTACAAATTGTGTTTAAATTCTCATACAACCTCACTGCCAGCTGTCCTGGCTGCTGTGTGTGATTTTTTTCTTTCTTTGTGTTTTTGCTGTTTTTGTATGTGTGCGGTTCGGCCGTTAAGTTCATATTTCTTTCAACCTTGTATTTTTTTTATTTCTACGTGCTTTCCTTTTTGAAAAGTGTTACGGGGCGTAATTTTTCCACTGTATTTTTTTAAACTGCAACGGGTCTCGCATTGTGAATTGTGTAATTGAGGTTTCTGTTGATCTGTAGTCCCGCGGGTCGTAGGAATAAGCAACTACGGCGCTCATCTCCACCAGCTCAGTGAGCGCCTTTGGCTCACTGCCTAAGTCGTATGGGGTCGTAGGGATGAGCGCCTACGGAGCTCATCTCCACCAGCGCACCAGCTTTGGCGCTCCTTGCCAGCAAATGCGGCCCTTGCATAGCAAATATGGTCACTTCACAAGCCTAATTTAAAATTGCCTCCTCTCTCTTAATATTGGAAGTTGGTAATTGAAGAGGATCTGGCCTGTTTTAGGCATTGGTTTAGTTGAGATATTCTTTGGGACATTTAATCAAGGATGCACTTATGGATAACAGATCAAAGAATGATATGAAGGCTTTGAATTTGCAAATGCATATCAAGGGTTTAATATAAGTAAGCCTTTTGCTCAACTTGTGTTGTGTTGTTTTATATTGAACTTAGATGTTAAAGGTCATTAATACCTAGAAACAGTTAAAGGATATATCAACATTTTTAAACTTGCTTGAGGAAACAACGTAAGAATTGATTTCACATATTGACATGATTATAAACCATTTTTTTATATGTTGATCCTTTAAATACTGGTAAATATGTTAAAGATCTCAGGATTTTTAGTAATACTGTAAATGTTACAGTCTTTTGAAATTACTAGTATTTTGCAATACAAATAAGTCTGGAACTTTTGGTTTGAAATACACTTGCACGGTTACCCCTTATGAGGAGTCGCTGCTTGAAAGGAATCTTATAATCATTCAATTGGGTGAAATGATTGTCGCCCATGTTGCAATTTCCATTTATATATATGCTTAGATGAAACCTTTGAGCTGAGTGGTACTTGAATCTATCAACAATAACATCTAATATAGTTTATATAACTTTTTTTGAGGACTGACTTAATTACCGTATGTTAAAGACAGGTGCTCTTTGTATTTGAGGGACTTATACGGGTCCAATATTATGAAAAATAATAATAATCTTTGTATTGGAGGGACTTATACCGGAGAATAAAGATAAGAAAGATAAGAAAGCAAATTCTAAGCCCTCTGCAAGTTTCTTTTCTCCAAAAGAGAAAGCAGATGAAATAGATAAGTCTCAATTGGGTATTTCCCCTCAAACTCATTTAGATTTATCTGTGTTACAAGTAATAATGAGTGTATAATATCGGAAGAGAGTAATTCTACTAGTTGCAATGATGATGAAAAATTAACAATTTCCACAATGAAAAGTTTGTTAAAAGAGTTTCAATATTTTTAAAGAATGAAATAATACAAGATATTTCAAACAATGCAAAAGCTATAAACTCTTACAAATAGAATTGAGGATCTAGAAGATAAACAAGATAGACTTATTAGAGACCATCAATCTTTATTTTCTTACACTAATGAATGAAAGGCCGAAGTGCAATCTCTAAGGTTAAAATGTTCTCAGTATGAAGATTTTTCAAGGAGAAATACCCTAAGATTTAGCTGTGTCCTTGAAACTATATTGTCTAACGATTTGCCTGACTTGATTACATTTTTCTTGGGCTATTTGTCAAAACTTGAATTACATAGTAATTATAGAGTAGATACACGCCATAGGATTTCTCTTTATAGAAAAGTTAAAGGGCCATTTACCTCACTATAAGTGCTCTTCGTTGTGTGAAAGAGCACAATATTCTATGTTACAGTGATCTATTGTTAAAAAATTTGCAGTGTTAGGTTTGTTAAGACACACTGCTGACTGACCCATGATTTACAGCATCTGCCGACAATGGCCGTTCCAAGCTCCATTAAGAGAAAGAATGGTTTTAGTCTCCTTCAGGACTGTAATCAGCCATCAGTTAACCCACAAATAATATATTTGTGAGTTTCTAGCAGTCATTTCCCTGTGCAGATTGTGTGAAGGGTTAACCCTCTTTCTAAAAGCAGCTTTTGAGAAAAACCCTTTGATGCTCCCTTTGATGATCCAAAAGTTTTCTCAGATTTATCTGGGCATACAATAATTAAACATAAAGAATTTATGCAGACTGCCAAATATTTGAGGAAAGAGAAAATTCCTTATAGATGGGGGTTTCCAGCTAAATTAATTATAAAGTAGACCAAAAGTTTATTGTTAATATGCTAAAAATTGGCAAATGCTTCCTGAAGATTTTATATGAAACACCAAAGAAACTCCAAAATGTTTGACACAAGAATGGCAAAAGTCTTAAACTTTAGAGGAGCTAGAAAACATTTGCGGTAATGTAATAGATCTATCATTATAAATCAATTAAAAGCACACGTGTGATCAAGTCTAACCTGAGAGGGGGAGAAAGCGCAATGCACTGCTCATTGGTCACAGGGGGTGATTGACAGGACTCTGATTGGCTGTGAGGTGCACACCTTTAATTGAGATGGTACGTGTGACCCTGGGGGAAGTCTTACACATGTAAATAAAAAAGGTAAAGTAAATGGAAAAAAAAATATGTCAATAAATAATAAACAGAGTGCTCTATCACATGCAAAAAAGCACTATAAGGGAGGTAACTGACCCTTTAATTGTCATTTGATTTCTTATCTCAAACTGATACACTAGATTTTTTATTATGTTTCTTTCTTTACTTCTTTGTCATTAAATATTAGTAGATTAAAGAGTAGTAGATTATATTATTATAGTTATAATATTTTATTCGCTTAATGAAAAGTTAGTTTGTTATGCTGAATTTGTTTTCATCCTCCCCTCTTGATGGCAAAGCTCTGCATATAAAATCATGTTTATTTTAGAGAGGTAACAATCTTGGATCTTATTAAGAGCTATGCATTCTAGATTTAGATTTTTTAATATATTAAATTATAAATTTGCTGCTTTAGATATGGAATGTCTATGGAAAGATAAATTGTGTTAATCTTAATCTAGGGTATTATTGCTCACTAACAAGGTTCAGTCATTAAGGTAGTCATACTAAATTGGTCGGGTCTTTTTTAATTTCGGACAGCTTAGTTGCCAACGTAAGATTTTGTATAAGCAATGGAAATCATTATTCTTCTGAATTTTATGTATATGTTATTTGTTTTATGTTGTGAATATGTGAAGCAAGAGCACCTCTAACATCCAGATGGATACATTTTACAAGAAAGATAATTGAATACGGATATGACATAAAAAATAATTGCACAGAATGTACATGGCCTGAATTTGATATTTAAAAGATACTAGGTTTTTGAAAAATTTTAGAGAGAGAAAGCTGATGTAATTTGCTAACAGGAAAAATGGAAGCAAGTGCGTTTATATGGATAAGCTCTATACAGTTCAATATAATTCTAGATAAAAAAAATAAATTACAAGGGGTTTCTTTATTTTTTAACCAAAATGTAAGTAAACCAGAAGTGTTCATAAAAATTGTCCCAGATGGAAGGTACATAATCTGGAGCTGTAACTTAAATAAGCAAAAATATACAATTTTACATTTATACGCTGCTAACAATAGACAAAGTAAAAAAAATATATATAAATTATTGAGACATTTGAATAATTATATACAAAGTTATCTTTTTATACGTGGTGACTTTAATATGTAATTGAACATAGGAAATCTAGTAATAAGCCCATAGTGGATACTCATGCTATTGGAAAATACAAACTTTTCTATGGTAGTCTTCTCAAATTTAATTTATTTGATGTCTGGAGATCCTTTCACCCAAATGAACGAGACTACATTTTGTTTCCTGGTAGACGTCCTGTCTACTCTAGGTTGGATTATTTTCTAGTTGATTCTAATGTTCTACGCCAAATAGAAAAAGTAGAGATAGGTCTCATAAGTTTGACGGACCATGCAATGGTTCAGTTGACTTTACGATATGATATTTTTTTTTTCCTCAGAAAAAGACATGGAAAATAGATAGTTCTTTATTTGAGGATCAAATAAAAAAAAAAAATTATAGGGGAAAGTCTTAATTGTTTTGAACTTGAATGAAAATTCTGTGACCTCTATTATTACATTATGGAATGCACATAAGGCTTATATCAGAGGAGTATTAATTAATTGGCTTGCCCAATGTAAGAATATGAGAGGAGCATTTCTATGTGAAATGTATACAGAATTGAGTAAAATTGGCAGAATGACTAAGCTTAATCCTCATAAAAATAACTCCAGTAGCATTCAGGCTCAAATAAAAAAAAAAAAAGAAAATATAGTAGATAAATTGGGTTGGTCGAGGCAGTAGAGGCTCTATCATTTCACAAACAAGGCTCAGAGAATGTTAGCAAAAAAACAAAAAAATAGAATTATAAGGAAAAGAGTTGAAGAAATTAAGGATGGTAAGGGAGAGATATATATAAAACCAGATGACATTAGAAAAGCATTTTTAACTATTATAAAGCATTTTAAAACTTGGAAGAAGATAAGGAATTTATTAAACCTTCTAGGGAAGAAATTGGCAATTTTCTAAATCAGGTTAAGCTACATAAAGTTTCAATGGATGATTTGGAGAATCTTAATAGGTCATTTACTGAAAAAGAAATTTGAAATTAACAACTTAAAAAAATTGGGGTATTAGGTTAAAACCAGTAATAGCAAACTTGATATCAATAAATCACACATGCTTTATGTCTAAGATAAAACAAGGAGATTCACAGATTTAATAGCTTTCTCGAATGCAAAAAAATATTCCATTTATTTTTGTAACTCTAGATGCAGAAAAAGTTTTTGACAAAGTGAATTGTAATTATATGGATCTGACTTTACAGAAATTTGTCTAGAGAGAATTTGGTGCTTATGCGATTAAGGCCTTATATAGATCTCTAACCGCTTATGTTTCAGATTTGGGATTCAAATTACCAAAATTTAGCATTAGTAATGGAACTAGACTGGGCTGTCCTCTTTCTCTCTTGGTCTTTGCCTTGATGATAGAGCCTTTGGCAGAAGCAATCAGATGTGCAACAGGTATTAAAGGTATCGATAATGGTTTCTTTTCACACAAAGTGATGTTATTTGCCTATGATGTTGTAGTAACCTTGATAGACCCTGGTACTTCATTGAAATGTCTTCACAAAAATACATTTTTAGTAAAATTTCTGACAATAAATTGAATGTGTCTAAATCAGAAGTAATGACAGTTAAAATCTCTAGGAAAGAATGTGCAGCGCTAAACAGTGGCAAAGCTAGGGTAAGGAGGGCCCCCAAAACAATATTTTGAGCTGCCACCCTACCAAGGTGCAATTTTTTTTTGAGAGACATTATATTGTCAAATTAGATATAGATAGATTTTTATCTCATGGTTTTTATTTACACTGAAAAAAAATATAAAGCTTAGTTTACACTGGCGACATGATGGATGATGGTGTCTGACTGTCTACAAGTCAGCCAGTGCAATGGAAGAGAGTATGTGCTAGGGTTGGAAGGAGAGAGACACTTAGGGCAAAGGAGACTGCCAGTGCAAAATAGAAAAGAGATACTCAGAGCATGAGGGGAGAGATCCAGGACAAGGAGTTAATAGAGCGCCAGGGAAATGAACTGAAGTATATGAGAGAGACAATGCAAGGGCCTGACTCAGTGGCGTAGCTAGAGTTTTTGCCGCCTGAGGCTGTCCCTGAGTTTGCCCCCCCTCCCCCCAGTGCAAACATATATATGTATATATATATATATATACAGTTGTAAGCAAAAGTATGTGAACCCTTTGGAATGATATGGATTTCTGCACAAATTGGTCATAAAATGTGATCTGATCTTCATCTAAGTCACAACAATAGACAATCACACTCTGCTTAAACTAATAACACACAAAGAATTAAATGTTACCATGTTGTTATTGAACACACCATGTAAACATTCACAGTGCAGGTGGAAAAAGTATGTGAACCCCTAGACTAATGACATCTCCAAAAGCTAATTGGAGTGAGGTGTCAGCCAACTGGAGTCCAATCAATGAGATGAGATTGGAGGTGTTGGTTACAGCTGCCCTGTCCTATAAAAAACACACACCAGTTCTGGGTTTGCTTTTCACAAGAAGCATTGCCTGATGTAAATGATGCCTCACACAAAAGAGCTCTCAGAAGAGCTACGATTAAGAATTGTTGTCTTGCATAAAGCTGGAAAGCGTTATAAAAGTATCTCCAAAAGCCTTGCTGTTCATCAGTCCACGGTAAGACAAATTGTCTATAAATGGAGAAAGTTCAGCACTGCTGCTACTCTCCCTAGGAGTGGCCGTCCTGTAAAGATGGCTGCAAGAGCACAGCGCAGACTGCTCAATGAGGTGAAGAAGAATCCTAGAGTGTCAGCTAAAGACTTACAAAAGTCTCTGGTATATGCTAACATCCCTGATAGCGAATCTACGATATGTAAAACACTAAACAAGAATGGATTTCATGGGATGATACCACAGAGGAAGCCACTGCTATCCAAGCAAAACATTGCTGCACGTTTACAGTTTGCACAAGAGCACCTGGATGTTCCACAGCAGTACTGGCAAAATATTCTGGGGACAGATGAAACTAAAGTTGAGTTGTTTGGAAGAAACAAACAACACTATGTGTGGAGAAAAAGAGGCACAGCCCACCAACATCAAAACCTCATCCCAACTGTGAAGTACGGTGGTAGGGGCATCATGGTTTGGGGCTGCTTTACTGAGTCAGGGCCTGGACGGATTGCTATCATCAAAGGAAAAATGAATTCCCAAGTTTATGAAGATATTTTGCAGGAGAACTTAAGGCCATCTGTCCACCAGCTTAAGCTCAACAGAAGATGGGTGTTACAACAGGACAACGACCCAAAGCATAGAAGTAAATCAACAACAGAATGGGTTAAACAGAAGAAAATATGCCTTCTGAAGTGGCCCAGTCAGAGTCCTGGCCTCAACCCGATTGAGATGTTGTGGCATGACCTCAAGAAAGCGATTCACACCAGACATCCCAAGAATATTGCTGAACTGAAACAGTTCTGTAAAGAGAAATGGTCAAGAATTACTCCTGACCGTTGTGCACATCTGATCTGCAACTACAGGAAACGTTTGGTTGTAGTTATTGCTGCCAAAGGAGGTTCAACCAGTTATTAAATCCAAGGGTTCACATACTTTTTCCACCTGCACTGTGAATGTTTACATGGTGTGTTGAATAAAAACATGGCAACATTTAATACTTTGTGTGTTATTTGTTTAAGCAGAGTCTGATTGTCTATTGTTGTGACTTAGATGAAGATCAGATCAAATTTTTTGACCAATTTGTGCAGAAATCCATATCATTCCAAAGGGTTCACATACTTTTGCTTGCAACTGTATAAGTATATATATATATATATATATATATATATATATATTTATTTATTTATATATATATATATATATATATATATATATATATATATATATATATATATATACAGTACCTTGCAAAAATATTCATCCCCTTTGGCATTTTTCGTGTTTTGTTGCCTCATAACCTGGATTTAACATGGATTGTTTGAGGATTTGCATCATTTAATTTACAGAACATGCCCACAACTTTGAAGATGTTTTTTTTTTTATTGTGAAGCAAACAACTTTGTTGAGCCACCTTTTGCGGCAATTACAGCTCCAAGTCTCTATGAGCTTGCCACATCTTACCACTGGGAATTTTGCCAATGCTTTCTTGCAAAACTGCCCCAGCTCCTTGAAGTTGGATGGTTTGCGCTTGTGAACAGCAATCTTTAAGTCTGACCACAGATTTTCTATTGGATTGAGGTCTGGGCTTTGACTAGGCCATTCCAACACATTTACATGTTTCCCCTTAAACCACTCAAGTGTTGCATTAGCAGTGTGTTTAGGGTCATTGTCCTGCTGGAAGGTGAACCTCCATCCTAGCCTCAAATCACGCACAGAGTGGTACAGCCATCTTTCCCTCAACTCTGACCAGTTTCCCAGTCCCGGCTGCTGAAAAACATCCCCACAGCATGATGCTGCCACCTCCATGTTTCACTGTGGGGATGGTGTTCTTTGGGTGATGTGATGTGTTGGGTTTGTGCCAGGCATAGCGTTTTCTTTGATAGTCGAAAAGTAAAATTTTAGTGTCATCAGACCAGAGCACCTTCCTCCCTACATTTTGGGAGTCTCCCACATGCCTTTTCGCAAACCCATAACATGCCGTTTTGTTTTTTTGCTGAAACTAATGGCTTTCTTCCGGCCACTCTGCCATAAAGCCCAACTCTATGAAGCGTGCGGCTTCTTGTCGTCCTATGTACAGATACTCCAGTCTCTGCTGTGGAACTCTGCAGCTCCTCCAGGGTTACCTTAGGTCTCTTTGCTGCCTCTCTGATGAATGCCCTCCTTGCCCGGTCCGTAAGTTTTGGTGGGCGGCCGTCTCTTGGCAGGTTTGCTGTTGTGACATTTTCTTTCCATTTGGTCATGATAGATTTGATGGTGCTCCTGGGGATCATCAAAGATTTGGATATTTTTTTATAACCTAACCCTGACTTGTACTTTCCAGCACCATTGTCCCTTACTTGTTTGGAGAGTTCCTTGGTCTTCATGGCAGTGTTTGGTTAGTGGTGCCTTTGCTTAGGTGTTGCAGCCTCTAGGGCCTTAAAAAAAAAGGTGTGTATATGTAATGACAGATTATGTGACACTTAGATTGCACACAGGTGGACATCATTTCACTAATTATGTGACTTCTGAAGGTAATTGGTTGCACCAGAGCTTTTTATGGGCTTCATAACAAAGGGGGTGAATACATATGCACATGCCAATTTTCTGTTTTCTATTTCTAAAAAATAATTTTATGTATATATTTTTCTCATTTCACTTCACCAACTTAGACTATTGTGTTCTGACCCATCACCTAAAATTCAGATTAACAAAACATTGAACATAAGGTTGTAATGTCACAGAATAGGTAAAAAGTCAAGGTGGTGAATAGTTTTGCAAGGGACTATATGTATATGGGAGAGTTGAAGCAGCCTTGTTAACCAGCACTATTTATCATTATAACTATGATAGCCGCAACGCCTGCGCATGCGCATTGCGCATTGGGGCACGCATGCGCCTTGTGTAAGGGCCTGCGTATGCACATTGCGTGGCGTAACCAGCGCATTTACATTGCGGCGTGGCGTGCACATGTGCTCCTGCACAAGCGCATTGCAGCGGGGTGCGGCTGTGCACGCGGATGCCCGTGCACACGGCGGGGCGCACATGCACATGTGCATTGCGGCGACGAGACAGAGGAGGAGAGAGAGGAGGAGAGACACACAGGGAAGGAGGGAGAAGACACAGAGGAGAGGGGGGAGACACAGAGGACGGGGGAGAGACACAGGGGAGTGGGGGGAGAGACAAAGGGGAATGAGAGGGGGGTGAGAGACACAGAGGAGGGAGAGACACACAGGGGAGTGAGAGGAGGGGGGAGAGGCCCGTGATGAGCACCAAAGGCACTCATTGCAAGGCCCGTGATGAGATTCAAAGGTGCTCATCGTGAGGCCAGTAAAGGAGAGGGGGAGAGGCTCCCATTGTGTGGCAAACAGCATTGCCAGGCTTCACATTTTATTGCTGTCATTTTTGACGGGCATGTTGCTAGTAGTTCCAATAAAGATTAAATATTTTTTATGTTACAACAAATTACAAAATAGAGATCTTCTTTGAACGGGAATGTTGAAGAGCCATTCTTAGGGTTTCTCCCTCAGTTCTAAGTGTAAATGGGATTTAATATTAACTTTATGTTTAGTGGGTTTTATTCCCCAAGTGTGAATTAACATAGTATTGAGTACTTGCAACGGTATCTGTTCTGCTGTTGACACTCTCCTAACACAATTTCCAAATAATGGATGCAAAGTAAAACACCTCCACAGAGCCTCCATGATTTTACACTACTGGTTTTCAACGGTGTCAAAGCCACTAAGTTCCCAACTTTTCCAAATAACTTCTCCATTACATCATGCAGTGTATATAGAAGTGGCTTGCTGACTTACCCAGTGAGGTCAGATTGACAAGGTATTATCTTCTTACTTTACCCCTGTAGCGGTAAGTTCACAGCTTGTGAACGGGGTTATATAATATTTATAATATTTATTTATTTATAATAATATCGTTGCTGCAAAAATGTCACTATTACAGAGATTTAATTATCTTTTGCAAATCCCCAACTACCTAATTACAATTTTTAGTCTTTAATATTTATATTTATAAAGATAAACATGCAATAATTAAAAGAGAAACAATTTCTAGAAGGCTTAGTAGAGAGGGCTTAGCCTATCCTAATTTGTAAGCATAGCATCTTTTTTTGGATATGCTGGGTGATGCACTAAACTTACAGTTTTTGAGTAATTGGAGTAGATGGGGAATTCTAAACTAGAATAATTTATACAATAATGGATTATCACATCCATTTGAGGAGCTAAGGAAAGAATTTTATATTTTATCATCTAAATGGTTAGAATGTAATAGGTGGAAATCAGTCTTATTTAAATCGAGATTCCATTTCAAAGAATTTAGAAAATTTACGGATTTTGAAAAATTGTTTTTTCGAACAGATAAATCTTATCTGATATCTAAATATCTTGAGATCTTTAAAATGAAAACTGGTAAAATTAGCAGAATGAGAGACTAGGGAAGAGAATTAAATCAAAACTGGCTGGAGGAAATATGGTTTAAGGCATTTGAATTTATGGAAAATATTATACCTCTTATAGAGAAGTTGTGTTTATAATTACACAAAGATGGCATATACAGTAGCTCCTACTATAGTGGCTAAGATTAATCAAGATAGAAGTATGGAACATTAGTGGAGACAATCTGGGCACACATAAAACTGAGTAATTTTGAGAGTTAAAGGTCCACTGTACAATGAAAACAGAGATTTGTGAAAAAGTTGAGTCTAACAGAGCATAAAGCAATAAGGAAAAAAGGCATAGAGCTAGTTTTTTATTAGGAACAAATATGTTTTATGCCTCTGCTGGCCCTGGGGAAATCCATGATACATAGGTAGAGTGGTGCTTAGAGTGCTGGAGAGATATGGTTGCATCTCCTGAAGCAAGGAGCCTGCTTCTGGGCCAGTGAGGAGGAAGGGGTGTGGTATTAATTTCAATATTCTCCAATTAGGAAAAAACTTTCTCTTCCTGCCTTCCTCAGTTCTACCTCTACTGAAAAGACATAATCCTGCTCTATCAAACACAAAATGTATTCCTATACTCATAAACAGAGACAACAAAAATTCAGATTTTCCCCCAAAAAATGTATGTCCATGACTTACACATACTTGACAAACAAGTGTCTTTTTTCTTGAACTGCGGTGGACTTTTAATGATAAAACTAAACACAATTGCTAATATTATATATAATATTGCTAATATTCTATATAATATATATATATATATATAAATATATATATATATATATATATATATATATATCAGTAAGTGTGTGATCATGACGTGTCTCATCAGTGTCCGGCTCTTCCTTACAATGCATCATAAAACAATGTTTGTTGTTTACATTTATTTGTGTGTACTATATTTCTGAAGGTGGACAGTCAACCAGACACACATCATGCTCACTTAGGCCACACACACACAGGCGCACACACAGACACAGCACACCCAACCAGGGCAATTTGTTTTACTTTTATGCCCTACAGAAATAGCTTTTGAGGCTTTTCATGCTGTTTCCTCTGTCTGATCACTTGGGACAGATGAAACCATTTTAGACCAATGTTGTTCAACAGCCAGTGTTTGGACTGGCACATGTCCCTGAGAAATTATCTGCCTTTCCTCAGGGATAATTAGAGCTTTACTGTCAAGGCATGGGTTTACAAGTTGCCGGAGGGATCAGTACTTTTACAGCTGGGGAGCATTGAATATGTGTGTAACATTACTGAAAAAAGCTCTCACAGCCAAAATTACGTACAAGCGCAATTTAATGGAGCCCTATGTTGGCAGATAAAAGCCTTCAACGTGTCAACTTATTGCAAGACCAGCAACACAACATATGTGTTTGCTTAGATGAGTTCCAGCTAAGTGATTGCGTCCTGGAGTCACTACCAAGCACAAAGTTCAAGGGCTTAGCTAAATCTCAAGACCCATACAAGGTTATATGCAGGGTGGAGCCTATATATTATGAAATGTATCAATCATAGAAAATGTAGACAAACAGATTATTCTAACACTGAAAAGTCACCTTTGAGTATATCTTTAAGACAACATAAGGAGCTGGATTTGAGACTGAAAACTGCAGAGAAATATAGCAAGGTGCATATACGAGAGAATCCTTCACAAAGACAAAAGAAAGAGGTTGTGGATTTAATAAAATACTTTAGGGGTATATTTTCTGGTATTACAGAAAAGATAAATATTTTTGCATATCATATCCTATATTACTCAAACAGAGTCCATATTATTCGCCAGGAAAGATGACAGAAATAGTATAGTAGGAGTTTGGGATGATCAAGGAATCCTAAAGGCAAGGATCCACAAGATTCTGTATTGAATTTGAAGAAGGCATACCTAAATGTCTCACAAAATGCTACTGGCAGATTTAAATCACAACAAAATAACAATGTTCTATTCCATTCTCAAATCCCAAAATTAAGTGTTACAAATTGAAAAACAACAACGAATGATGGACAGTGTGCTTTGTCTCCATGGCAATAAAGTGCCAGTAATATATAACAAATACAGGCAAAGCCATCTGGAAGGAGTTCAAACACCTTTGGTTACCTTTAGGAAAGCTGGATTAACTGTACACCTCACAAATTCTGAGCCTAAGCATGGGGATCGAAAGACACACCTGGGAAACTTCCATAGAGTTTTTGATGTTTGAGGTCCCCTCAACACATATAAGTAGGGAATCTGAGTTCAGTGGACAGATGATTGTAAAGGGCTAATGAGGAAATTAAGTACCTGTTTTGCATAGCCCAAATGTTATTATTTGTGTTGCAGACTCATCTCATCTAAAAAAAGACTAGGTTCAGTGTTACCTGAGGAACTTCACAGTGATGAACAACCTGCCCAATATTACACTAATTATCTAAAATTGTGCAAAACTCTCCCATGACCTGTTTTTTTTTTTCTTTTTGCAGGTTCTGTTAATCATAGGTCTATTCTTCTTTGAAAAAAAAATGTTTAAACAGTCCCAACTAGTCACAAGCCTTTCTTACTTAGAAAAAAATGTGTAATTTATGAAGAGAGTTGAAAGAGAGCCATACCTGAATTATATCCACTCCATAAAGTAAGAAGCCATATAAAGAGTCCTATTCTTGACATGATCCAGCCTTGTTAAATCTCTGCAATACATTTAAATCAGTAAATGGTTTTCTATAGACAAGAGTCCAGATATATAGTTGTGTAAGAGTTCAGTGCTGGGAAATGAGCTGCTTTGTTTGCTGTGTTTATCCGGTCAGCAAACACAGCCAACTATTAACCTATTAAACTCAGCCTGCTTTCTACAAACAATTTGGTAAGTTGATTTTTTTACCTGTCACTGACAACCTTTAATTGTCAGATTGCATAACAATATGGCAGTTTTAATGTAATCAGTTTTATTTTACAGTAATATTTGTTGACTAGAAATTCATGAGAAAGAGGAAAGATGAGGGGGCAATGAGGACTAGAGGGTTAGAAAAAATGGAGTGATGTGAAGTCAATGACACCTTATCCTGTTGACTGCTATTAGTACAATCTGAGGAAAGACTCATAGGCAAAACATATAGGCCATCTACACATGGGAGTCGTGTTTAGTGACCTATCTGTGTCCCACAACATCTGATATTTTTTGCATTAACTAAATTACACCATACTCAAAATAGCCACAGAATCATTACCCAAACTAAAATGACTGCCAGCTTCAAAAATGGCACTGCAAATATACAAAATAGACTAACTAAGACTTCAGACTGATATACTACAGCAAATTTCTCCTCTATAAAGTCACAAACACATACTTAAGAGATTCCACAATGAGTGCCACTATATATATATATATATATATATATATATATATATATGTATGTATATATATATATATATATATATATATATATATATTGTGACAAGGATGGTCATACAAACAGTTCCTCATATGTATTTCTGACCCTTGTCATCACAATAACAGGAGGCTTGCATAAGTGTATCCAGTTTCAATAGATTCGTTTTCAGGTACAAAAACAACAAAATAAAAATAAGGAAAATAAAATTTATATTCATGTACTGACTAACTTCAGGAACACCCTCTCTGTGCCTGGACAGCTTGTCTGTCACAGGGGGAAAAACAAAACACTGCATTCACAATTAGCCTCAGTAATTGCAGGATACTTTTCTGTTTGAAGTAATCACCGTGGGCAGAGCATAGGCCCCTCTCATACTGCAGTTTATTCTTACTCTGCAGAAAGTCCAAAACCCTCAGCCTCTTGCTTGCAGTTTAATAATAAATTGGATACCTTTATATCCAGTGTCTCTGCCAGTCTTTGCAGCTTCCCTTTGGCAAACAGGCCTGCAAATCCTCTGTAAGCAAATTCCCTTTCTGTGTCTTCAGCGCTTCACACAGGCAGCAGCACTTCAGGTGTTTGCTGGAGATTCTCTCTCTCACTCCACAGATCCTCAAGCTTCCTGTGTCATTACAACTTCTTTGCATCAATCCTCGATTGTAGATTCAAACAGGAACAGTGAGCAATCCTTGTTCTGTAGCCTGCTATCGCTGCTAACAACAGCACACCAACTGGACCACTTTGAATAGACTCCACACTCTGCTCACACTACTTAGGTGCAAGCCTAAGTGAGGACTCCACCCATTTCTCTGCTGTTGTCTTTGAGGCAATCCACAGCTGGGCTTCAATTAACCTCTGATCACTGCCATGAGTTAACTCCTTCTGTCCTACTAGAAATCCGCCAGGATATTTGTCCAAACCAACCTCTAGGGGCACTCCTTGCTTGACTCTGTTACAATATATATATATATTTTTTTTAATATATTATATATATATATATATATATATATATATATACAGAAGTTATTTGCATTTATAGTTGTGTATATATAATATATTAGATACATTATTCTTAAGACAAGCAGCTTGATCATTTTTTTAGGACTCCTTAATATATATATATATATATATATATATATATATATATATATACACTTACATATACAGGGTGTTCAATGTATAGACAGTATTTATAGCACAGAGTATTTGTGTGTAGAATATATACAGGGTACTCTGTATTTAGACAGTATATACAGAAAATAGAAAATAGCTGTATGTAGTATATTCAATACATTGTGCACTGTACAAAATGATTCTTTCTTAGCAATAATGTGTCATTACTCCAGGACTGATGCCGGGACCTTTCTCCTACAGCACTGTATACAGTGTACATGGTGAGCCCACATTGTATACAGTTCTGTACATGCCACACACCCACAACCACCACCACCACTATTTCTCATTACACCCCTTTTGCAAGGAATTGATGTCGTCAACATCCACTTTCAGCCACCAGAGAAAGCTCCCAGCAGTTGAGATGCTGTGACAGGGCTTATAGGAATGCATACATGTGTGTGGGGAGGGGGTCTAGGCGGCTTGGGGGGGGGGGCACAGATTTTAAAAAAGTGAATATAAGAAAAAAAATTAGACTGCAATGGGGCACCCCTTGAGGAAGGCCTGGTGCCTACAGGGCAGGTCTCCATTCTCAGGTGGGCATCTGTTTTTTGGTCATGTAAAGATCTCTGTAAGGTGTAGAGCATAATCCAGACACATGGGCCCCTTGCTTGATGCGCCTAGAGAGAACAGCAACTCCTCACTAACAAAGTGGAGAGACTGAACATACAGTATCTCTGAAGTGAGCATCCCTCACATTTTTGTAAATATTTTATTATATCTTTTCATGTGACAACACTAAATAAATTACACTCTGCTACAATGTAAAGTAGTAAGTGTATAGCCTGTACAACAGTGTAAATTTGCTGTGCACTCAAAATAACTCAAGACACAGCCATTAATGCCTAAACCGTTGGCAACAAAAGTGAGTACACCCATAAGTGGAAATGTCCAAATTGGGCCCAAAGTGTCAATATTTTGTGTGGCCACCATTATTTTCCAGCACTGCCTTAACACTCATGGGCATGAAGTTCACCAAAGCTTCACAGGTTGCCATTGGAGTCCTCTTCCACTTCTCCATGATGACATCACAGAGCTGGTGGATGTTAGAGACCTTGCTCTCCCCCACCTTCCATTTGAGGATGCCCCACAGATGCTCAATAGGGTTAAGGTCTGGTGACTTGCTTGGCCAATCCATCACCTTTACCTTCAGCTTCTTTAGCAAGGCAGTGGTCATCTTGGAGGTGTGTTTGGGGTTGTTATAATGAAACGACCCCAAACACTTCTCCAAGACAACCACTGCCTTGCTAAAGAAGCTGAATGTAAAGGTGATGGACTGGCCAAGCATGTCACCAGACCTACTATGTCTACTATTGAGCATCTGTGGGGCATCCTCAAATGGAAGGTGGGGGCGTGCAAGGTCTCTAACATCCACCAGCTCCATGGTGTCATCATGGAGGAGTGGAAGAGGACTCCAGTGGTAACCTGTGAAGCTCTGGTGAACTCCATGCCCATGTGGGTTAAGGCAGTGCTGGAAAATAATGGTGGCCACACAAATTATAGACACTTTGGGCCCAATTCAGACATTTCCACTTAGGGGTGTACTCACTTTTGTTGCCAATGGTTCGGTTTAGGCATTAATGGCTGTGTCTTGAGTTATTTTGAGGGGACAGCAAATTTACACTGTTATACAGGCTGTACACTACTACTTTACATTGTAGCAGAGCGTCATTTCGTCAGTGTTGTCACATGAAAAGATATAATGAAATATTTACAAAAATGTGAGATGTGTACTCACTTTTGTGAGATGCTGTATGTCTGCATCTTTATTTTCTGTAATGTCACAAGATAGTGAAATGAAAATCTTAACCAACCTCGGCAAATGCCCAGTGGCTGGCATGGTTGTTGAGCTTTCAGTTCAGGCAATGGTGCAGAACAGAAAAAGTATTATTTGCTGTTGCCTACTTTAGAGTATTTGCAGGTGGTGAATGGAGGTGTCCAATGCTAAAGGTTGAAATCACACATCAATAAGGCACACAACCCCTTTCTCTCCCCCACTGCTTAATAGAAAATATTCAGAGTTTTATTCCTGTCTCTCTCGCACTCTCTGTTTATCTCTTTCTGTCTCTCTTCATCTTTCTTTTTCTCTGTCTTTATTTCTCACCATCCCTCCCTATCTTTCTTATCTGTCTTACCCACTCTTTCTCTCACGTTCCACCCCCTTCTCTCTTATTCTCTCTCCCCACTCTTTCTCTTATCTTCTTTCTGTTTCTCTCTCTTTATCTTTTTCTCATTCTCTCTCTGCTGCTCTTTCTCTCTCTCTATTTCTCTCTTCCACTTCTAAGTGTGGTTTGACCATTTGCATATATGTCTGGCTTTTGTTTGACTCCTACTGGCACTTATCTTGTATAGAGAAGTTGCAAAGGGAGCCCCAAATTATGTTGTATCAGGGCTATACCTTTACTAGCTCCACTTCTGACTGTAGTGGTCATTTAAATTTGGTATAATGTGTTTATTTAATAACTGATTAGAAAAGCAAAGTCAATATATGAAGAATATAATTATTTTTTTTTAAACAACCTTCTGCTTCTGGAAGACCTTCTCACTCTTCAGCTGCCATCTTGCACAAGTATTCTTTGTCCATTCTTAAGAGGTGCCGCCATCCTTCTTCAGCAGAAAGGTCAGATGCTCCACATCTCTTGAAGAACTTTATTGATGGCTCGTTCCATTTTCCAACCAGGAAGTGCATGCTGCTGCAGCAACACTTCACAGCGATCTGAGTTAGTTGCTTGAATATCTCTGATCCAATGCCAGACCCTCTGAACTCATTCATCACAAAGAAGTCTTCAAGATCTTCAAGCAGTTTTCAGATCTTTGGGTCATAGGTAAAGTATTACATAGCAAATCCAACAGTGGTGTAACCATCAATAGTCCGGTTCTCCTTCAGCACTTCCACAACAAGGCAAGTGGTAAAAGGGAAGTTATCCAGACCCATCGCCAAGCAAAGCATTCTCACTTAGCACACCTTGGTACTCCATATCCTCATATTTATCAAATAGAGTTGTAAGATGTATTCACAGTTCAATTTATAAAACTTACATTTGAACTTTAGTTTTGCAGATTCAGACTAATTCTTTTCACCCCTAATTCCAGGGTGTGGGAGATGATTTGCTCAGGACGTGTGCTTATATGAGTCACCTTCCCTACATTGGCCACTACCGGCATCACACGCCAACCTTGTAGTCATTTTGGGTAGAACCTCTACCACCCACAGGACACCTTATAGGAAATAAGAGTAGTCCTTCTTCAAGAGTATGCAACACTAAAGTTCAAATGTAAGATTTAAAAGCTACAATATTGTTTTCTTTAAATACAGGTTTTATTTCTATTCCTTTATTAAATTAACAAATTAAATCCTTACTGTATGACAAATAGGCTGCCGCTCTATTGAATTTTAGATCAACTTTCAATGAGTTGCACTATGCAGTGAAGCGGGGAACTACAAAGTACACTCTGCCACCGTAACTAAGCAGATTTAAATAAATGTGAGGAACTAAGATAAGTAAAAAAACAGCTATTTTCAGTGTAAGTTTTCTCAGAAAAGATTGATCTAATTTCATACAACAATGAAAACTTATTTATACAGATCAATACCTTCTTAGTTATGAAAGCTGGACAATTACAGTTGAATGTTTTTATTGAAAAATCAATGTTTTTTTATCAACTACATGAAGATCTAGTAATAATGTTCAACATTACCTCAATAGCATCATGTACACTTACACATGTTTGATGTTTCAAAACATTTATTTATTTTACAATGATTTATTTTACATTTATTTTTCGACCTGTAATCTACGACCATTTATTTTTTTCCCAACCCAAGGCACTCCATTATCTTAATTTTGTGCGTTTTTTATATCTAAATAATATCCTCAACAAACAGAAATTTAATTAAAAAAACACAAGTAAACCAAATGTTCCCAACACATTCAGATGTTCAGAATTACTTCACTAACTGTACTTATTGTTTTTTGTGTATGTGGCACAAAAAATCAGGACTGTATTTGGATCAACTGATAGTTATGTATTGTAAACATAGAAGAGTGAAATAGTAAAATATTAATAATACACTTATGCATGTATCTGATTAGCCTTGTGGTCTATGAAAACTTTAGTATGTATTTAAATTACTACTGAAAGTACTGCATGTTAAATCATCCTCTAAAATATACTTCTGCTTCAGTTACAATAAGACTGTCACAGAGTAATAAGTGGGAATGCCCTGTACAGGATACCTATTACACGCCTGCCATATAACTCTATAGTGCTCAGGAGAAAGGCTTGATCAGCTCATAATCCAGGCATTTGATCAGAGCTTCTCTGGCCACATTGATGATGTGTTGCTTCCTGGGGTCATCCTGTTGCTTGCCAATGACGGTCAAAATCTCAAGCATCTCAGACTCTACCAATTTCTTGGCCAGTTCTTTGTCTGCACTGATAATGTTGTAGGCAATCGCAACTCCACGGTGCTGGACATGTAAGTCCTCATTCAGGCACAGTCTCTGCAGAATCTCCATCCACTGACTAGTCTGAAAGGGAAAAGACATAACATTATATTATAAGTAATTGTATTACATAGATGTAATGACAAAACAAGCAGCAAAAGTCACTAAAGATCATAACAGCAACAACAAAAAAATCTTTAAAAGGCAACTTCCTAGAGAAGATTAAATATGTATTTAAAAATTAATGCATCTTGCCTAGTTTGCCAGTTTCTCCTCCATGTTTGTGGAGGGTTGCCACCATCATTAGTAGCCCCACTTCTGTCACTGACATTTAAAAATTCTGTCACTAACATGTGGAACTGATTGGGTCGAACATTCAAGAGCCAATTCAAGGTCACTGCAGCTGTAGTTCTAAACTATGATAGTTGCATTCACTTGTATGTGCCCTTCAACAGCTCAAATCACATAAAATATATGGGTCTTGTAAATATAAAAGACAACTGCTATAATTTTTACACATACATCTAAACTTCTGTAAGTGAACTCTTCCATATAAGAGCGACTTGCTTTGAGGTGAAACTTCCGTTATAAAGACACATAGAAAAACGTAGGAATAGGTAGCTTTTAAACTGAACACTCATTTGAATAAAAAATATGTTCTTAAAATAAAATACACATTTAAGAATAAAGATTGAAAGAGATCTGCATGCTCTATTTCATCTTTGAAAATCTTACATGCTTTGTTGCTGAAATAAATGAAGGAAAATACTTTTGTTTCATGACTGTAACTGACTGCATGTTACATGACTGTCTATGAGAAATGTGTGAGCTTTTGAAACGCTGAAATTACAAACAAAATACAATTCAGGGCCAATGCACTGAGGCCTTCCCTTGTTTGGGGGGGGGGGGGGTCCTTGGGGGTTGCGCTGTCCTGCCTTTTTTGTTTATTTTGTTTTTCATTTATTTTTTCAGTGACTGTTGGTCACAGGGGGATGGGCACTCACGCACCTGTGGTATCAAATGCTGAATGTCTGACGTCTCTGAAAGATCCACAAGACGATGGCCAGGCTGAGGGTAAGTGGAGGGGAGCTATTTTGGGAAGGTGTCTATGCGAGCTGATATAGGAAAGAGTCTTGGAAAGAGCATGCTTTGGGAAGAGATCTTGGGGAGATAAATTTGCGGAAACTGTTTTGGGAAGAAGTTTTAGGTAGGGAAGGGGTCTTGGGGTGGGGAACTGGTTTGGAAATTAGTTTTGAGGATGGGATCTGCATTAGGTAGGGGTTTTGGGAAGCTGATATAAAAAGATAACTTGGGGAGAGGGGCTGCTTCTTTGGGAGGAGGTCTTGGGGAGGGGAGGGAAGGTGAGATCTTTTGGGAAGTGGTCTTGGGGATGAGAGCTTCATCACAAAGGCAACTTGGGGGAGGAACTGATCTGATAAGAGGTCTTGGGGAGGGGAGCTGCTTGGGGAAGATGTCTTTGGAGAGGAGCTGATTTTAATATTTTTAATATCTTATTTTCAAACATTACAGAATACAATAATCATTTGCAGTTCCTTGGCGTTTTTCATTACTTCATTACTTAATTCAGACACTATAATTCCTAATTAATGCTGACGTCAATATTGTAATAGCCAAGAGACATTTTATAACACTCTACCACCAACATAAAGCCCATTGAAACAGATGGCTTGTGCACTTACCACTTCAGTCATTTTGTGACACAGTCGTTTCTGGGAGGATGTCAGCATAGCCAAAGCCCCTGCAGCTGCCCGTTGCAACTTAACTTCATCATCTTCCCCACACAGCAAGACAACCAGTTTTAGACGGTCATTTCCATCTGCCATAAACCTGTCCTGAACCTGAGGGTGGAAAATAAACAATTAAACAGATGAGTTGTCAACTTCACAGAACAGTGTTTTCAAACTATTTCAGCCATTAAACCTTTTATGATCTACCATAGTGTCAATGGAAACCCAGGAACCCAAACGGGTCCCTGTAAAACTCACAACCCTTCCTAATACCCTTCCTAATATGGACCCCCTGGTCCAAAATCACATAACTTATAGTGGCCCCAGATAATAATTTCAATGTCACAAAGACTGTCACAAACTGGTGTAATTTATCTGTGCAATCCTGCAATGCTTAAACTTTTGCTTATAACAAAGAAGAAAATAAATTAAAGAAAAACTGAACAGTGCCATATGCAATATATAGGGTGCAGACATTTCAGAAATGTAATATCTGAAGGAAAAAAGCCAGTTAGATTTTGGGGGTAAATTACCACTTTAGTTTCTTAAACCTGAGTGTTTTACAATGGAGTGCCAGATTTCTGTTGTTCCACTGCCATGACTTAGTCTTATTATTTTATATTGAAAAGGTGGCATTCTGTGAATTTGTTCTGAGTTAGTCTTTGTAGCTTAAATGGATGTCAGTGTTTTGATAAAAGTTGATTTCAACACTTTGGTAAATAATGATCTTTTAGAGTTATATGGCAGTTCCACTATTTACATCAAATAAGTATGGTATGCAGAGCATGATTCCATAAAGAATTAAAGCTAGGTGGAATTTACAAAAAGGTACTACCACAATATTCTTCCTCATGAGTGAAGCCAGCCAGCCTGAGAGGCATGTGATCTTCTTCCCTTTCTACAGAGATTATTATTATTTTTATTATCTACTTTTTATCTCAATAAATTATTTAACATGAATTTCACTAATTACCTCATTTTGATCAGGCCAAGAGAATGAACACTCCAAAGCAGTGGCCATCGATAATTATTATGGAATACTTAAGGTAAGTTACAAGAGGATTTGTTTATTTTGAATACTGTAGCCATATTACAATGCTATCTATAACCTTCTGGAAACTTTATGATGTCAGACTCTTTCTCCACTCACCTCTTTATTCACCACCAAGTTACACATACACTCAGTGGCAGCTTGCCGGATCTGTTCATGATTCTCAAACATATAGTTTTCAATTTCAGGAAGGGCCTTTTCCTTAATAATTTTCTTCCTTTTGGACATAAATATGTAAATACAGTATTAATTGCTTATTATGATAACTCAATACTGTTCTACTAATTTCCAGTAGTTACACAATATGATATAGTGTGTAAGCGTAACTGTCAATTATTTAATTCCTGTGATAAGGTAATCTGTATAATTTCAAAGATTTAAAAACAGTTATACAATAATTAAAGAGCATTGTTTATTATATGTACAGTTATACTTTTAAGTAAAACTATGCACATATATGCATAAAAAGTATCAATAATGATCTGACATAAATACAATAAAATACACACCTCAATTTATCACTCCTTCCAGATAAATTTGTTAGACCAAGAAGTGCTTCAAAGTTCTGAATACCATCCTTCTCGGTGTTCAGGAGACTGACCAGAGGACGGACAACCTCATAAATCTAAAGAAAGAAAAGGAACAGAATATTTAGGTGTGGTCTAGAATCTTTTGGCAAAAATATGTAAATAATATTTTTCAAGCACTGTACTATTATAAATGGGTCATTAAACATGTCTTACTCTCTCTCCTGGGAATGCAATGTCTGGGTTGGATACAGCTGCTATTTTAGCCAGGCCATGAGAGGCCTTTGTCTTCCCCACGTCTGTGCCTTCTATTGCCAAAGGGATCATAGCCTAGACAGAATTAAAAAACAATATATATATATTATGCTATCAAAACTTTTGTATTTAAATTTAAGCCAGCATATTTTCTAATTGGCTCTTTTTAAAACCAGCAATAAAAGACTTTCGGCCTTATTAAATTGCGATTCGGCCAATTGAATAGGGCTCTATATAAGCACAGAGCATATTTTTTTACAGAAGTTTTTAGTTAGTGAAGACCTTGCTTTTGGATAGAAGTTCACTAACTAAAAACTTTTGTAAAAAAAATATGCTATGTGCTTAAATAGAGCCCTATTCAATTGGCCAAATTGCAATTTCATAAGGATGTTTGAGTTCAGTAAATACCTTGCCGCCTCCTTGTGCAACAATAATACCACGATCTTTGGGGTCTTCACACAGTGCCAGGAATACCCTTAAAAACAGAGACATTGCGTTGAAAGTTATCACTGGATTCCATATATACAGTAGTAATTATGTTGAAACAAGTGAGGGAAAAATACACCTCTATCACATGCTCATAGTGATAATAAAGCTTGTATTATACCATAGCATGGAAGCAGAAGCATGGACAAGTCTGGATTAAGGTGCTTAGAAAGCATGATACAATTCCAAAAATGGGTCTTTATAAAAAAAAGATATCCTGAAATTTACTGTAGGTGAATCACTAAAATAGTATGTACCAGGAGCCTCATTCATTTATCTGCCGTAAATCGGCTGTAAGGCTGCGATTCCTTGCGGGGGGTTCTGTTAACTTGCAATTCTATTATACGGCCCCGCAAGGATCTCCCCTTGCGGCCGGCCGCATTTCTTGGAACCGGCCGTAAGCTCAGAAATCTTTAAAGTCAAAAATAAATTCAAGACGGCACTGTAAAGCTCTGTAAAAGCTAGGGATCATAATGGGGGACATGAGGATTAATAGTAACCCACTCTTTAAAGCTTGCACATCAGCCCAAATCCGAGTTTACATTAACTGTTTATTTTCCGGCCGCAGCGTGGCCAGGTCTGAGGTGCTCCAAGCACTCTGGACTTTTTACATGGATATTTGACATATATTAAAAAATATATATTTTACGGATTTGAGTATAGGGGAAATTTGTGCTATTTTTGCTAACACCTAAAATCCCTTTATAGTCTTCTCAAAGTGCAGGATGGCTTTATTTGGGCTATATTTCGTGCTTAATTGGTGCTAGCGGGACCTCTTTCCTGCAAGTAAGCTGCGGCTCGCTTTTAGCCTTGCAGAGAGGGTTCCCGGAGCAATAGAATTGCAAATAGGATTTTCTTACAGACGATTTCCTTGCGGCCGTTTTAGATCAAAGGCTTTCCTCCGGCGCGAGCGGCCGCAAGAGATAGCAAGGCACCGGCCGCAAGCCTGCCGGAATCCCCAGCCGGAGGGGAATAGAATAGCAGAATAGCTTGCGGCCGGTCCTTGCGGCCCCGCAACGGCTGCGGCCCATAATAGAATGAGGCCCCTGGTATGCACCAGGAAATATGTTTCATTGTTAGGCAATGAGAGTAGTGGAATTAGTTTGGAGTATTTTTTCAAGCTATTAAAAGTTATTACAGATATTCAGTAATTTCCATAAGGCCTTTTCACCTCTCTAAGGATAATATAAATGTAGCATAATCGCAGCTTTGTTTACCACCATTATAATAACTGTATTGTTGTTAGAATGTTGCTACTTTCTTTTCTAATTACCACATAACTGAGTGATGATGATTGTACAAGGCTGTGTACTCACACTGTGAGGTGTGTAGTATTGTCTCCTTGTCTAGCTCAGGATGTATATGTATAAACCATTTCTGCTCCATTGCTTTTCTTACCTGGCAAGCTGCTCTTTGGTCTGGTCTGTCAGGATGGCACTGTCTGCTTTCACCATGCATGAGAGGGCAGAAATCACATCCGCCTTTAGCAGTCTCTTCACACGTTTTACTACAAAATCTTTTTTGTCCTAAGAATAGGAAAATGAAAGAAAAAACTAATATTTAAATTGCCTGGATAGCCATGAAGGGAACACAGGCTATTTGTGCTGTGTAAGAACGGTTAGCTCTGGCACTTAAATACTGCAATGCTAAATAACATATGCAGGTTATACTACATATGATCAAAGCACATTTTAAGGGAATAAATGTTAAGGTATCTTTTATAAATCACATTTTATCAGTAATTCCTTTTAATAATGTTGTGATTGTGTGCTATAAAGATCAACTTCACAATGAAAAAATGTATTATTGAAAACATCTGACTAAGAGCATAATTAAGCAGGAAAAATGCCATACAGCTATTCAATTAGAACAAAATAATGTTTGAAGTCTTTGCTGGATTCTAGAGGGATCCATGATACATTGGTGGAAGTTGTGTAAATGAGAGGGATGTTTGTTTGCATTTCTTGAGAGCTCTGGTTGCATTGAACGGTGTAAGGAGTCTGCTTCTGGGCCAATTAGATGGAAGGGGTGTGATGTCAATTTCTATATTTCCCTATTATCCAACAAAAGCTCTGAACATCTCTTTCCCTCCTCCCACACCCCTCCTTTCACTGACAACTGAAAACACACCCACCCACCATCCAGCTCTTAGGATATGATGTAACAAATGCAAAAATGATTTCTCTACTCTTGAACAGTCTTTAAAAAAATCAGATCTTTTATTGTCAATGGCTCACACAGCTGCTAATATTGTTCGTTTGCTACAAGTGTCTTTTTTTTAACTGCAATGGCCCTTTAAAAAAAATGTATATGTTTTCCAATTATATGTTGTGAGATACTAACTTGATTGTCTTCTGTTTCAATAATCATTTGAGTTAACACTCATTAATTAGAGACTTCATAAGAGTGTTGCATTTAATGGTTTTGATAATATAAAAAGTCACTAGTAATATTAAAGGGCCATGGAATCAACCTGTCTAACATGCATTCCAAGAACAGACTTTAAACATTACAAAGGTTTTATATATAATTAATGGTCATTACAAATGGCCTCTGCACAGGACATAATTGCAGAATACTGGCTAATGTCCAGCACATTGCATAGAGTAGGGATAGGCAGTATCAGTCTTAACAGAGGCACAGGTGATTAAAGCAGTTATTGATTTACCTGTGCCCAAGAAATACTGAAATTGTTGCCTGTGTTTCCCACTGCAAGACTGACTACACCTAGGTCAGTATGGTTGCTGTGATTTTGGTGACATGGGATTTACTTACCAAAGCTGTTATCCTAAAATGGTCAACAAACCAACCGGTGGGGTTTTAACTGTGCCACACATGTACATGCAAACCAGATGTACCTCATACACTTTCTTTAAAATGTTATTTACCAGCCATCATGGCTTTCTACAATTTATTGAACAAAACTGCTCTCGGTGATGCTAGTTCCCACAATCTACCCTCCTAGCATAATATCGATTGGGAGTGTAATAACTGTATTTCTCGGAATTCTGAGCAGGAAACAAGATTTTTTTACTTGCTTTAGACATTCAAATGTGAACATAAATGTACAATTTATTTACTGTACTACTGTACGGTGGAGGGCTTCTATCGCTCTTTTGGCCACCAAATATTAAATGACTGTTGTGGTGAACTGCCTACTCATAAGGTCCACAACACAAGCTGGGATCCCCCCCCCCCACACACACACACTGGGATCCCCCCCCCCCAACGCTGATGATAGCCAGTAAGCTTGAAATGGCTGTCTGTGGGTAGGATTCCCAGCTTGTGTATAATCCAACCTTGACTTTGCAAAAAAGCTGTGTAATGCCGCAGGCATATGTTTAAATGAAGCCATGTTTAAAATGGTCATGAATTTAAGAACAAAGCATTTGTAGGCACATGTGCATGTCCCTGCTCGGCTTCCCAGAGTACTGAGTGCATACAGTGGATATATAAAGTCTACACACCCCTGTTAAAATGTCAGGTTTCTGTGCTGTAAAAAAATTAGACAAAGATAAATCATTTCAGAACTTTTTCCACCTTTACTGTGACCTATAAACTGTATAACTCAATTGAAAAACAAACTGAAATCTTTTAGGTGGAGGGAAGAAAATAAATAAATAAAAATAATGTGGTTGCATAAGTCTGCACACCCTCTTATAACTGGGGTTTTAGCTGTGTTCAGAATTAAGCAATCACATTCCAAATTGTGTTAAATATGAGTCAGCATACACCTGCCATCATTTAATGTGCCTCTGATTAACCCCAAATAAAGTTCAGCTGCTCTAGTTGGTCTTTCCTGAAATGTTCTTAGTAGCATCCCACAACAAAAGCCATGGTCCACAGGGAGCTTCCAAAGCATCAGAGGGATCTCATTGTTAAAAGGTATCAATCAGGAGAAGGGTACAAAAGAATTTCCAAGGCATTAGATATACCATGGAACACAGTGAAGACAGTGATCATCAAGTGTAGAAAATATGGCACAACAGTGACATTACCAAGAACTGGAGCTCCCTCCAAAATTGATGAAAAGAGGAGAAGAAAACTGGTCTGGGAGGCTACCAAGAGGCCTACAGCAACATTAAAGGAACTGCAGGAATATCTGGCAAGTACTGGCTGTGTGGTACATGTGACAACTATCTCCCGTATTCTTCATATGTCTGGGCTATGGGGTAGAGTGGCAAGACAAAAGCCTTTTCTTACGAAAAAAACATCCAAGCCAGGCTACATTTTGTAAAAACACATCTGAAGTCTCCAAAAAGCATGTGGGAAAAGGTGTTATGGTCTGATGAAACCAAGGTTGAACTTTTTAGCCATAATTCCCAAAGATATGTTTGGCGCAAAAACAACACTGCACATCACCAAAAGAACACCATACCCACATTGAAGCATGGTGGTGGCAACATCATGCTTTGGGGCTGTTTTTCTTTAGCTGGAACTGGGGCCTTAGTTAAGATAGAGGGAATTATGAACAGTTCCAAATACCAGTCAATATTGGCACAAAACCTTCAGGCTTCTGCTAGAAAGCTGAACATGAAGAGGAACTTCATCTTTCAGCATGACAACGAACCAAAGCATACATCCAAATCAACAAAGGAATGGCTTCACCAGAAGAAGATTAAAGTTTTGGAATGGCCCAGCCAGAGCCCAGACCCGAATCTGACTGAAAATCTGTGGGGTGATCTGAAGAGGGCTGTGCACAGCAGATGCCCTCCCAATCTGACAGATTTGGAGTGTTTTTGCAAAGAAGAGTGGGCAAATCTTGCAAAGTCAAAATGTGCCATGCTAATAGACTCATACCCAAAAAGACTGAGTGCTGTAATAAAATCAAAAGGTGCTTCAACAAAGTATTAGTTTAAGGGTGTGCATACTTATGCAACCATATTATTTTATTTTTATATTTTTTCTTCCCTCTACCTAAAAGATTTCAGATTGTTTTTCAATTGAGTTGTACATTTTATAGGTCACATTAAAGGTGGAAAAAGTTCTGAAATGATTTATCTTTGTCTCATATTTTTACGGCACAGAAACCTGACATTTTAACAGGGGTGTGTAGACTTTTTATATCCAGTGTATATATAGGAGATTCTCAATCACTTACCTTAGGATGCACTTCAGGAACATGTTGCTTAGAGAACTTTGCCAGCTGTACCAGCTCAGGTATGACTTCCTTTACCTCATAGCTGTTGGTGCAGTTGACCAGAGTGGTGGCCACAGAGTAAAGAACGGTCTTATCGCTTGTCTGTGGGGAAAATGAATTTACAGTAATTTTGATGAGCTGATCATTCACCTTCTATGTGACATATGGTTAGTATAAATAAATAAATGATATCTTTCTCTTTGTTTTAAATTATTTTTATATAAATCATTGCAGCTTCACATCAATAATTTTAGTTGCACTGTTAATGGATATTAGTTACATGATTGTCACCACACCTTAGATAATTCAAACATGGCTTGCAGGGCTTGTTCATCTTCTACAAAGTCATCCTTTACATCGGCATCTAACGTCAAGTAAGCCAAGCCTTCCACTGCCCACTTCCTGGTTTGTATATCAATCTCTGGGTTACACAGCCATCTAATGAGAGAGAGCACAAACATTTCCTCAATGTATCCATATTAACAAAAATGGATTGCCCCATATACAAAATGTGGTATTCTATTTATGCATACTAGTTAATTATTTCTTCAAAGACTTCCCAAAGAGATTTCTGAATAATATTTGAAGACCTCCTGAGAGTAATTAGCAATCATTAGTAATAATTACACTGCAGCACAAAGATTAAAGCAAGGGCTAAATGGGGGGGGGGGGGTGGAGGGTTAGAAAGGCTGGTTGACATTCAGTTACATTATAGAAGTCAATCTAGTTTACCTGTAATAAAATGCATTTTAAAAGCACCGAACTGATAAAGTACTTGGTATTACCTATATTATCTAGAGTTTGGAACCTTAGCAGTGGAGAATATCCGGAGCTGTATATTGTTTACCAAAGTAAAAACCCAGATCATACACTTTTTCCTGAATAAATTGCTATCTTTGGCCCATTTTTGATGCAGATAAACTTCAACAAATACCCACTTCAGTAACAACTGTGTAGTATACATGCAATATAAGGTTCCTTAAGTCATTTAAAGTACTTGAGACCTATACATTTTACAAACATTTTCTCAACAACCCAAATACATATATAACATCATACAATGCAAATGGAAACAGTTAGTTTGTAATAATACAAAAAAAGTGAGACTTGCAATATTTAAACAAAGCTGATTTGCAGTCAGGCAGTATTTATTGGGTTAACATATATAGTGGCAAGATAAACAGATCCAATCTAAATTATCTGAATGTAACTGTTCACTAGATGTTATTGAGTGTTTGATAAAGATGGTAACACTTTGGGCAAATGATGTATTCAGATGATGTTGTACTTACTTTCTGCACTGCTTGGCAAGTTTATCTGTAGATCCCTCAGCAAACTGCCTTAAAGCATAGTCTGTACCACCAGCGGATCCAAGTTTACAAAGACCCTGAAATACAAGGTTCAAGAAAGTTATAAATAGTAATAGTTAACACCTAAGCATGTAATAAACTAATGTGGCAGATCTAAGCTAATCATATGGTGACGTTAAAGTAAATAGGGTTGTGGGTCAGGTTTCATAAATATTAATCAGTAACAATCTATATAAAATAAAATTGTGTTCTTTTGTGATAAAACTTACATTTAAAAATACCGATTTTTTCGTGTTTGGGCCGAAGCTCCTCCCATCTTGCACAAACTGTGGCAGAGTGTAGTGCACATTTCCTTGCAGCAGCCTCACTGCTGCATAGCTTTAGTGGCAGAGTGTAATTTACTCTGATTGTGATGCACAATACAGAAATGATGAAACTGCTTTAAGTTTACTCCACACTCTGGTAGAGTTTGGAAAATATGGGAGGAGCTCCAAATTAAAACTGTCAGGAAAGCTAGTTATGTTCAGTGCAAGTTTTCTCACTGCAAACAGCAGTACAGCAAATCTTTAGCCAGAAAATATAATTTAAAAACTCAGTGTACCTTCTCGATTAGACTGTCTTTGTAAGGATTGAATAATGTTATGGCAGTTGAAATCTTTAATTTCCTTTAATAGTGCTTAGGTCAATGCGAAAGGTGGAGAGGCATAAAGCCGACTTACTGCCAACCCCCTCCCAGACTTCCCTTTAGTATAAGGACGTCTGGGAGGGGGTTGGCAGTCATTCGGCCACTTGACCCGGGGATGCCATCTAGAATAGGATTTATTCCTCTAGGTATATGTAAATACATTTTCTAAGATCTATATCTAGGATTTTTTTCTTCCTTATTAATCGACTTTTAGAATCCAACTTTGATGTCCCATTTGGATATTTGATAATGTTTTTTATTTTTTTTATTATTTTATATTTTAATTTTTTTATTGTTTTTAGAAACAGACAACCAAAATGAAATACATACAGTAAAACAATACTTACATCTAAATCATACACAATCACCCACCTACAAACCCCCCACCCACCCCTTGGCAATATTCTCATTATTTACAGAAGGAGGCAATACCCGAAACCTATTATATAATTGAAGTAACTTCGCTAAAGGCAACAAATACAACGACAAAAAAAATATCTATTAACAGAAAGGCCCGGCAAACAGTTCTTCGTCCCATCTTGCCCATTTCTTAACCACTGACAATCTTAAATTGGAATCAAAACTTAAATATTCCATTTCATACTGTTTATTCCTTTCCATCGTACTACAAATCTCATTCCATTTAGGCAATTCCCCACTTCTCCATCTCCGTACAATCCACCATTTAATTACCATGAGAACCTGCACCACTATCCCAATTGTTTCACTAGACCATTCCCTTGGAAAGATATGTAATAGAAAAGCTTCTGGGTTTAAGGTAACTTCCTTACATCCCATACCCACCAACTTGGTGACACACCTTTCCCAAAGCCCTTTGATCTTAACACATTTCCACCACATGTGGTTTTGGGTGCCTATTTCCGAGCACCCTCTCCAACACAGCTCACTATATTTGCTTGGATCTATTTTAGACAGAAGCTCTGGAACTATGTACCATTTTTGTGTAATTTTAAAGTGGATTTCTCTGTAAGTTGTACAAATCAAGTTATCTTTTGTTAGCTGATACGCTTTTCCCCAGTCCTCCAAATTTTTCTTAATTCTAAAATCAGTTTCCCAGCTTTCCATGGCTACAGATTTTCCAGAACTTCTGTACTCGTCTAAAAATTTTAAGCATTTCGACACTGAACTCTTATTACTTGTTCTTAATGACAGGAATTTTTCGAGAGGTGTCAAATCCCTGACTGATCTTACATCAAAACCTTCTTTTGTTAATATCTTCTTAAGGGTCAGAAATTGCAGCCACATTGATATTGGGACCTCTTTCACTCTCCTCAGTTCCTCAAATTTAATAAAGCCCTCATTTCTGATTAAATCCTTAATTTTGTCAATACCCCATTTCCCCCACTCTACCTTATCTATTTCGGGGTGAATATCATAAATTACTTCCAGTGGTGTTAATGGAGATGGAAAAGGGAGCAACTTCAATTTTGAGTTCATTTTGAGCCAACTAGCCCAACATTGTTTCCCTATTCTGAACTCTATCTGAGTCTTAAAGTTGGACGATTTCTTACCATACCATAGAGCTTGCTGCAGAACTATTTTGGGGCTTAATGCTTCTTCTAACTGGACAAACTTGGGTCCTTCCACTCCTTCTGTTCATCTCAGAAAGTGGTACAATTTTATAGCCTCTGCATACTTCCAGAGGTTGATTGCCCCTAATCCACCTTCTATATACTTTTTATTTACTTGGTCTTTACTGACTCTAACCCTATTTCCTTTATATATAAAATGATCTACCACTTTCTGAAATTTAGTAATACTTCCTCTGGATATAAATAGAGGGATTGCTCTTAAAACATAAGTAAGTTTTGGTAAAATGAACATGTTAACACATACGATTCTGCCTGACTAGGTTAGGTTTAGCCTCTCCCATGACTTGAGTAGTTTGCACACTGAAACAAAAGTTATTTCCAAGTTATTCTTTAACATGGAAGCAACACACGGAGTCAACTCTATTCCCAAATGTTCTATTTTATTCTGCTCCCATCTAAATGGGAATTTCTCTCGTAACAAGGTTTTAGTTTCTAAGTTCACATTTAGCCAGATAACCTCTGATTTGGAAGAATTAATTTTATAATATGATAGGCAACCAAAGGTTTTTTAATTCCTTCATGAGATACACCAATGATTCTAGTGGCTCTGATAAGACTACAACTGCATCGTCTGTGAATAGAGTGATCTTCGATTCTATAGCTCCACATATGATTCCTCTTATCCTATCATTCTTCCTTATCATTTGAGCCAGCACTTCTATACACAAATTGAAGATCATTGGGTATAGCGGGCATCCTTGTCTCGTCCCATTGCTAATCTCAAACGATTCCGACTGAAAGTCTGTACCTTTTATGAAGGCTGAAGGGTTAGAGTATAGCGCCATAATCGCACTTGACCCGAATTTGCCCAATCCAATTTCTTCTAAAGTACACTTGATAAACTCCCAGTTGAGCCTATCAAAGGCTTTTTCCGCATCTAACCCTACTGCCACCAACGGGATTTTATTATCTTTAGCATGTGCCAATATATCGATAAGCTTTCGCAGATTATCTGTCCCTTGTCGGACTTTAACAAAACCTGTTTGATCTGACTCAATTAACTGGTCTAAAAGAGGATTTAATCTTTGTGCTAGTATCTTTGAATATATTTTGATATCGATGTTAAGTAAAGAGATGGGCCTGTAGTTAGCACAATTTGCCAGATCTTTTCCCTCCTTCGGTATCATAATTATTGCTGCTTCTAATGTCTCCTTAGGAGCCCATCCTACGTCTTTAATTTTGTTAAATGCTTTTACCATATGAGCCCCCAATTCTGGTAAGAATTGTTTATAATACAGTATCGGGAACCCATCTGGTCCTGGGGATTTTTGGACATTTAAACCGGACACACAATTCTCGATTTCCTCCACTAAAATCTTCCCATTTAGTAGTTCCTTTTGCTCCTCGGAAATTTTTTTTAGATTCAACTTTTTAAACAAATCCTGTATTTGCCCTTTATCAGGTTTAACCTATAATATTTGATAATGTGAACATTGGTATTTAATATATATTAGATATAACAAATGTGGTGTTGGCACATTTTTTGATACATAAACATATATACATTTTCAGTATTTTATTTGAATTAATAAAAGTTATGTTTTAAGATATTTCCATGGGTTAGAGTGCTCCTAATTAAAAAAGAAACTGTGTTGTACTAATGTTGAACAAATATCAATTTCTTGGGAGGCTCCTGCATCACTTATTGCATTTAGCCTATTGGGTGTAGTGAAAAAGACAATTTTTTTTCTTTGTTTGTGGCAAATTTATGAAGATTATGACAAACTCACCACCAGAGCACGAATCTTAATCTTCTCATTCTTAGTTTTCTTGTAGATCTCTTTCAGCATGGCCACTCCATTGGTGATAATAAAGGAGGCACGGCTGAGCTTGGTGGAGGCATGGATCAGAGCTTCCACAGCCACAAGCTGATCAATTTCTCTATCTGATCCAGTCAATGCCACCATCATCTCCATAACACCCTGCAATCCTAGGAGCTTGTTACCAAGATCAAATGGCCCCTGCAAGATGCCTGATACTGTCTGGATGGCATGGAGGTTCTTCTCCATATCCTTTGGGTCAAAGTGGCCTCTTTAAGGAAATCAAAAGATTACTTTTCAATTTTAAAATAAATGTTCACAAACATTGAGTCAATATCAAGTTATAGCGATGTACATGCATTATCTGCACGATCTGCAGTAGATCCAATGTAAAGTCACAATATCAGACCCATGAATGCTCAAACTCATATTTTACTGACTTTCACCAAGGCTGTATTAGTTTTTGTCCTACTGTATATTTTGCTGTGCAAAATTAATAATTGGTGTCATATCTATTTATAATAGATTAGATGTTCCCAAACTGTGATCCACAGATCACCAGAGATCCATGAGCTCTGTTCCAATGAACAAAGTAAAATGATGAAACAAATTGAATTACATTTATAAAAATGCATAACAATCAGTATAGAACAAGTCATTAAACTTGTGAAGAAAAAAGCAAAAAAAATGGTCAGGTGATCTATGAAAACCCTCAGTAGTATTTATGGGGTCCACCTCCACAACCAACTATTAAGTGGTCCATTCAAAGTTTGGAATCCACTATATATCGGTGGATATATAGTGGATATATAAATAACAGTATCCTTTGGGGTCGTTAAACCTTTACTAGAACTTGAATAAAAGCTGAGAGTCAAAAGAATTTTGACTTTACAACAACATAGCTGGGGACCTAGTCTTCGGTATTATCGGGTGAAAAGGTCTCATAAAAATGTTTCATTTAAAAAATATATAAAATATATCCCATTGAAATGTTTGATGATGGTCCATTACAACTAATATATATATATTTTTATATTTGAATAATTTTCTTCTTTAAATTAAAGGATCACAAGAGAGAGAGTCCAATCAACTAACAAATCTACTTTAACCCTCCCTATATTGATAGATAAAAACAGACCTTCATAATCCAGCCTTCAGAAAGTGATGTAGAAAAGACAAAATGGCTACCTATATTCACAAACACAAACTTTAAAAGTTCTGACTTTTTCTAAAAAAAAATTATACCCATGGCTTACACAGCTGCCAGTACTGTTAGTTATTATATGCTTCACAAGCAGGTGTAATTTTTTTTAACTATAGCGCTCCATTTAGCATTTTTGTGCCATTCATTGACAATAAAAAATTATCTATATGGAACAAATCATTATTATTTTGATTTTACTAATACATGCAAATACTTCATGGAGCAGAAAAAATACAATTATATTACTTACGTAATATATTCTTCACAGATGATTCTGAAGGTGTCTCTCTCTGGATCACACCTTAGATCATCATAAAGCTTATTTACCAAAATGGAGGCATTTATGCGTGTGTTCACAGTCAGTGGGAGACAATTTGGCAGTTCTGCAATCTGCCCTAAGACTTTTAGAATCTTCTTCAAACCTGATGAAAGAGACAGAAAAAAATACATTCAATACTGTGGCTATTATTATACAGTCTGAATAAAAGCTTTATACAAAAGCTCTCTTGAGCAAATAAACAGACTGTAGCAGAATAGGTACCTTGTTATTATTAGACTAATATCAGTATACCTAAAACACAGACCATCCCTATTATGGAGAGCTAGTTCAGGGTATTTAAAAACAGGGACACATGGCAATGGTATTATTTTATTTCAGTTTTTCCTGTTTACTGGCCACAACCATTACAGCATCTCAACAAATGACACTTTTAATAAGAGTGAATGCAGAAATATACACATTCTTAACAAATCACACTTTTGTATAATATTCTATTTATGTTTGAAAGTATGTAAGTGATCATAGTAAATAGAGATGATTAGTTCTCCTCAAATGGCACAAATGCAACAAACATTTAGCAAGGAGTTTTTGATGGCCTTATCTGATGGTTTTGTATATGCACAGAATTGTCTCTATGCAATATTTCTGTCTGTAAGTACACTTGATACTTTCTGACATGCCATATATGTACATAAACAAACACAAACTTATGATTTGAGATTATAAAGGAGAAATATTGCTTGATCTGATGGTTTTCTATTAAAATGCTCACCTGTGTCCACCACAAAGAGGGTTTTGGAGTTGTCTGGATTTCGTACAAGGACTTTACGAGGGATGTTTTTGGTCAGCAGATTCAATGCCTGATCCCTGCCATGTCCAGACACTTTCTTACTAGTCAGCATATTCAACAAATGTGTGGTGATTTCCTTCAGATCCTTTTTAGTGTCTGTGAAGAATTTATAAGAAATGTTTAGGGAGCAACGACATTAACCACATTCTGACACTAAAAGCAACTCTTATTCATGACATTTTGCATGCATAGATTGAAAGCAATTCTTGTTTATAAATCAATGGCTATTTCAGAAAATGGCCATCATGAGTTCTGTGCCCCAAGGAATCTTAGATCTGGTGTGATCACTTCTCAAGTAATGTCTGCACATGAGACATATCCACCAACCTTTCAGTAAAGTAGACCTGACTTATATTATATCTGAATCAGGAGTGTGTTTCTGCCTAGGCCCATGAAGCCCAGGCCTAGGGCGGCACATTTTCAGAGGGCAGCAGGATGATTGAAGATGCAGTGCAGTACAGTGAAATATGTTTGTATATGCACAGAAATGTCTATTTGCAGTGATATTTCTGTCTGTCAGTGCACTTGACACTTTCTCACATACCATATATATATACACACACATAAAATTGTGATTTGAGATATAGAAAGTGGAAAGGAGGGCTGCAAGTGGGCATGGTTGGGGAGCATAAAACCTAAATATGCCAATGATCTTAATCTTTTTTTCACCAAACCGAAGTATTTGACTATTTCTGTTCAATTCCACTACTAGGTTAGTACAACATAACCTGCAAGATTCCACTTAGCTTGTCTAATAATACCAAGAAAATAAAGGTATGATATATACTACTGCTTTTTTGGGGGGTGAAGGTGTATGTGTGCCTCAATGAAGCAGTGAATTATAATATGTAGGGTCACCCAAGATGGTCATGTCATAGAAGAGGTCTGACAAGTGCGGTCCACTGGAGAAGGAACTAGCAGCCCACTCCAGTATCTTTGCCATAAAACCTTATGGATTGGCACAACAGGACATAAGATTTGCCTGACCTGCTGAAGTTCATAGGGTCACAGAGAGTCGGACTCGACTGAACGACTAAACAACAACTACTGCTTTTTTACAATAAAGGAGTTAAAATTCAGATGCCCTTTGTATCAATACACAATTGCCCTTACCCAAAACCAAAGCTTCTTCTTTTCCATGCTCTCTCTTATCCTCTCCAGTTAAGGAGTCCACAATGTTCTGTACCAAGCTGCAAGTTGCTAGTGCAATCTCTTCATGGTCTACAGCCATAATGCTGCATATTTTGTCAAAACCCACAAGATGTAGGATTGCTGTTGCCTGTAGCAGAAAATACAAGAACATTTGTATTTATCTAACATGGGGAAAAAAACATGATTGAACATATCTCGCTTTGGCAGGTTCTTTTAAACAATAACTAAACAATTTTAAACAATTTTAATAACTAAAATGCAAGAAATTTGAAAATAATCAAAGAAAAGAGACAACCTGCTAAGGATTTGGTTTCATACAACATTTATGAGCAGTTTGTTTAAAGGGACATATAAATATTCATGGCTGTATTAGGAAGAGGGTGTTTGATAATGTGTTTTCCTTTTTCAAAAAAAAGGTCTCTTACCACAAATACGTATTAAGGTGTTTAGCTACTTTTGCTGGCTTGCACTCTGTCAGACAGTGGGATCTACACACAAAAGTCTGCTTTTCCAGTTAATTTCAATAAAATGAAACAGGTTTTACTTAATGTTTTTTTCATCCAAAAGCTATTGTTGTAATGTTTAAAACATTCTCTTTTAAATGCTTAGAGGTGGTGCTAAACTTCAACTTTTGTTGAAAGGACTATTGTAGTTTAGGAAAAACTTCACACGCTTGTGGAGTATGTAACAGCATTAGAGGTATGAGCATAAAATATTTTAGGCAACTAAAGAACATACTCTAGTTGAATTATTGATAATGACTATATAAAAAAAGATCTGAATTCTAGCTGAGAGATATAAATTATAAACCTATTTAATGGGGTCAGATCAAAATAGACATATGCCAAAATAGGAAGAATTAAGGAAGTCACATTCAGATAATGAGTGCAAGTTGTCACTGACATCAGTTAAATTCTCACACTGACTTGACATGACCAAGTAATATGGTAAACCCTTAAATCTTTGGCATATAGTTGCAATTACTCTCAAATAAATGTAGGGAATTAACAACATTAAAGGTGGATTAGTTTGTGTAATAGAATTACTGTACGTACTCTCTGTCTAGTTTGTTGTCTCCAATCTTTTTCTTCTGTTCTATTACTTTATCTTTATCACTATATATGTATATATTTGGAATATAAATTTGATAGTTGATATTTTTCATTGTAATTGCATTTTTCTAAATAAACTAAAAACAAAATATGTTTAGAGAAAATCTTAAAGGACTTTAGATCTGAGTTCTGACACCAGAGCACAAAGCAGGAAGTCTGCTACAGCTGTTCTGTTCCTAAATATGCAAAGGAGGTGGAGCTAGGCCGCACAGCATATCAGGCAGAAACCTATAAAAGTAAGAGATCTAACATATGACTACTACCATTACAAAGGTTAAACATTATAAATCAAGTATACTTATGCATATAATTTCATTTTAACAGTCATTATTTCTATAGTACAGTGGCCCAAAACTTTAGTGTTTGTGTATTGGTTCCATTATATTTGATTAATAGCACTTGCTCATATCTAGGAGCCTGAAATTGTTTGTCTTTGTCTATAGGGCAGTTGGAGGATGGGTGGATAGGTTGAGAGAGTGTAGGGGGGTTTGTTTTTATTACTGGAGGTTTTAGTATTTGTTACCTATCCCCTGCAACTGCAGATGTTCAGAAGTAAATAATTGTGAGGTAAGTTGCAAACCCTGTTCAGAAATGTAAACACCCTTCTCACCCCACATTTTCCAAAGTATCAAGGATGCATCTAGTGACCAATAGAGTAGGAGTAAATAGTTTGTGTAATATGTATTTTAATGAATTAGTCTGACTTACTCGTGCTCTGTGCCCAGTGCACATGCCTGAAAAGGTCCTCACTGCAGACAAAATCAGCTCTGGATCTTTGGTGTCCACCAGTTGCATCAGAAGATTTACACCATTATTCTGGAAAATCCTTTCAGCACCAGCATCTTCCCTGCCCAAAACTATGAGATTGTTGGCAGCCTGGAATTAGAGAAGGGGGGGGGGGGGGGCAACAGAGAGATTTTATAGAGATTCAGAGAGAGGGGAACAAAAAAGCATAAACTTTTGGGGTTTGTCCCCAATTTACAGTTTTTTTCCCACTGCTGATTGATTTCTTCAGAGAAAAAGACTACTGCTGTTCATGAACAAAAAACATGTATCAACCTAGCAATATTAGCAGTTGTCAAAGCCAGGGACATAAAATTACTTTTGGGGGGAAACTGATAATTTTAAGACTCTGTTTATGAGTTCAGGAATCAATTGTGTGCTTGTTACATAACATCCTGAAAGCTTGATAATGGTGGGGGGTATTTGTAGTTATTAGGGGGGGTGGGAGGAGGTAAGATGCAGTATTTTTTAATGTAACCATAGCTATGATCTTTTCAATCCAATACCACACTTATATATAAAACTATACATGTGTGTGGTTGACATCATTCAGCATAAGAAATGAGGTGAATACTGACATTATCCAATGTAAATACTGAATGAAAAAGTTAAATTTTTCTAATGCGTTATTTAGAAACATGGATATATGATCAATTACCTTACAATTATATAGTCGTGTGAGATGCAAGAGACATCTCAAACATACTCAAACATACTCAGAATACAACTCAGAGTCTATTTCTCTCTACGGATTTCTATGCAGTTATATCAGGACTCACCTTCTCTCTCTTTTCATTGTCGCTGTTTGGATCCAGCAGGATATCAAACATTTGCTGAACCCGGGAGTCTGTGGAAAACTGAACCCGGAGCTGCAAGAGAAGCAAAATACCAGCAAATGATTAGAGTGTGTTATATAAGACAACTTGTACATGAAAAGGTAAATATGTTGCTGCAATGGTCCAATACTTCACAGGTGCTGTATTATAATATAGTCTATAAAGAGATTATTTGTATTACACAGGTCGTACTTATTATATTAAATGTTTATTAATTGTACAACTGAAGTGGTTGTGAATTAGCTGACTTTATTCTGATAGGTCCTGTATTTGGGAAGTTCAAGGGTTTAGATTAAGTATCGCAAAGCTGCAAAGTAATTTGCTGAAGCTGCAGCGGCAAATTTCCCATAGCAAATAGCCATTGAAACCATCAGTGATCTTCTTTGCAGTCTTGTGATTTTCACTAAATCTGACGGATGCCATCTCAAGATGAGGGCTAGAAAGCATCTAGCAGTTTTGCTCAAAAGTTTGCATACCCTGGCAGAAATTGTGACATTTTAGCATTTATTTTGAAAATATGACTGATCATGGAAAACAAATTTATTTTCTTGAAGGGCAGTGATCATATGAAGCCATTTGTTTTTAAATCATAATCATAACAGAAATCACCCAAATGGACCTGATCAAAAGTCCACAAACCCTGGAATGTTTGGCCTTGTTACAGACACACAATGTGACATACACAGGTTAAAATGGCAATTAAAGGTTAATTTCCCACACTTGTGGCTTTTTAAATTGCAATTAGTGTCTGTGTATAAATAGTCAATGAGTTTGTTAGCTCTCACGTGGATGCACTGCGCAGGCTAGATACTGAGCCATGGGGAGCAGAAAAGAACTGTCAAAAGATCTACGTAACAAAGTAATTTTAACTTCATAAAAATGGAAAAGGATATAAAAAGATATTAAAAGCCTTGAAAATGCCTGTCAGTACTGTTCAATCACTTATTAAGAAGTGGAAAATTCGAGGATCTCTTGGTAAAGAGCCAAGGTCAGGTAGACCAAGGAATATTTCAACCACAACTGCCAGAAGAATTGTTTGGAATACAAAGAAAAACCCACAGGTAACCCCAGGAGTAATACAGACTGCTCTGGAAAAAGATGGTGTGTTGTTTCAAGGAGCACAATACAATGATACTTGAACAAAAATTAGCTGCATGGTCGATTTGCCAGAAAGAAGCCTTTACTGCGCCAATGCCACAAAAAAAGCCCAGTTACTTTATGCCCGACAACACCTTGACACGCCTCACAGCTTCTGGCACACTGTAATTTGGAATGACGAGTCCAAAATAGAGCTTTATGGTCACAACCATAAGCGCTATAAATGGAGAGGGGTCAACAAGGCCTATAGTGAAAAGAATACAATCGCCACTGTGAAGCATGGTGGTGGCTCACTGATGTTTTGGGGGGGGGGCTGAGCTCTAAAGGTGCGGGGAATCTTGTGAAAATTGATGGCAAGATGAATGCAGCATGTTATCAGGAAATACTGGCAGACAATTTGCCTTCTTCTGCACGAAGGATGCGCATTGGACGCTCTTGGAATTTCACACATGACATTGACCCTAAGCAGAAGACCAGGTTGACCCTCCAGTGGTTACTGCAGAAAAAGGTGAAGGTTGTGGAGTGGCCATCACAGTCTCCTGACCTTAATATCATCGAACCACTCTGGGGAGATCTCAAACGTGTGGTTAATGCAAGACGACCAAAGACTGCATGACCTGGAGGCGTCATGAGATAGTGCTGAAATTTTGTCTAAAAAAACTGAATTTTTACTCTGCAAACATACTAGTAAATGGTTGATTTCTGAATTAGACATTAGATGGTATTCATCTTAGAATGTTTTTATACCGGTATTATTTTTTGGAGGTTGCGCTGGCAGGTAAATGTATTTTATTAATTTATTATTTTTATGGTATTCTTCTTTTTTAGTCACTTGTACTTTGTCATGTTTGTAAGATTTAATGTGTATTGATTATGTTCTGATTGCTTAACATACTAAATATGACTGTGATAGGTTGGGTATTTAGCTGTTGATAAAGCACAGCATTGGTATAAAGACTTGTGCTTGTATTAAGCTTATACTCAGCTATATTTTAATTACCGTACATTTTCAATAAATTTAGATTTTTTGTCTTTCTGTTTCTTGGAGTGTGACTTCCATTGCTTTATTGAACATTGTCCAATAATTATCATTTAAAAAAAAATCTTAAGTAATTAATATGGGAACGCTGTTTGAGACATAATTGAAACCGGTTTGTACTGTGAGGACCTTCGGCGCTTATTGCGAGCCTCTCCTGTCGTGTAATTTTGGTCCTCTGAGAGAGATATATATTTCTATGTATATGAAGTTAAGTAATAGTTAATGATTAATTCAATTAATTAATTAAGTAAGAATTAATGATTTATTCAATAAATTAATATACTTTAATTATTTATAATTGATATATGCAGCGAGCAATAGGCTGAAGAGCTAACAATCTGTTTGTATTTTGCGTCTGCATAGAATATACATTGTGAGTGTTAGTGCCCTGCTTATAAAGTGTATTAAATGTTTGAACTGTGCATTCTAAATAGGCTGCGTGCGCGAGGTAAAGCCGTTGGTTTATTATGTAAAGTGGCATTGAATAGTCGTAATGTTATTAGTGTGTTACGCGGCTCATGAGCATTTTCCGGCTTTTGTAATAGTGTATATTGTAGGCCGTAGTGTGATGTGTAAAGTGCTACGCCTTAGGCAGTGTTTTGCGTGGTCCGGGGTTGTGTAGCCTCGTTTTCATTTTTTGCGGCTGCCATTTTTTTCCTCGCTAAGGCGATTTTGGAGTGGCAAAAATTGTCTAATTCAGGTTAAATTTCCATTCCACCTCACTCACAGACGTTCTGGCTGTTGCCCCATGCTGTCTGTATTGTTTTTGTAATTTTCTGGGGTGTATTTAGTGTGTTTTTCTGTTGTTTTGTTCGGCTGCTAATCTCGTAATTTTTGCGTCTCGTATCTTTTTTTTTCTAAGTCCTGTGTCTTCTATTTTTTTTTCTAAGTCCCGGGTCTCGTATTTTAACTGCTCACCTTGCTTCACGATGCTCGCATCGGCTAAGTTCTCGGCGTGTCGTGAGCATTTTTGGCCTTTTGTAATAGTGTATCTTGTAGGTCGTAGTGTGATGTGTAAAGTGCTACGCGTTTTGAATTGTTTTGCACGGTTCGGGGTCATGCAGCCTCGTTTTCATTTATTTCGGCGGCCATTTTTTTCCTCGATTAGGCGATCTTCCTGTTGCGAAAATCGTCTAAATCGAGTTAAATGGTGCTCATCGGCTAAGTCCTACGCACATAGTTTGACAACTATTATATGTGATGTATATGATAACTTAGACTTGAATCTGAAACTTTATGAGATTGTTTTGTTAAAATATCCACATGTAAGTGATCTATAACCTTTTGTACAGTGCTTTGTGATGATGCTATCACTGCATGTTAGCTATTGCTATTGCAGAAGTAAAGAACTACATAGTAATGTGTGTCCCTGTATGACAAGCAAGCAACCTTTGCACAGTCTTATTTTGCAGCAAATTAAGTCACTGCTGTTTGAAAACATGGCAGGATCAGCACATAAATTAACAGGCTGCAGGATTGAAAAACAAAAAAAAATGTATGGGATTAAATCAAATCTACAACTCATAAAAGTATCAATTTAAACAAATATTTACATTTCTTGATTATTTAGTTTTCAAGTGATTTTGAAAGCGTTAGCACTTCTCAGCTGGTATACAATGTCCATTTCTTATTGTATCATCTACAATGAGAGCCTTAGATAACTACAGTAAATCTTCAACCAAATTCAGTTATCAGCAAAGATAATGCTTAAGTGAACACATGTACCTTCTCATTACCATCCTTCCTGATAAGTCTGCCAAGCAAGTAAAGCTAGTGTATACAAGGGCCACGGCTAATGTAAACACAATTGCGTTGTCTCACAATACAATCAGTTTAACTAGGTGTTGAAATTGCTATGCTATTCATTATGTCCTAAAGTCAAGAAATATACAAAATGCCATTATTATTCTGTCCATCTAACTTCCTTGTCCCCAGGAACTGCGGTACAGAAATACCAGTGGTGTTCAGTGTCACAAAAAATATATTGTCATTATGGAACCAGGGAATGATGAGAAAAGGAAAGAAAAAAAGTGTTAAATGCAATGCAAAGTAAATAGTGATGTACATTCTACTTCCGGAGAGCAAGGCCAAATCGTATACATAATTTAGGTCAGAAATTAGGTAACAGTGGGAGAATATAAAAAGCCACTGTAATCCCAAATTTTCTATTTCAATGTGGATCTTGCGTGTTTGGCTAGCGCAAGTCCTGTGCGCGCACTGCGATCACGTGCCTGACTGCGTTATGCACGCGCGTCTATTCAGCTCCATCTAATGGACAATATCCCTCTATTCTCCCTCAAACGAAGTGTCATCTTCTATACTCTATATGCATTCTTCCCTCTCCACTAGAGCGTCAGTTCCTATGACTAGCTCACCATTCCCTCTCCCTTACACAGTGTCAGCTCATGTGCCCAGCATTCTCTCTCTCCTGTAGATTGCTAGCTCCTCTACCCACCCTCTTCTCTCCAGTACAGAGTGCTAGCTCCTGTGCCCGCTTTCTTCTCTCCCCTATAGAGTGCAAGCTGCTGTGCCACCATCTTCTCTCTGCTGTAGAGTGCTAGCTCCTATGCCCACCCTCTTCCTTCTCCTATAGAGTGTCAGCTCCTCTACCCACCCTCTTCCCTCTCCTGTAGAGTGCTAGCGTGCCCTCTTCCATCCTCTTTAGCGTGTCAGCTCCTCTACCCACCTGGATCCGTATCGGGGGTGGGGGTGTAGGAGATCAGAATGGGGGACCTGGGGGGTTGGGGTGTAGGAGATCAGAATGGGGTACCGGGGGGGGGGGGTAGAGAAGCTAGCCAAACACGCAAGATCTTGGACATTTAATAGAGCATGATTTATCAATTCCAAGAATCTTTGTTATACAAAAAAAATATATAAAGTTAAGAAAAATAAGACAAATACCAGAGAAATATATGAAATGTGTTTGTGTCACCTTAGCCCTACTAGTGAGTTGAAACAAAACTGGATGGGAATGTCATCCAGAATTCCCTGGAATTCCCTTTGTATCTGTTTTTGCATAGCTAGTTTTATATTTAAGGATATAGGGTAACAAAGCACAAGCCTGACGGAAAAAAACAAAACGTTTATAATGTTTAAAACATGATGTTTTAACTGCATGATAGAACATGTGGAAATGCAAAGTAAATTTAAATTCTCATATGTCACACAGATGAATAATTACACATTTAATATTTGGTCTGGACTCATTTTGTTTTCCTTATATTTGTACCTTCTCCTGAATATCAGTTCCAAGTCGGTGCAAAGCCTCCAGGAACGTCTTATTCTTTGGTTCGATAGTTGCACATCTCTGCACATCCTTAAATGCTTGGTCCAGTTTTCCCAGTTTCTCCAATGCCTGGCAGCGTCTGAACAGGGCTTTAACATCTGATGCATCCACATCAATAGCTGCAAACAAGGCAGAAACCATGCTTATCTGGATGATTACTTCCAGTTTAAGACCAAGTTTTTGATTCCCTCAAACACAGGAATAGTTCCCCCCCAAAAAATAATGATTTCCAATACTAATAATAACAAAAAATATTCAAAGATAGGCTTCATAACAAAATATTCATCCCATAGCAAAAAATGTAAACAAAGAATGATTAAGATGGTCACTATAAAGGTTACCTGAACTAAACTATATTACAAGAATTACATACAAGAATTGAGTTATTGTAGGTGTAGCAGGTGATAAGTACCAGGGTCCACTACATGGTTGGGAGCCACTGTTCAAGGCAGTATCCTAGAGTAAGGATACACAGGCACCTACCATGGATAAGTACCATACACTGAAAGTCTGACTCAGAGTCTCATGTGGGCATACTTTAGATGGGCTGAGAGCACACAGAGCTAGAGAGCTACAGGCAACCCACCTGGGTGTGAGTCAGTAAATTTAGCAGAATTATTTGGGGTAGCGACAGATAGATAGATAGATAGATAGATAGATAGATAGATAGATAGATAGATAGATAGATAGATATTGTTTCAACTTTACAATAATGTCAGTTTTGTTTTTCAAAACCCACCTTTTGATGCATCTGTTGCTGCCTGTATGTAGTTTTCCTGTTGGAACAAAGCAGACATGTATGTATGATTATTAGTTTTTGACATGCTTAACTATATACAGTTTACTACCAATTGCATTGATGTTTTCTTTGCTTCTATCTAGAACAACTAATATTTCTTGGACAGTTTTGCTTTTCCGACAGAACCTAATGTCCCAGCCTCTCTCATCCCTTATCTGTCTTGTTTGACTTGCTGGATAAAGCAAGATAAACAAACCGATCCAGTGCATAAACACTTCACAATAGAAACACTTCTAAGACGTTACATTTGTACACAATTGTATTGAGTCGCACTTTTCCATTAGTATTGTTAGATCTGATTAGGAAAGTATATTTTACTACAGGAGTGTCCTTTGCTGTGAAGTATCTTATAGTTAAGCAGATCAAGTTTCTTTCTACTAATCGTATTACCCGTCCTGCCCTCGTCAGGGGAACTTGTGTATTTAGACAATGTATAAAAGATGCATCTTCTAATCAGGTTTCACTCACAGCCATCATTGTGTTCATCAGCCTAATTTTGTTTACACGACTCCTAATTTTAATTTTGTCTGATGGACTGATGAGGTCCTGTATCAAATGACTCAATTTAAAATAATGCTGGTCCTGGTAATGATGTGTCCTGGTAAGATCATTTACTTTTTTTTCACTAGTGTTGTATCTCAAACTGATAACCACATTCATTGACTTGAATGGATAATAAAATAATATGTTGTTTACCCAGTAACATGATCAACAATCTTTAGTACATCTGTAGGTGGGTAGATAAACGTCTATTTACATATTTTACTCAGGCAGAAAATAAATATTTTGAAGTGTTTTACTGAACCAGACAATACATTCTCTAGCATGTAAAACTAAATATAGAAAAAAATAATAGTAAAAGTGTATACAAAGTGTTTGTATTTTGATTTTGTGACAAAAAAATTATTTTTATTATCTATTCCAATTATGTAAAGGATAAGTCGGATCTAGTCTGTTTCACTAGCACACTAACAGCACTCCCACTCCTCTGTCAAAGGCTGTGTCCACTTAAGGTGGATTACTGAAGTTACCTTTACAAAAATGATATAGAAACAGAAAGAGTGTTATAGGAGATCATAAGGATCTATCCTGTTATGTGAACGCACAGCACGGGAAGCCTTCTGGTGTGGGGGGGCCCTCGTGTCCCGATGTACGCCCTAAGCCCTTACACCCCTTGCCGGCTCTAACCCCCTACACCAGTTACCGACCCTAACCCTAAACACCTAACCCTAAGTCCATAACCCAAAGCCCCTACACCCATTGCCAGCCCTAACCACCTACACCCCTTGCCAGCCCTATCCCCCTACACCACTTACCAGCCCTAACCCTAAACCCCTAACCCTAAGCACCTACACCCCTTGCTAACCTTAACCCTAACCTCCTAACCCTCTTAGCCTAACCCTAACCCCCTAAAAGTAACTTCCTAACCCTAGGCCCCTAACCCTAAGCCCCTACACCATTTACCGACCCTAACCCTATAAACCTAACCCAAAAAACCCTAACCACTTACTGTGCACTTGGAGACAGCTACATCGGGACGTTGTAGGCGCAGGGCAGTGCAGCATGCATGCACATAACAGGATAGGTCCGATCATAATGGGGAACCCGGGGGGATAGGTGATCATAATGGGGGACCTGGTGGGGGGTAGGAGATCATAATGGGGGGGTGGGGGGGGAGGTAGGAGAACAGAGTGGGGGACCTGGGGGTGAGCCCCACACACCCCCAGGTCCCCATTCTGATCTCCTATCCCCCCGGTCCCCCATTATGATCTCCTATAACACTCTTTCTGCTTCTATATCATTATTGTAAAGGTAACTGCAGTAATCCACTTTATGTGGACACAGCCTTTGAGAGACGAGTGGGAGTGCTGTTCTCCGGCCATGACTTGCGCTAGTGAAGTCTTACTTGAGACAAAGAATGCTAATGCCAAAAACTTCTGAGTTTTGGATTCTGATCTAGTCTGTCCAACTAGGTAAAGTTCCATATGCATATCCCTGGCATTCCTGATTTTTCTTATTTTTTTCACCCCTAACACTGTCTTGATGGCATTTCGGATCTAGTGTGTTTCATCCACGCCAGGCTGGTCTGCAGTTCTGGTTCTGAACTTCTACCCCCCCCCCCCCCCCCCAGGTTCTCCATTCTGATCTCCTACCCCCACCCCAGGTCCCCCATTATGATCTCCTACCCCCCACATGTCTCCCATCCTTATCTCCTACCCCCCCCCCCCCCGGTCCCCCATTCTGATCTCTCGCTCTGGAAAATATTTAATGGCTTATATCTGTTAAATCCAATTGACTAGCTGACACTTGATGGGAACTTTGTTTGCTGCTCTGTATTCTGTCATTTTTATACCACATGTAAAAAGCCACATATAAAGCTGCACCCAAATCCCTTGGAACTGAACCTCCCAAAAGGTTTGGTGACGTAAAGGCTAAAAAAATGAATTTAAATATGTTTAAATCATAGAAATTGATTTATTTAATCATAGAAATGTAGTATTTTGTTAACACTAAGTGGGATTTGGCCTTCATGCATATTTCTCACCTTTTTCAGATAGCAGGCTGATCTGTTACGATGAAGCAGAGCCTGTAGTTTCTTATCTTTTGCGTGTTTCAGGGCCTTGCTGTAGCACTCAATTGCCTGATCATAATCATTAGCTTGGAAACATGTGTTCCCCTCTTCTTTTAGTTGTATAGGATCTTCCATCTGCACAAATATAAAAAAAGCTGTGAATCCTGGGTAGGTACATGTAAGATGAACCAATACTTAAGTCCAAAGCACATTAAACAGTTTATATTTGAAGAAAAAAAAAATACTGAGGAAGGGCATCTCTTATTTATTTCCCTACTTTTTCTTTTCCATTATCAGTTGAGGGTATATAATAAAAGGGAAGTGCAGTGTTAATACTGGAATCACATGAAAACAGTTTAACCGATAACTTGAATAACTAAGCTTGATAATGGCCACAATGTTTTCAGAAAGTAAAAAACAAAAAAACACAGCCTTTGCATTTAAATATTGTATACCAATTATTGTTTTTTGCATCCATTTTCTTTAGCCAACTGACTATGCCGTATAAACTAATGAGATTCCCATCACTGCTGCTTAAAGCTCTGGCCCTTCCTGATGCCAGTTCCCAATTGTGTAAGCAACGTCCTGAGAAAAGACTCCTCCCACTTTAAGAAGTTGGTTACCAGAAACCAAAATAAAAGATCCTACATCAGCAAAATGGCATATAAAAGGCAATATTTTACAGGCTGTATTATTTTATTTTCTATTTTAAAAATGTTTCTCTATTTTCAAGTGTAGTTCTTGAAATAGTGTATTTTAGGATGTGACCCCAGTGGCCCATTAAGGGCAAGTAAAGGCCAGTGGCAATTTTTTTACATGTTTTCAGATGTGCTGTTGTACATGATCTGAGTTAATGTGCTATACTCACAAATGTGAGAGTTTTCTAACTAGTCAAGGGCCTCTTTTTCATGTTGGAACGATCTGTCAAATGTCATTGAATATGTTAACAGGATAACATAGGAAATGGGGAGCACTCACCTTAGTGAATATTGCCCAAATACTAATATCACATTAACTAACATACATGTACTAAAGGCTGATGTGCTGGGAGAGGTCTTGAAGACAGATGGTTGGTAGCCTTACACACTTTTCCATCATTGTCCTTGACATAAGCGTAATGTTGGTGCTAACCAGAAAGCATAAGACTGTTGCAACAATATATATATATAAAATCTGAGAAACCTTTAAATGGTGCACTCCTAGGACTAGGAAAATCTAGAACAAAGATATAATAAAACTTAACCTTTATTCATAGGATACATTAAAAGTAAGTGTCATAAAAAATAATAATCTAGATAACAGGGCCTTATGAATACATGCACTGGGAATAGATTCTAAAACTGTATCAAGTTAACACACCTTTGAATGGAATATTAGGCTATATGGTGTGCTCAATGAGCACAAAATGATTATAATTGTCCTATAAAAAACAGGATATAGCACTTTTCCACTTATAAATTCAAGTTGTAAAAGTTATTAGTTAGTATGCAATCATAAGCCAATAGTGCACATAGGTCAATGAGGTTAAGCATGAAATAACTCTCTAAGTTACTCTCTATTCACCTATAAAACATAGAATTTTCTAGGGAATAGGTATATTAAGTCAAAAGTGGGTTACCCTACACTAAACTATCCCATCTGAATAACTTATTTTTGGTGCATAGTAAAAGTACCTGTATTAATTAAATCTAATGAAAGAATAGCTGTTAAAACAGCTTTTCATAGAAGCAGCATTTGGTGTCAGACAACAGGATGGCTAGACAAAGAAAATCTTGCCACATGCCTTGCCACAAAATGATAATTGATTTTCTTAGTCAAAATTCAAAACCCCCCAGCAAACTAGTATGGTTTACTGTCCTATGTGATAGCATTATCAGTAGCAGCTTGAGTAATAACGATTACTGGACTACAAAGCATTGCACAGAGGATAGGATGTCACAGCTGGTGGCACACATGGTCTTGTGTGTGTGCTCTTGTATAAAGAATACAAAAAAAAAAAACTGCTTTGCTAGTTTTAGTTCAGTCACAGTTTTTCCTCTGCACAATGTGTGCCATGGGTGGAGCAAGCAGCTACCCCTTCATTGTTTCAAGTATATAGTGTTTTTATAGTAAGTTACTTAAATATATTATATAAGACATATTCATAGTATATTATTTAAATTATTTTTAACTGATGTCCAATAGACACAACATTTACCCTAGTTAGACAGCTACCTACAAGAACCTATTAAATGAACCATTTAAAGTTCTTCCAACTCACATGTAACCAGGAATAACTTTTAAAATAGGATAACCAATGTTCTAAAGACACAAATTAAGAATCAAACTAAGGATACTGCACATTGAAGCTAGATTCAAGTCGCGTTCTGTTTCCCTGACAGTTATTCTTTACACTGAGAAGACAACTTTAGTTTTGAGGAAAGTCAAGGGTCTATGACCTTAGATTGGCTGATAAGAAGGCATGGGGTTCTCACTGTAAAGAAGAATTGTCAGGTAGTGTGAGCATAAAGAAGCTTTTCATGGTGTACTGGCTTCCCAATTTTGTTTAGTGTTTTTTCTAGATACATTTGTTGATTTTATGGGAGTGAAAAACACAATTAAAAACTCAATGTAATTTGAGAAAAACTTTATTTTTTTTAAAATATGTAATAAACTAACAACATTAACAGCTATGTAAAAAGTAAGTATAAAACAGTTTTAGAGCAAAATCTTAGTTTTAACTGACTCTGTTTGGGTCTGGGGGCTTCCATTTTAGGGCTGTAGAGCGCTGCATGTTGGCCCAGAGTCTGAATTGGAGGATTATCTAATTGTAAATTATAACTCCATTTATAGCCCTATTAAATCCGAGCTATGTTTAAAAACGTAGCTCGCATTATAAAAATTAAAGGCCTACGGCTATTAAACTAGACCCGTAATGTAGGCCGTTGCCAATCTGCGGGTTAGCTGCGAAAAAAGCCTACAGGCTGAGCATCGTTGAACTTTGCGTCCATAAATCCTTTGATCCGTCAAGCTCGTAACCGCTACAATTCCAATCATGCTATTAAATTGCAACAAAGTCACTAGTGAGCAAGCTCGTAACACGCAAATGTAGCCCAAAGCAGTACGAGTGCTGGGGAGGACTCACAAGGGGGTAAAGACAATAAGTAGCACTTGTACTGTGGTTAAAAACACACTACTGTACAATTATTAAAAATGAGTATATTTTATGTATGTTATATCGATCCCGGCAATCAATGTGTTAATACATATAATGCAGCACGTTCTAATTTAATAGCACAATAACACGGGGGAATATCAAGCCTTCAGCCGCTGCGAGCTTCACGTTACACTTACGGGGCTGGAATTTAAAAGGATTAATAATCCTTTTTTTAAGTGCTACAATATTGCACTACATGCATGTATGAGTAGCAACAATGGCTGGGCCCAGGTCAATAATTCCATAATGAACAAAAGCAAAATGTCTTACTGCAGTAAAGCAAAATCAAATATAATAATTAAAAATTGAAGGCTTTATTTTTTCCAATTTTCAAAAGAGTATGAAAATAGAACTCTCAAATGTTCCTTAATTAAAAAAATGAAAAAAAAACTACTATTGATCGATTTGCTTCATCGCGCTACATTAAAATATTGGCTAAATGCACTAAAAAGTAAAACATCCTTTCCATGAAATTCACACATGGAAGTAGTAAAAGCATAAAGACATAGTAATTAATTTATAAAATAAGTATGCAGATAAAGAATTTAAATGCATAAATAAATATATATATATATATATATATATATATATATAAATATATATATATATACATAATCCAGAGACAAGTTAGGAAAAAGACAGACAGATAAGAATGTGTGAGATAGTGGCTAATTTCACACATGTCACTTCACCAAACAGTTGTGTCTATCAAACTCATGACCATATATGGAAAGCAAGCTGACTTCCCCAGGCCACGTGTTATTATCACCTGTCACTGTTATGTGGCACACAGAAATGACAAATTTCATTCCCCTCCTCCATTCAGAACAAAAGTTTTCCCAGCCTATCTACTATCTTGCACATTATATTCTTAATATATTCTAAAAACTGGAAACATTGCAGTGTGAGTGTTTCAATGAATCTACTAATAAACAATGCAACATCTTATATATATATATATATATATATATATATATATATATATATATATATATAGTCGCTTTATTATGAATACGTTTGTCCAATAAAAAAGGTATTCACTGCAATATTCTGATTAGATATTCACGGCTACCTCACTCTTTATATATATATATATATATATATATATATATATATATATATATATATACTTTATATTATGATTTGTTAATTTTTGTACTGCTGCAGGGCCTACTTCAAGCAAAACATGAAACATACTTTACGAATACTATGGGAGTGCAATAATATACAGTAGAGATATGTAATACTAAGTAAAGGTATACAATGGATTTTCACACAAAAAAATAAATAGTGAATATATATAGTTCCTAAATAGTTTTCTAAAGTTTAGGTGTATGAAGAGCTTCCAGGTTGCTAGAAACAGTGCCTGGTTCCTAAAGAATCTTCCAGGCTCCTATTATACTGTTGTGCACCCAGGCATTTACCTCAATTTGTGTGAATGCTATACAAGTTTGCTAGATGTAATAAAACATAAATATATACAATATAATAAAAAAATATAATGTTACCTACACATTCATTCATTGTAATTTGGCGCAGAACTTAAAAGCAGTCATAGTTGAGAGCAAGATAGCTCTACGTTCTATGAAGCTCCTATGTTGTAAAGGGTGCTGTTAAGCTCTTCATTCATTCATTCATGCATATGTACTAAGATTTGACATCTTCACAAATCCTCCAACTAGTTACTGCTTAGTACATATGGTGCATGAAAATACATATGTAGAGGAAATAGGATAAGTATAATATATAATATTTAGCCATCGTTTAAGTAAAATTTGAAGCTTTTGACAGAGATAATAAAAACTTATTGTCCAATATTATGACATTGTAGTTCTTAAAACTAATTGCACTTACCTTGAGCAATGATGATCCTTTGCTTGGTGTATATTGCCTTTGCTGTTAGACTTGCTCTCGTCTGGCAAGTAGTGTCCCACTGGGTTATATATAGATCTCAATGAACTGGTCCAGTTCCACGGAATGTTGGCCAGCCAAAGATTCTCAGGGGGGTTTATCTATATATAAAGTTTAAAATATTTTATAGAACACTTATAATTCAAAGGCAAGGATTTAGCTGTATACAAATAGTGACTGTGGTGTTAAATTTACTGTTAATATATTTATATACTATCTGTACTTGTTACACTGTTTAAAGTATGCTGAGATCCCCCTCTTGCAATGGGTAAGCCCACCTGTCCTGCCATTTATGGGTCTGATAGACAGCTGACTATTGGGAAAACAGTGGGCATGGAGCAGTGATAACTGGAGATGTCCCAGAGCAGCTGTCACTACTGGAAGTGCCTAGCAGCTTCTGGAATATGTATATAGAAGTATATCCATGTCAGTGCATTTACTGCTCCATGCCTAGTTTTGATTTGCTTTCTAATTGCTCATAGGCTGCAAATGATGCCCTAGGTTTTCATATGTTTTAAATAGAACCTTGGAAAATATTATCAAATGAATGCATGAATTCTTCACACAACTGATATTGTTTTTATCCAAAATAAAAGGCCTTATATATCATTTTTCAAAAATACTAATGCAGAGTAGTGTGTATAGCGGTATATTAATGTGACACAGTGGGGGTTCCAAACATGGTATAATAGAAAACTGATAACAAATACTTTATCAATCATATGTTCCATAGTAACATTGTAATTAAAGGGACATAGAATGCACATTTTTCTATCAGGCATTTTATCATTGCAAATGTTTATTTTCTCATTAAAAAAATATTTGGTAAAACTTGTTTAAACTTATTGAAGCTAACAGGAAATTCCACAGGAAATGTGTGAGCAACCAGTATGCACAATATCATTGGCAATATGGCTCATACACATTGGCTGACATGGGAAAACTAGTTATACATTCAAAGCCGTACTGTTCAACATTATCAAATGCCCACTGTCAGATACAACAAAGAAAAATAATGCCTTCAATGGCAATTTAAGGTTGAAAAAAAGACTTTTAGGTCTCTATCCCATGGCTCCTGTAAGGCTGACTTGTAGCTACTGCAGTTTTTATAGACAAATGTGCAGAGGTATCGAATGGCTCCTGAAAACAATGATGCTGTAGATTGTACTGATTAGCTTCCAGGAGGGGTTTAGCCATAGCTTTTCTAGCTCTAATGTTTACTCATTGCCTGCCTAAAGTATATCTGTTGGAGACTAGGCATCTGGATCTCAGTATTCTCCTAAGCAACTTTACAGAATTGTACCCACTAAATAACCACCTACCCCCCTTCCCTGCCATGGGATAAATAATAATAACAAATGATGTAGGGGTCTACGACCACTCCACCTATGCATCCTCTTATTCCTGCGCATCCTCAGATTCCCCCTAAAATCAATCTACCCTCTATGACCCCAGGTATCATGGCCAGCTTCCCCCTTCAACAACTGGGACCCCTCCCCTAACCCTTCTGCTTTGGATTGGGTGGTCCATTTCCCCGTGGGCCACAAGAACTGAGTGAGGTTCTTCAATCAAGAAAGAAGACGGATTTCTTAAATCAAGATGGATGTGCCTATGTCAGTGATAATCGCCGCAGGGTCATCAAAGGAAGAGTAAGTAGAATTCTCCCACAACAGATGTACATCTTTTTTTTTAGTTCCTCTTATTTATTTTTGTTTTAAACTTTTTATTATTTTAATTGCATATCTTTTTATTTCTTTAATTTCCTTTTTTTATTTGATATAGTTCTTTTTTATTTTCCTTATTTTAAAATGTAATAATAGTTTCTATTAGTACTCCTATGGTAGTATTAAGGGTGCCATGGGGGTCCATAGGGACCACCATGATAGTTAGGAAAATGCAATTTTTATAATAACATTCAATTGATAAAGTACTTGTAATTACCTACAGTTTTAAAATTATACCATATTTGGATACTCTTCTGTTTAATCTTTGTTTTTTGCAATATGCACTGAAAAATTACTATTTTCTTGGATGCAGTTTGACTCCTTAGTTCACAAATGAACATTTTAGACCAGATCTTCATTTACTTCCCACCATTCCATTTATTCCCCTTAAAGCTATCCCCCCAAAATTAGTAGATTGAAAGTGTACATTGTACTAAATAATATGTCAATAAATAATAGAAAACTATTATAAATAAGAAATATATTGTTTTCTCTCTAATGACCTTATAGAGGGGGGCAAAAACAGAATAGTTATGGTTTAAGGGCTTTTTGAGAGCTGTGATGTGACATTACTATACTACTTTTTTATTGAAATTTGCTAAAGAGCAATTTGAAGTACTGCAAATAACCCAGAGACAAGTAGCCACATTAAATTCCATGACCGTATGAGCAACTTGAGACCTGCAATGCCTGCGAGCTTGACATTTTGCAGAGTTACAGAGCTATTAAATTAGAGCAGGTCACTAGCTATGGGCTTGCGACTCCAACCCGTAAACCATGTGTCGAACGTTGGATGCATGGCCGTGAACGTAATCAATTAGTCAAACCCGTAGTTACAGGTTTAGATGGAGCCAATGGCAGCACAGATCGTCAGAATTACGTCACTGAAAAATGGAGGTGGGATTTCAAAGTCTTACGGGTTTCAATAACGAGTTACAATCGGACCCATATTCCAGAAATAATGCAATATTGATAAAGCCGTAAATATGATATTCTAGTCCCTGCGAGTTCCATTATATGAATTAACACATTGATTGCCAGGATCGATATAACACGTAAATAAAAGTGAAAATAAAGTGTTTTATATTGCCGATTTGTAGCATGAGAATGTTGTGCTATTAATTCTAATACCTAACATCACTTTCCCTTTTATTACGAGTACAGTATATTTGCACACCACTTTTAGTGTGCAAATACTTTTAGCCCCTTGTGGGTCCTTTCTAGCACAGGTAGGCTTCTTGGCTCCATTTGCGGGTTACGTGTTTGAATGACAGTGACAATTTAATAGCGTGATTGGAACGTAACAGTTATGGGCTTGAAAGAACAAAGGATTTGCGGACTTGCAAGTCGAATTCTCACGTCCCATTGGGTTTTCTCGCCCCTACCCCACAAGTTATCAGCAGGTTGCTTTACAAGGCCAATTTAATAGCTGTAAGTCTTGTGGGCTGCGTTACGGGCTACGGCTTTCAAAGTAGAGGAAATTTAATGAGACTGTAAAAGTGAGAAAATATGTAGTCATGGAGACACCATATCACACCTCCTAAGAAATCTCTTTGAGCTCCACAAAAGGAATGCAATAGCACAAAATTAACAATGCATTTTCTTTTGCCGTGACAAATATAGCCAGTGCTGTGCTGGGGAACCTAGGCAACCCAATAGGGTCAATGGTGGCAGAGAGTGATTCTTCCCTAGACGATGCTAACGCTGTCAGGACCCCATCTTGCAGGCGCAGAAGGGCTAGTAAAGGTTCTTCTTCCCTTTTTCAACTTTCCAGGGATCGGTCCCGGTCTAGCAGCCGCAGATCCTGCAACTGCTGCGCTTGTTCCAGCTCTTATCGTGAGCCCGGATCCGACACGGATGGCCACAACACACACAGGAGGTAAGTTTGCACAAGCAAAACACCTTATGGGGGTGGGGGCCACCAGGAATAGGGACAATTACTTTTAAGACTGAAAGCTTTGTTGGGTGGGCATAGGGTAGCTCTGTCTGATAAGGAATTAGGGGAATGGGTAGGAGGTTGGCAGCTCCGCGGCTGGCCAGCATTTGGATCACTTCAGCTCCTGTGCCGTCCGGAAGGTCTCCTGTGGCGTGATTTATATTTATTTGTTGTGCCTTGTCAGTGTGTGTATGTCTCTGTGTGCGTTGGGGGTTGGTTGCGTGGGTGCTGTCTGGCAGCTTCATGACTGTGGGGCACATAGGGATATTGCAGGGAAGGATAGCGATTTATGCTGTTCTTTGTGCCTAGTTCTCTATAGGGCCTGACTGTTAATTAGCCTATATTGACATGGGTTATATAGTTTGCCCATATTAATACTATTCAGGCTGGGCCACATTCAGCCCATTTGGCCATACCAGCTATTGGGAGTTAAACCCTGGTAGTTTATTACTGCAGTCTGTACTGCCCACTGCCGGGCTATTCCTAGTTATTCAGTCACCCTGAGAATGTGTTAGTTGCATCCTTAGAATGGATGCTCAGGAAATTTCAGAGCTGGATTGCCTGCTAGGGATGATTTGCTCTCAGGTCCTTTGCCATGGAGTTAAATGGCTGGGGGAGCGCATAAGCACTCCTGGGAGTTCTTTAGGCCCCTTCCCCTGCAATTTCCCAGGCACAGTCTGCAATGGTTGGAAGTGTGGGCAACTTTGGGGACCTAGGCCCCTCTGGCTGGTATGCTGAGTGGCAGATTCCTAGTGGGAACAGCTTGCCAGAGGGGGGGGGGCAAGGCAGGCCAGGCTGGGTCCTAGGAGTCCAACAGCCCTCACCTTACAGCAACGTAAGTGAGAGGAGCACGGGTGCTGCAGGTGTAGGCCTCATAGTCCAGGCTGCACCTTTGGAGACACCACTGAGTCAACTCATTATCTCCGACACTCCCACTCCACTAGCCCACACACTCGCAAAAAAGGTGGTAAGGGTCCCACCAGGGCAAAAGGAGCAGCCAAGAACCCAGCAGTCCCCAAGAGGGATTTAGTGCCAGGACCAGTAGCCATTGCCACTGTAGTGTCTGACTGTACCTCTCAAAGTTTACCACAGGATGTCAGTGGCCCTCGAGCCAGAGTGTCCGCTCCGAGGAAGACACGCATGGACATCAAGAAGGACATGATGCAGGACAACAGGAAGGAGAGCCAAGGTAACCAGGGCAACAAGCCCGGTGCGGGCCGGGAAGGCGACTACAAGGTACAGTCCTCTTTCTTTTGCTTTGGCTACCCGAGGCCAAAAGCAGGGGTGGTTCATGCTTCCCTGCCGCCCTTTGGGAACACCATGTCTTTAGATGACAGCACCAGACATGGTACTAATACAGGACATACTCCTCTACCTTCCGCTGACGGTTCCGAACTGGCTGACCGTGACAACTGGAGACAGGGTCTGGGAAACCTAGGCAACCCAATAGGGTCAGTGTGACAGAGAGTGATTCTTCACTAGACGACGCTGACGCTGTCAGGACCCCAACTTGCAGGCACAGAAGGGCTAGTAAAGGTTCTTCTTGTCTTTTCAAACATTCCAGGGATTGTTGCGCTTTTTCCAGCTCTGATCGTGAGCCCAGATCTGACCCGAATGGCCATGACACAGACAGGAGGTGAGTTTGCACAAGCAACACACATTATGAGGGTTGGGGCCCATCAGGAACAGACCCCCTGTGGAGCCGAGCCATCAGGAGGTCACCAGGGTCTCAGATGAGTCCCTGAGAGCTATTGCAGTGTGCGCGCTAGAAAACATGGGGACGCACTTGACCCTAGAGGTCAAGGAGCGGATATGGAGAAGGGAGTTTATCGAGATATTCTCTCTCCTGCAAGTGTAATGTTTTGCAGAGTCGGTAGAAGGTAGCACCAGGGGCGATGAGGGAGACAGATGGCAGTCTTATAGGCATATCCCGCGTACGGTCAACAATTGGCTGCAGGCCTTTTCTTTTCTGGCCTGCGTCATTGGCGAAAAGTTCCCTTCTCAGTGATCTACTCTCTTTCTGTATCTGGAAGAGATCAGGATTGCTTACCAGATATACGGGGTATGGCATGGTGGAAGATCTAAGAGGACATTTCCGCCAATGCATGGCGACCAGGCCTTACATGGCCTGGAGTGAGAAGGTGATTGCATCCTGGCTTAACGTGATGAGCCCAATGCGTGATATGCCTTACTTTCGGACTGGGGGTAGCAGGGGCAGACCCCCTGTCCCTTCAACTAGTGTGGGGCGGGATGTTTGCTATGCTTTCAATGAAGGCATCTGCAAATGGTCCTCCAACTGCAGCTTTAAATACACCTGCTCCAGTTGCGATGGGGAACATTCAGTGGCCAGATGCGGAAAGCAGAAGGAGCCACCAGGAAAGGGACAAGACACCAGTGTTGCTAGACACAATTCTCCCGTGGCTCGAATGTTACGGTAGGGTGAGTGGTAGGGTGGCAGCAGCATGATTGCGGACCGACGGGTTTCGAGATTGCTTTGCAATCCCTTGCAAACTGGAGTTCACCTGCAGCCATCCTGCTAATTTAAAATTGGTGGCCGAATTCCCGGGTGTTGTGGAGGAGAAGAAGTGCATTTGGGTGGAATGGCTGGGCCATTCCTTTACCCCCCGATCGATCAGCTGCATGTGTCACCACTGGGGGTAGTGCCAAAAAAAAAAACAGGCAAGTTCCGGCTCATTCAACACTTGTATTACCCAGAAGTTGCCTCCGTAAATGACGGGATTCATAAGGACTTCGACAACGCTGCATGGTTGGTGCGAGCTGCCGGGCATGAAGCGTTGATGGCGAAGATTAACGTGGATTCGGCTTTCCGCCTGCTGCCAGTGCACCCATCCAGCCAACACCTGCTGAGTTGTCATTTTGGCGGGGAGTACTATGTGGACCTCTGCTTACCCATGGGATGTTCCACTTCATGCTCCTACTTTGTGACGTTCAATATGTTTCTACAGTGGGTCACGAGAGTCGTTATGGGTTAATCCAGTACGGTTCACTACCTGGATGACTTTACGTTCGTGGGCCCGGCGGATGGCCATTCTTGTCAAATGTTGCTAGATGCTTTTCAAATGATAGCACCAGATTTTGGAGTTCCTCTGGCGCACAAGAAAACGGAAGGCCCCTTGACCCGTTTGACTTTGGGGGTTTCAGATAGATTTGGTGAGGATGGAATGTAGCCTTCCAATGGACAGTGTTATAGATCTGTGGTCGAAATAGGCTGCTTTGATGGCAGGAGGGTGTCTCTCAAGTGGCTGCAGTACATCTTAGGGAAGTTATCCTTTGCTTGCCGTATCCTGCCTATGGGCCGGATATTCTGCAGACGACTTTCTCTGGCCACAGTGGGTGTCAAACGCCCTCATCACTTGGTCAGTGTGTCGGCCTCCATGAGGGAGGATGTGCAAGTCTGGTTAATCTTCTTAGACATGATCAGTGGGAGGACGCTTATTCAACCACAGGGGGTATCTAATAGGGATATTCAGCTTTTCACCGACGTGTCCAGCGGCGAGGGTTTTAAAGCTTTCTTTGCAGGGAATTGGTGCGCGGCACGATGGCCCGCGGATTTGACAGAGGCTGGTCTAGCAGAGAATGCGTTGTTTCTGGAGCTCTTTGCCATAGTGGTAGCAGTACGCACATGGGATTCAGGCTTTACGGATCAGCAGGTTGTGTACCAGTCAGAGAATGTATCAGTAGTACACGCCATCAATAACACCAAGGCAATGAAATTGGCTCAAATGGGCGTAACCGTAAATAAGTAATTCGGATGTGTAAGGCGTCTGTTGGGTGAAGGGGAGAGCTGAAGATGAACAGGTGTCCTCCCATTATGCCGGTGTTTGGCTGAGTTAGGCTGGAGAACTCTATCACGAGCATATCATCATAAACCTACCACACAAATCCTTCCAGGAGCCATAGACTCACTAGAAGACAAGTCGATAACTTCTGCCGAGCCTAGAGGCAAGGGGTCAGCAGCACGAACAGCTGTGGGTCTTGCTATTGAACATGCCTGAAGACAGCGGGGACCAGACCGAGTACTCAGTCGTGAGAGCTGGTGAAATCTCTCAGTGGAAGCTCCTCACACAGGAGTACATAAACTACACTCACACAGGATACTGAGGGAAACCACACTTTCCATGGAGATGAGCAGAGGAGCATAACGATTCTATCAGAGAGACAACACTGTCCATGGAGATGAGCAGAGGAGCATAAAGATTCTATCAGAGAGACGGTGCTCCTGATACAGATGCCTACAGTTCAGAAGGAATCTCAGATACTACCCTTCTGGAGAATAGAAGTAAAGATCTCAGGTTAATTTTTTATATTAGAATAAATACCTGACAGTATACAGTACTGGACACCATAGAGACAATAGGTTACTGGAATATATAATTGTCCCAAACTATATATTTTACTTATACAATACTACAATACAATAAAGAAGAAAGGTGAATAGGATAATAAAGGGACCAAATATGGCAAACAAATCTAAATCAAAAGAATAAAAGTTGACTACACAGAAGTCCTCACCCTTCTTCTCTCCTAAAGTTAACCCTGCAAATAAATCTCAATCTGAAATTAATTTGGTTGAAGGAGAGAATAACCAGAGTATGATAAGTAACAATGATCTTACCGAAAAGAATCCGGAAAGGATGTTTAAACCCCACAAAACTGAAAGAAATTTTGACTGAATTTAAAATTAGTTTATCAGCAGATCTTAAACAACAAATAGGAGATAATTATAAAGCTATTAATGAGATACATTCTAGAATTTAGGGATATTTAATCGAAATTCGACAAACTTGCAATAGATCATGCCTCAGTTATTACGTATACCATGTCTTTGGAAAATAAAGTATCAGAGCTTGAACATAAAATTACCAACTTGGAGAATCGCTCCAGAAGGCAAAAACCTTAGACTGAGGGGAATTCCTGACTCTATTTTAGAACCTGATCTCAAGAAATATCTAAGAGACCATCTTTTCACCTTAGCATCTAGTCTCCCCCATGAATCTATTATACTGGATACATTTCACAGAATTCCATTGCCCTTTAAAGGAACTAGTTCACAATCAAGAGATGTTATGGTCAGATTTCAACGTATTTCGGACAAGGAGGACATTTTTTATTTTTTTTTCATAAAGTTTTTATTAAGGATAATCAAGAAAAACTTGTACAAAAATAAGCACAGTCTATAAAACATAATTTCACATGTCAAGAAAGGATAATTACTATCCTAAGCATCTGCTTCTCTTTGTTAAATTATTCCTTAATATAATTTTAACGTTTTCAGTGCACAAATTGGTATAATTAAAAAATTGTGTTACAATCAATATATTCTACGAACCTATATGAAAAGAGAAAAGGAGAAATAGAGAAGGAAGAAAAGAAGGAAGAAGTGAAGAAAAGAAGAGAAAAATAAACAAATAACCAAAGAAATGAAGGAGTAAAAGGAAAAGAGCAAATAGTAGACAATTGCTTCCCATCAGCTCTTCTACTTCAGAAGGTCAGGATTTGACTATAACGTGGCCTTTTCAGTTCCTGTGCTACCCATTCTTAGTTTTACTGTCGTTACCTTTCGTCCGAAGAAGCCTCCAGTATCCTCTCCCGCTCCGCCTGTTCCAGTCCGCCCCCCGCTCCACTCCTCTTCCAAATGTAAAGAGCCTCCCTGGCTAAAATTCAACTCGTCCCCCCACTACCTATGAAATGCAGTCGGGGGAGGAGATCCAGGGTCCCCATATTTCCAACAACTTTTGATGTGTGTCCAATAGTGTATGAGTCATTCTCTCATTTATAAATAGGAAGTTTATTTTGTTTTTAATTTCCTGGAAGTTAATGGAGTTGTCCTTCCACCTTCTAGCTATGATGTTTTTTACTGCCAGGTAAATCAGTTGTGTCAATTTATTGCCTACCCCTCCTAGTTCCTTATAATTCCTGCCTAAGAGACATGTCGCTATGGAAGGTTTAAGTGGGATACTAAATAATCTTGAAATTAGATCAGTCGCTCTAGCCCAGGTTTCAGAGACTAAAGGACATTTCCACCACGCGTGAATGAAGTCCCCTCGTTCCTGACATCCCCTAAAACAATTCTATTTAGTCTAGCGGGGGTCATATATGCCCTATGTAGGATTTTTAGCAAGGTTTCCAACAAGCTATAATTAACGGACCCTTTAGAAAGGCTAGAGAGAGCTTTAGACCAGGAGGGCTCATCCCAGGTCTGTTCCAAGTCCAGCTCCCACTTCAGCATAAAGGAAGGCTTTGGTGAATCCAAGGAGGGAGCATTAATTATGTTATATATTGCTCCCAGTGTACCCCTAGTAAGGGCTGAGTGTTTGCATATTGTGGTGAGCCAGGAGTCTTTAGGCGGGCCAAATTCCCTGAGAACTTCTTCCACCCAATGCCTGATTTTAATATAGTTAAATATTTCCGTATCAGGAAACTCCCTCCCTCTGCATACTGTTCCTAGAGAAATAATCTTCCCCCCTTCCAGCCATGAGCCTAATTTATCTAATTTTTGCAAAGTCCAAAAATGTTTAGAGTTAGAAGAGAGGGTGGCCGAGAGAGTGGGAGAAGTGAAAATCGAGGTGAGAGGAGTTACCGGGTATGCTAGATTGTGGGTTTTCTTGGCCCAGTTCCAGATTTTTAAAGTAAATTTAGTGATTGGATTACTTATGTAAGAACTAAGAGTATTCGAATTTGGTGCCCATAGGATAGTACCCCACGTGAGGGGGGGCATTTGTGCCTCCTCTATGAAAACCCAATTAGGCTGGAGGGAAGTGGAGTGTGCCAGAGGAATAAAGGCCAGTTGTGCCGCTCTGAAATAGCTAGAGAAATTCGGGTATGAGAGGCCTCCCTTGGATTTATGTCTATACATGACCTTCCTTGCTATTTTCGGGGGTCTATTCCTCCAAATGAACTTGAACACCAGGGATTGAAAGCGAGCTAATTCTGAGTTATTTACTTGGACAGGAAGGGTTCTGGCTAGATACAGGAGCCTCGGAAGGATGTTCATCTTCACCAAGGTTATCCGACCCGTCCAAGAAATATACTTCCTCATCCAAATGTTCAAGTCCCTCTGGAGAACCCTGAAGAGGGGGGGGAAATTGGCCTTATAAATTCCCGCTAAAGAACTAGTAATATTTATCCCCAAGTAGTGAATATGATTGGCTGGCCAAATAAACATGTGGCATGATTTCAACTGGGACAGAGTATCTAAGGGTATGCCTATGCTTAGTGCCTCCGTCTTGTCCTGGTTTAATCTAAGTCCAGAAAGAGAGCTAAATAAACTGTGTCCAGCAGAGCTTCAATAGAGGGGCCAGGGTTAGTAAGAGTACAGAATAGGTCGTCAGCGAATAAGGAGCACTTTAAATGCTGATTTCCCACTCGCAACCCCTCTATAGAGGTATTTGCCCTAATCGCTTGAGCCAGCGGCTCTATTGCAAGGACAAAAAGGAGAGGGGAAAGAGGGCATCCTTGTCTCGTTCCACGCCCTATCTCTATAACAGCCTTCTGGGAGCCCGGGAGTTTTAAGTTAGCTTTGGGAAGATTGTAGTAGGTGCGAAGCAAACACAAATTTATCCAGAGCGGCATATAAGAAAGGCCATTCCAGGGTACCGAAGGCCTTCTCTATGTCCAATGCGAGCAGGCAAACCTGGGTATTTCTATGTCTAGCCATATGGATGATGTTTAGGGTCCTTCTAATATTATCACTTGTCTGCCTGTATGGGATAAAGCCAGATTGTTCCTTGTGAATCAGGGAGGGCAAAAAGACAGAAATCCTTTGTGAAAATATTTTTGCAAGGAGTTTGATGTCCCCATTAAGGAGCGAGATCGGTCTGTAATTTTTTGCCTCCTTTGGGTCCCTACCTTCCTTGGGGAAAAGGATCAGATCCGCGAAATTAAGTTCTGGGGGAGTTGGTTCCCCTTTCAAGATCATGTTGAAAAGGCTGCATAGGTGTGGGGTCAAAATATCCGAAAACTTTTTATAGTAAATGTTAGTAAAGCCATCAGGGCCGGGAGATTTCCCCATTTTTAGGTCTTTAATTGCCTTCCTAACCTCCTCTACCGATACCTCTTTGTTTAGGTTTAGAAGATCCGACTCCGATATTTTAGGCAAATCTAAGGAATTCAAGTAGGAACTAATAGAGTTCTCAGGAGGGGAGTTGTGGGAGGAATAAATGTGCTGGTAAAATGTCTTTTGTATCTCATTTTGGCTAAACGTAAGTATTCCCTCTTTGGTTCTAATTTGAGAGATTTTGGACTGAGAGTATCTTGCCTTCAGATTTTTTGCCAATAGTTTGTCTGGTTTATTCGCTTTAGCATAGAAGAGGTGCTGTGTTCTTCTCAGGGCTTTATCCGTTCTAATAGAATACCATCTAGCTCCAATCTAGCTTTGTCAATTTGGTCCCTTAACGAGGAAGAAGGGGAAATTTAATTCTGTTTCTCTAATTGAGCTAAATTTTTAACGAGATTTTCCTCAGTTAGTCGAATTGATTTCCTATGTTGTGAAGCCAATTTAATGCATGTACCCCTAATGTAAGCCTTATGGGCCATCCAGACCCAACCTGGTGAAGTTTCCCCACCCGCATTGGACACAAAGTAGGCTGCCAATTCAGAAGTAATTTGTTCCTGGTATGTGGGTATTGAGAGCAAATATTCATTTAATTTCCAGGAGAAAGGTAGTCTGGATTGGGATCCCAGGTCAACCTCTAAGGAGACTGCAGCGTGGTCCGACCACGTGCAGGGAACAATATCTGCCTTATCTGTCAAAAAGCGAGGTACTAATAAGAAGGGCGTCAATACGGGAGTAGGACTTATGGTTGGGGGTGAAGAAGGTGTACTCTCTTCCTTTCGGGTGGTGGCCCCTCCAAGCATCCACAAGGTCTAAAGAGTGGAGCAGTTTTTTGATTTGGTTAATCCTCTTAGAAAAGCGGAAGTGCTTAGAGACGGTGGATTTATCCATTCTCTGGTCTAAGACCAAGTTTAGGTCTCCCCCTATTATCAATTTCCCCTACTCCCCCCTCCAGTGTCCTTAAAAGTCTAATCAACGCTTTGTGTGGGGCTACGGTGGGGGCATAGAAAGAGACAAGCGACGTAGGGGTACCCAGGACCTTCCCTTTCAAGATAATATAATACCCTTCCCAGTCTATAATTTTGGAATCTAGCTGGAACTGAAAATCCTTGTGCAAAAGGATCGCTACTCCCTCTTTTTTCGAAGCCTGGGTGGTGCAAAAAAATTGGGGATCATCTTTGTTCAGGTAGGCAGGAGTTTTATTCTTAGCAAAATGGGTTTCCTGGAGGAAGATAATGTTAGGTTTGTGGGTTTTATAATACAATACAATTCGCTTGAAGGGGGAGTTAAACCCTTTTACATTGTGGGTGAGTATCTTTGTGGGAGATGTCATGGGTGTGCTGTTGGCGTAAGCATGTGTATAGCTAATAGCCACGTACCTTTAGTAGCAGCTGAGCAAGAGGAAGCGAGGAGCGGCTTTCCCAGGCCAGGGCGAGGAGGAGTTGGAGGGTCCTGTCGGATCTCCTTGGACAGAGTTGGTCTGGTGGAGACGAAAGTGGGAGCAAAAAGGCAAGAATTAGTTGGGTTTAGCAGTGGTAAACAGCATATTCTAAAGCCATTACTTAAGGGAAGTCCCTCCCTGTCAAGTCTGCTCTGTATAAGTCCCATAAGACCTAGCCATCCGCCCAGCGGACATAAGACTGGCTTTACCATAGATAGGAACCTACAATACCTCTCCAGGCCTACTGCCACAGGGTGAATTGAGAAGCAAGAGAGAGGGAGTAGAAAGAGAAGTAGCTTATGGGACCAAGGCTTTGTGGGGACCAGAGAGTAGAGAAAAGTAGCAATTAGCCTGCCCAAGTCTATCAGAGGGAAGAAAAAGAAGGTAAAAGCAGTAAGACAAAGAGAGAAAATACAATTTACCATTGTGCAATTCCTAACTTAACGAACAAATCTAGCCCAACCTAGTTCTAACCGTTTTCCTCAAATCTAATCTATATCAGTCTAAATCCTAGCCGGTAGGGGTATTAAGAAAAGGCTAGATAATATTTTTGGATGAACCTTGCTGAGCATGGAGACTCTTAACTACAACTTGGGGTAGAAAATCCCTTAGCTTAGATAGAGCTGGCTCTACAACCCTTCTTATATCTGTTGTTCTCTTCCAAAGCTCTGAAGCTATAACCTTAACCTAAGGTAGTTAGACCTGCTCAGGGGAAAAAACAAACATGAAAAAAGCATATAAGAGACAATCAGCATAGTTATAAAACATGGTAACCAAAACAAGAGTCCTGTGGTATAGTCTCTGTCAGAGAGGGGAAAATTTGCCTCGATAGGCCGGCCCCTTGTCCGGCTCTTTGAGTCAAGTAGCCCCGGCCTCCAGTTCCTGCCTCGGTCTTTGAGAAACTATTTGGAGAGTTGGGTCAACTGTCCTCTTCTGTTTGGAGGAAAAAGACCATTGTCTCTGGGGAAGGGGGAGAGGCAGAGGGGCTCCCTGTGTCCGGACTATTGCTCCAGTGGCCAGGTTCAGTCTCTGAAGAAGATCCAGACATTCCTCCAAGGAACGCACGGAATGGGATGCGCCACCATGAGAGAACATAAGGGTAAAAGGAAAGCCCCATCTGTACCTGATGCCATGCTGAATAAGAATCTCCAGAGCAGGCTTCATCTGTCTCCATTTTTGTAAGGTTGGAGGAGAAAGGTCTGCAAAGAACTGCAAAGAGGATCCGTCGGGACCCTGGATGGTTGTCATTCTACGGGTGGTGGTAAGAATTAAGTCTCTGGATTGCTGACAGAGTAGTCTCACTATTATGTCCTTTGGCAAATCAGGGTTTTTATTTCCACCCAGGGCCCTGTGGGCTCGCTCTACTTCCCAAATATGATCTGGAAAGCCTACCAGGATCTGGTCTATAGTGGCTTTGAGATATCGGGGTAGATCAATTATTGCAGTTGGTACCCCCCTTATCCGTATATTGAATCTTCGGGAACGGTTCTCCAAGTCTTCCAGTTTATCTTCAAGGGAAGTAATGCGAGAGGTATTCTCCCCAATGGCACTCCTATCTTTTTCCAGGGACTCCACTACTTGATCCATTGACTCCTCCAGAATATTGGTCCACTGCCCAATGTCATGCAGTTCTTTTTGTAGAGCCGTGACTGCTCTATTGATATGGGACTCTAGAAGGGCCTCAAACTTCGCCATAGAATTGTCAGCTATGTTGACCTCTGGGTGTACGGCCTCAGATACCGAATCAGAGTCAGATTGGTCCAAATAATCCGGGCAGGAAGTTTGCGTAGGTGTCTGTGGGGCCCCGGCCATCTTGAAATGCTCCTCAATTTTTTTGGAAGGCAGGGCTTTCTTGTTTTTTCCCATCTTGCCTGTGATTTTGACTCGCCGTATATTAGCTGTGATGTTGTTGCAAAGTCTTGGTCAGGAAACAAGGCAGGGACTCCAGTAGCACCCCTCACAAGGCCCAAGCAGGCTGTTCTCACAGAGTTGCAAGAAAGGATTCAGATCATACTCAGAAGTACGCTTAGCCCCTACCGGCCAGCTCCATTCACTGCATTAGCATACCTCTTCCAGGTTGCAGGGCGGCAGAGATGAAATTTTGGAGAAATTCAGGCCGCACTGTGGCAGAGACGCCACTAGATGGCAGTGTCACTCTCCAAGCTGCAGACAAGTTTGTTGTTTTGCTGAAGACACTCCTAGGGTGCGGCAGGAAATATCAAAACTGAAGCACAGTTTGGCAAATGAGAAAAGTTCAGCACAAAATGTACCCAGCTCCAAAAAGCCTTATCAAGTATTCAGTCTCTCCAGTTCTTATATGTCTCACTCTTTCTTCTCTACCCCTCTCCCCCCTGTTGTAGGTTTCAGGAGAGTAAGACGGGGTACAAACTAGGGAGATATCATTAGGGGCTCTCACAACTGCTGCTGTCAGTGGCCAGGCAGCCAGGATACCCCTAGAGGGCCCTGGGGCACAGTGTCTCTGTTCTTCCTCCTCCTTCCCTCACTCCCTCCCCCAGCACTTAACAGGGGGCTCCAGGCACAGGGCCAGGTTCCCCTCTTACCCCCTGACGGTCTTCGGGGTTCCCAGCTCCTGTCCTGGTCCTCCGATGTGGCTGGGGGGTAGATGCAGCCTCTTGGCGCCCTTCTGAGCCCTGGCGCGCTTCCAAGCGCCCTGTAATGATATAGAAATCACAAAGTTGTGGAGACCAGTAGCCAAGGTCAGCAATAATCCAGTTCTGCAAACTTGTAGGTGAAGACAGGAACAAGGTTTATTGAAGGGAACAGGAACCACACAATAATCTGGCAAGGATCAATAGACAGGAAGTGCCTTATATAGGCCAAGGACCAGACACAGCTGAAGAGACTTAGGTACTGATACAATTGCTAGCAGAGTCAAGCTTATAAGGTCTCAATGGAATTCACAACAGGCAGGCTGGCGCAGTGGTAGGGAAGAGGTATAGCAGCCTGGGGACCAGGGTTCAAAACCCAGCAGAGTCAATTCCTCACATTACCCCCGCCTCTATAGGTGCAGCCTCTGGATGCCCTATTACCTGGTTTAGCAGGGTACTGCACATGAAAAGACCGAAGGAGATCAGGAGCGTGAATATTGTCCACTGGTTCCCACGAACTCTCCTCCTCACCATATCCTTTCCAGCGAACCAGATACTGAAGCTTGCCACGGAAGATCCTGGAGTCAAGAATTTTGTCCACTTCGTACTCATCCTCACCATCCACGAGGACTGGAGGTGGGGCAGGCAGGGCTCGGCCAGGGAAAGTGTTTTCATGAAAAGGTTTAAGCAGTGCAACGTGAAACACTGGATGTATTTTCATGGAATTCGGGAGTTGTAAACGGAAAGTGACAGCATTGATCTGAGCAATGATCTCAAAAGGTCCCATGAACCTTTGACCCAATTTATGAGAAGGAATCCGAAGCTTGAGATTCCTTGTTGACAGCCACACCTTGTCACCAACGTGATAGACTGGGGCCTCCTTTCTATGCCTATCAGCAGCTCTTTTGTAACATTCCTGAGCCTCCAAAAGAGTCTCTATCAACAGTGCTTGGGAATCACGTAAGGCCGTTAGCCGGTCAGTGACAGCAGGAATGGAAGTAGTAATTGGGAGACTGACTAGAAAGGTCGGATGGTAAGTCCCATAGTTGGCAAAAAATGGGCTCAAAGAAGTGAAGCAGTGTTGGGCATTGTTATAGGCAAACTCCGCCGTGGGTAGAAAATCCAGCCAGTCATCCTGCAGGTAACTAATATAGCACCGCAAATATTGCTCCAAAGTCTGGTTGGTTCGCTAAGTCTGTCCATTACTTTGCGGATGAAAAGCTGACGACAGATTTACATTAATACCTAGATTAGAACAAAAATGTTTCCAAAAACGAGACGTAAACTGCACTCCCCTGTCAGAAACTACTTCATCAGGCACTCCATGCAAGCAAAATATTTCCCGAATAACCAGGTCAGCCGTCTGTTTAGCTGAAGGGAGACCACGAGCTGGTATGAAATGACCCATCTTAGTTAACCTGTCCACAACAACAAGAATGGTAGTGTGTTCCTTAGAGGGAGGTAGTTCCACAATAAAGTCCATGGATATAGATCCCCAGGGACGATGAGGAATCGGAAGAGGCTGAAGCAAGCCAACAGGGGATGAGCGAGGAGTCTTATGTCTGGCACACACATCACAAGAGGACACATACTTCTTAACATCCTCATGATACTTCGGCCACCAAAAGGATCGGGCAAGTAGCTCTTGTGTCTTTCGGATTCCTGGATGACCTGCTGGTTTTGAGTCATGGTAGAGACGTAAAAGGTCCAGTCGCACTGACTCCGGAGCAAACAGACGTTGTTGAAAAATCCAAAACCCATTACGCATCGTCATATGGAGGTCACGAGGAGGATCACGAAGAACTGGGTCTTCAGCGTAGCCCTTTTTAATGTGAGACATCAGATCAGAAGGAAATGTAACTCCTATAAATATATCCTCTGGCAAGATGGTGGTCTTGGTTACGGTAGTATGGAGGGGGTCAGCTATTCTAGACAAGGCATCCGCCTTACCATTCTTGGAGCCAGGACGGAATGTAACCAAAAAATTAAACCTTGAGAAGAATAGGGACCAGCGTGCTTGTCTGGCTGACAGTCTCTTAGCTGATCGAATACATTCCAGATTTTTGTGATCTGTGAGGACAGTAATTGGATGGGTAGCTCCCTCCAAGAGATGTCTCCATTCGGTGAAGGCAGCTTTTATAGCCAATAGTTCTTTATTCCCTATGTCATAGTTTCTTTCTGCTGGCACCATCTGGCGGGAATAGAAGGCACACGGATGTAACAGCATCTTAGGTCCAGTCCTTTGAGACAGTATAGCACCAACAGCTGAATCAGAAGCATCAACTTCCACAATAAATGGTAATTCCGGCTGAGGATGTACCAGGACAGGGGCAGAGGTAAACAGAGTCTTCAATCGGGAAAATGCGGTATCCGCCTTATCGGACCACTGAAAAGGAGTCCCCTTACGTGTGAGTTCAGTGATCGGTGTAATAACGGCAGAGAAATTCTTAATGAAACGCCTGTAAAAATTGGCAAACCCCACAAATCTCTGAACATCTTTTTCATTCTTGGGGATGGGCCAGTCCAGCACAGCTTTAATTTTACTTGCGTCCATACTTAAACCTTTGGGAGTTATTACAGACCCCAGGAATTGAATGTCTGTTTGTTCAAACTGACATTTTTCTAGTTTAATGTATAGGCGGTGGGTACGAAGGCGCTCTAGAACTATACGGACCTGTTTTCTGTGGTTTTCAAGATTATCAGAGAATATTAGGATATCATCCAAATATGCCACAACAAACTGATCCAGGAGATCTCGTAGTACATCATTGATAAGATGCTGGAAAGTTGCAGGGGCATTACACAGCCCAAAAGGCATTACTAGATATTCGTAATGCCCGTACCTGGTTCTGAAAGCTGTTTTCCATTCATCATTGGGTCTTATGCGAACCAGATTATATGCCCCCCGAAGATCAAGTTTCGTAAATATTTTAGCTGAGCGGAGTCTCTCCAAAAGTTCAGGAATCAGAGGCAAGGGGTAGCGTTTTTTAACAGTGATGTTATTAATGTCCCTGTAATCAACGCATGGCCGTAGGCCGCCATCTTTCTTTTCTACGAAGAAAATAGGAGCTCCTGCTGGAGAAGTAGATGGTCCAATAAAGCCTTTGGCAAGATTTTCTTGGAGGTATTCACGAAGAGCTTTCAATTCAGGCTCAGAAAGGGAATATATACGGCCAAATGGGATAGCAGCCCCAGGCAACAGCTCTATTGGGCAATCATAAGGCCTGTGTGGTGGAAGCTGATCCGCATTGTTCTTATCACAGACATCTGCAAAATCCCGATATTGTAGAGGAAGCTTAGTCAAGTTTGTAGAAACCATTTCATTAATTGTTGTGGCAACAGGTGTTACCTTAGAGGGTTGACAATTCATTAAGCAGTGTTCTGAAGGAAAGGACAAAGTTCTGATCTTCCAATCAATCTGTGGGTTATGCAGAGCAAGCCAAGGTACCCCCAAAATCACTGGAAACTGTGTTGAGGAAATTAGGTGGAAAGAGATAGCCTCATGGTGATTCACTTCCACAGTCAACTTTAAGGGCACAGTCTCATGTGTAACCGGTCCTGACGTAAGTGGAGAACCATCAACTGTCTCCATTAACACAGGTGAAGAATTAGGGATAGACTGAATTCTATTTCCTGCTGCAAATTTAATGTCCATAAAGTTTCCGCCTGCTCCAGAATCTATCATAGCGGTAGTTGAAATTTTACGATCACCACATTGCAACGTGATAGGCACCACAAAATGAGGATGTTGAGTTAACATACCCTCTTCACCATGAGCCAGAGAAAACAAGGGTTGTGTGACAGAATCCAGTTGATCCGAAATCTGGGATTGGTGTCGAATCTGTGCACCCTCAGCCGCCATAGCTATTGTTCTTTTGGATTTGCTAGGGCAATTGATGGCATAGTGCCCTGCACTACCACAATACAGGCATAAATTGTGAGTGCGTCGCCACTGTTTTTCTTCGTTGGATAATGGCCCTCTTATTAGATTTACCTGCATAGCCTCTGGCTCAGAGTCTGTAGGTGTTTGTAGGATCGGAGTAGAAGTTCTTGAATAGGAAATTGGAGTAGTACTTGGTCTAAAAGAGCCCTGTCCTTCCAATCTTCTTTCAGAAAGTCTCCGATCAATACGGATATCCAAACACACAAATGCATCAAAGTCAGCAGGAAGATCAACACGAGCTAGCTCATCTTTTATAGCTTCTGAGAGACCTTTTCTGAAGTGGAACCTCTGGGCTGATTGGTTCCAGGTAGTATCAGCAACCCACTGTCTGAATTCAGCAGCATATTCAGCCACCGAGCGCCTCCCTTGATGCAAATGAAGGAGAGTGGCTTCTGCTGTAGCACATCGATTGGGGTCATTAAAAACTAGGCACATGGCCTCAAGAAAGTCATTTAGATTACCCAAGACTGGACTGTCTTGTTCCAGAAGAGGGGAGCCCCAAGCCAGGGCTTCATCTTTGAATAAAGAAAAAATAAATCCCACCTTCTCTCTTTCAGATGGAAATTGGTGAGGTAACATCATGAAGTGCAAACGGCATTGATTTAGGAAACCCCTAAATTTTTTGCGATCTCCTCCAAACTTTTCTGGCAGGGGCAAGCGGGCCTCTTGAGCAGGTGTAACAGTAGCAGCCGCAGCATCACGTGCCCTGTAGCTGGTATACTCACTGTGCATTGACTGAAATTTATTTTGCAGTTCAGCTACCTGGTCCTGCAGCACTTGGATGGTCTGTGCCTGGGTTTGCACAGTTCTTGCAAATAAAGCAACCTGCTGGGCCAATGCAGAATCTGTCCCGGCGGTCTCCATGAAAGGGCCAGATTATTCTGTAATGATAAAGAAATCACAAAGTTGTGGAGACCAGTAGCCAAGGTCAGCAATAATCCAGTTCTGCAAACTTGTAGGTGAAGACAGGAACAAGGTTTATTGAAGGGAACAGGAACCACACAATAATCTGGCAAGGATCAATAGACAGGAAGTGCCTTATATAGGCCAAGGACCAGACACCTGACCAGACACAGCTGAAGAGACTTAGGTACTGATACAATTGCTAGCAGAGTCAAGCTTATAAGGTCTCAATGGAATTCACAACAGGCAGGCTGGCGCAGTGGTAGGGAAGAGGTATAGCAGCCTGGGGACCAGGGTTCAAAACCCAGCAGAGTCAATTCCTCACACGCCGGCTCCTGGCTTTTGGTGGCGGCCTTCACTTCTGCCACCACGTCCTCTGCTTCTGCCTCCGGTGCCCACTCTCCCTGGGCGTCTGTCTGCCTCTCCTGCTCACCCCTCTGTGCTGGTAGACGGGGGATAGCTGGAAGGGGTCTGGGGAGGAGGTCTGCCTTGCAAGGCCCCGACAGGCCTCATTGTCGGATCTTCCCGACGGGGTCTCCGGAGGCAGGGAGAACGCTCCCAGATAGTCTCTGGAGGTGGGGGAGCCTCCTCTGGGGAAAAATGCAGCTATAGCTGCCGATAAAGGCCTGTTTGGAAGCCTTTTTATGCAGGCTGACACGGAGCTCCAGCTCCACGCGTCCTCTCACTTTGGCTGCTTCCAAGGAGGACATTTTGAGAACAAGCTACAAACAAAATTCCTTCCCCCTCCATATAACAATCTAACAATATTTTCTAATAGACTGTATCTCCTGCTACATTAGCTCGTTGGAAATTATATGCTGATATCACACTAGCCTTAAGACATCAAGACCTGAAATACAAATGGAGATTCCCAGAAGGACTCATGATATTAAAAGATTAACAATGGTGAAGAATTTAATCAGTGAAGGAGGGAGAGACTTTACTACACAAATGGGACATTATAATTGAGAACTCCCAAAAAACTATCCAAAGGATCGATCTGACAATAAAAACATCTGAGTGGTAAATGGCCAGACATTGAGATATAATATTTGCTTGTTATACATAGGCATTGATTTATTGAATCTCCTGTAAAAACGGACCTTTTATAGAATTGAAATCATGAACAACTTTGTATTTTCTCTAGAGAGAGTTAATATTTGTATTCTATATTAACCACATGTCTAACTCACTTTTGAAATTTTAGAAGTATATTTCTCCTTTAGGGCCTGTTTGTTCTTTTTAGACAAGACAAACAATCCCATAGTAGATTAAATGTCAATAGTATATAGAAGAAGAAAAGTATACTCTCACTATTGGTATCTTGCACAAAGGAATTATTACACAACATATGGATAACTTTTGATTATGGTGAAAAAGAAAAGAAAGGAGGAAAAGAAAAATACAGCACTTTATATACCACTAACACAAAGCAATCTTTCTGGATCTCTAATACTAGATGTTTATTCACTTCTAGACACTTTTCTTTATTTAATGCACAATAGCACTTTTTGATAATAATTAAAAAGTAAAACAATATAATTCTAGACTGCTTTAATCACAATCAGCTCAATGTTAAATAAAAGCACACCTCTGATATTTGCACTTCACATAGGATAAACTAATGTTGACTGTATGGGTCAATGTTTAGTAATTTTGATATAATGTCTTATTTACAGCACCATACAAATTATTATCATAATGCAATGTCTAGGACATTCTTACACCACACTTTATCTACTTTTAGACATGTTCTCCTATTTAATGCACAATTGCATTTTTGGATAAGAGTTATAAAGTATAACAATTTATATATATAATGTTTTAATTATAATTGGCTTAAAGCCGAATAGAATAATTTCGTTGACATTGCTCTTTTTTTTTTTTTGCAATTTTTCTTTCTGGAACACCAAATAAGATATTTACATCTATTTGGTGGTTTATTATCTTATATTATATGAGAGCACTTTTTGATAAAAATACAATTATATATAGGATTTATTTTGATACATGTATAGCGGATTTAATTTCTATTCTATCTACCTTCTGCTATAGCTTTAAAGAATAAGAGATGAAAATAAAATAATAGAAAGCATAGGAAATAGCTAACAAGAGATAGTCTATGTATGTTCAGTATATAAAATCAGTGGACTCACAATATACAACATTTTATAAAGATTTTTGGCTCTCCGCAATAGGACTGTTTTTTTTTACCCACCATTTCTTTACATTGGCGAAATAGCCCTGTAGGATGAAACTGCATATTAGAGCATATACAGTTAAGAGTATGAATGAGTGTATGAATGTTGTTACTGATAACAAAATTGTAATAACAAAAAGCACATTTTTGAAAACTAACAAGTTCAGACAGAGTTGGTATATAATAATACAACCAAGATACTATAATTACAGCTACCAGAGCTCAGATTATAAATGGAAGAAAATAAAGAAAAAAACGAATTAGGGGAAGAGCTCTAAGAAGCCTATCCTAAATAGACTAGATATAAATATCATAAAGTATAGTGACAATAATTAAAATAATTTCTCAAAATGCCAGAGGTCTTCATTCTCCTTATAAAAGGAGGATGGCTACAAAGAGTTTTGTCAAAGAAGAAGCAGATGTGGTGTGCCTCCAAGAGACTCACTGGAGGGAAGGGAAATCCCTTATAATGTTAGGTGAAAATTTCAACGAACCCTTGAGTGCATCCTACAAATCTAAATCAAGAGGAGTTGCCTTATTTAGTAAAAAACTGATAGTACGTGAACATCATAAAATCCTAGACAAGGAAGGTATATTTAGCATCTGGCAAGGGAAGATTAACGACAATATATATACTATTATACTATATATCTGTATATTCCTAACTCTAATCAGAATAAATATTTGAAAAAGATCTTAAAACAGATAAATCAGATTAAAATAGGCAGAATAATCATATATGGTAATATTAACATGCTTTTGGACCCCACAGTAGATATAATAGCTCCTACAATAAAATGGACAACAGATGCCTCTATAAGGTTGGCAAAACAATTTTCATCAGAGATCTTCAAGAATGGTCTTTACCATTGTTGGAGATTTTTGAATCCAGGGAAAAAAGACTACACATATTTTTCAGGAAGACATCACAGCAATACTAGGATAGACTACTTTTTCACTGACATATACACTGTGGAAAAGGTTAAGTCTGTAAAGATAGGAGACATTCTTCTGTCTGACCATGCAATGATAAGCATGAGTATCAAGGACTCACAGGTATATAAAAAGAATAGACATTGGAAAATGGTCAGGAGAATTTGTTAACAAACTGAAGGAAGAGATCAATAGTTTCTTTGCTATAAATAAAAATTCTGTCCACTCAGATACAATTACTTGGTGTTCACAAAAAGCTTATGTTAGGCTAAAAATGCTCATTTAATGCAAATTAGAGGTAAAATACTTAGAGAACTCTAAATTGAAGTTAATAAATTACAACTAGAAAATAAAATCTCTCCTGATAAAAATATAAGCTTACAAATTAAGAAAGGGATAATGCAGATTCAAAAAATGTTGCAGCATCAAATAGATAATGCTATTCTTAGGTCTCAATAAGATCAGGAAATAAAGCCGGTAAGTTCCTGATAAATAAAATAAAAAAAACAAAGGATAAAACAAAGAATAAACTGTAAAATGTTTTACCCATCCTAAAGAAATTGGTAAAATATTTGAGGAATATTACACCTCATTATATAATTTAAATCCTTAAACCTGCTAAGACAGACATAGAAACATTCTTGAGGAATATAAAATTACCTAAATTAAGCGAGGAGGAACTAATAGATCTCAACAAAGATATTCCTTTAAAAGAAGTGGAACCAACTATTTTAGATTTAAAACCTAATAAATCACCTGACTTAGATGGTTTCATAAACACATACTATAGACTTTTTATGAGAGAACTAAGCCCGGCTTTATGTAGTATGTTTAATGAAATAAAAAATACACAACATATGCCACCTGAAATGACAGAGGCCCCAAAATATACTTGAATTATAGACCAATTTTGTTATTGAACTCTAAAACAAAAATATACGCCAAGATATTAGCAAATAGACTAAATAGACAAGACTCCTCAATCTACTATCGTACACCAAAAAGAAAGATATCTCCCTTTAACCAGCTTGTTAGATGCCGAAAAGGCATTCGATAGGGTAAAATGGGCGTATATCGAAGCTGTGCTGGATACGTTTTTTTTCAATTGATTTTTATTAGACAGGTCAAACATAAAACATAGAACAGCAAATACATTAGAAGTGGTAAATAGGAATTAACAGTAAATGTATTTCACACATCTGTTTTCTAATGTGTCGTCTGCCTGTCCAAAACTCCTCTCCTTTTTCCGTTTTTCTAGTGTTATAGTAGCTGACAATAACTTTTAATTAACTTAGGGCTAATGGAGAAATTATGCTTGATGAAGACCCGTAACTATGGGAAGAACTCTGTGAGCTTGGTTTCCTGTCCACCTGTTGTCCTGAGCTTAATTGGTAACAACTAATAGATTGAATACTCTGTGTTTAGGTTACTGTATGGGGCTAATGATGTTGGGTAAGTTAAGACTTCTCCTGCCATGGTTCCCTTACTAGCTCTTTTGGAGGGAAAAGTGTCACTCACCCTATTCATCTGCCGCATCTTGTCTCCCAGGCGGCCCAGCTGAGGCCCAGCGCTTGTAGTTATGGTCAACCTCAGCGGATAAGATGCTCATGGACCGAACAAACTCAATTTTGCTTAAGACTACTTCAAACGATGGGGTGGGTGATTTCCAATGGGCGGCTACTACTATCCTAACTGCTAGGAAAATTTGGTTGGTTAGGAATTGTTCTGAGTTGGACATCCTTTCTACCGGTAAGCCCAAGATGGCCTCCTCTGGTCTCATGGGATAGCTTTGACCCCATAGTTTCTCTAGGGTTTTGTAAGTATCCACCCAAGTGTGTCTAATCATAGGGCATTCCCATAGTTTATGGAGTAGAGTCCCTTTCTGGTTGCAGCCCCTTTCACAAGTGTCGCTAATCGTCGGGTTTCCTAGGTGCATTCTTACTGGGGTTAAGTACCCCCTCATAATAACTTTATATGAGTTTTCCTTCAGAATTACGTTAAGTGAAGCGTTTTTGGCTTGTTTCCGAATGTTGTTCCATTGGTCTCTATCCAAACTTATGTTGAGGTCTGCTTCCCATGTCGACTCGTAGTGTAATTTAGGGGGCGTGGTTCAATCGCTTAAATGGTTATATATTATGGAGATGTTTCCCTTCCCTCCCGGGAAGTTAATGCAACACTTTTCGAATATGGACATGTTTTGCCCTCCTTTATTCTTAATGTTGTGAGTTAATCTTTGGTTTATAGCGAGTAGGTTAAGCCATTCCCCCGGAGGTAGGTGTTTGTCGTCTAAGAATGCGGTGGTGGACCATTTTTGATTAACTACCGGTAAATCTGCCGCAATTGAGCAATTATTATCAATCCACCATCTGTATTGAGCATTAGTGTTTATTTTGGGGTTGGTTGATTGTGGCCACAGGGGGCTAAGCCCAGACTCTGGGCCCAGTAGCCTGTTCCTCTTATTTATATCTTTCCATAAGTTTATTGAGTGCCTCACACTAGATGGGAGTGATTGGGGTAACTTGAAGCCCTGCTGGGTTGAGAGCCATGGTAACTGACGCATGATTAAGTCATTAGTCCCTAGTATGTGTTTCTCTAACTGAAACCATACAGGGGGGAGTCCCTGACATACCATTTAGCTAGTTGTGCTAGTCTGGCTGCTTTAAAATACCTGGAAATGTCTGGAAATCCGAGCCCACCACCCTTCTTAGTCGCTGTAGTTGTTTCTCTGTTTATTCTAGGTTTTTTGTTGTTCCACAGAAAACTCATCAATATTTTTTGTATCTTTTTCAATTCTATTGCTAATATCGTAATAGGTATGGTCCTAAACAGGTAGAGCAGTTTGGGGAGTACGTTCATTTTGACGGCATGTAGTTTTCCTAGCCATGAGATCTTTAGTTCTGACCACCTGTGCAGGTCCCTAGTTATTTGTTTAATGATGATTGGGTAGTTTGCTTCATATAGGGTCTTAGTTGATTTTGTTATTTGTATGCCTAGATAGTTGATAGAATTCGGGGCCCATTTTATTGGGAAGTTATTGGCTAGTAGTTTTTCCATGGAGGGAGGAAGGGATATATTAAGGGCTATGCTTTTACTTGTGTTAATTTTGAACCCTGACAGTGGGCCAAATTTAGACAAAAGTTTGAATAGATTGGGAAGACTAACCAAGGGGTTTGATATTGTTAGAAGGATGTCATCAGCAAAGAGGCTTATTTTATGATCTGTCGGACCGACCCGTATACCCGATATGTCTGTGTGTTGACGAATGGCAATTGCTAGGGGCTCTATACTAAGGGCGAACAACAATGGTGACAGTGGGCACCCTTGTCTTGTCCCCCTCGTTTTGTTGAATTTTAGCGAATTGTGTCCTTGGTATGTAACCTGTGCAGTTGGTTCCGAGTATAATGACGCGATGCTTCGCAGCAAACCTTCCGGTATTCCGAATTTGTTCAGTGTGGCGTTCATAAATCCAATCTAACCTGTCAAATGCCTTCTCGGCATCCAGCACCAACACCATTGCGCGGCCTTCATCACTCTTGGTTATGTCAATAAGGTCAATAATTTTTCTGGTACTGTCTGGCGCCTCTCTCCCCTTAATGAACCCTACTTGGTCCGGATGTACCACTTCAGGTAACAAATTCGCTAGTCTGGACACTAAGATTTTGGTGTTGATCAGAGATATTGGTCTATAGCTAGCACATTGGGTTGGGTCTTTACCCGGTTTAGGAATCAGTATTATTTTAGCTTCTAAGAATTCCTGTTTTATTTTTCCACCAGCTAAGAAGCTGTTAAATAGCTTGTGTAAGGTGGGGCTAAGTAGGTCGCTCATATGTTTGTAGTAGAGGTTGGAGTAGCCATCTGGCCCTGGGGCCCCGTGCGCCTTTGTGGACTTGATCGCCTCCTGTATTTCTTTGTCCGAGATGGGCTCTAAGAGTGAATTGGCTTTGGTAGAGTCTAGTTGGGGTACGTTTAAGTTACTTAGTGTCTTCTCAATTTCTAGTTTGTGGGTTGGGGTACCTGATTCGGCTGTTTTGCTATAAAGGTCTGCATAAAATTGTCTGAATTTGCTTACTATTTGATCTGGTTTAAAAACTGTCTGCCTATTTTTGGTGATTATTTTGGCAATGAATGAGTTTGCTCTTTTTTCTTTTAGTCTAGTGGCCAGCATTCTATCGGGTTTGTTTGCGTATCTGAAGAATTTGGCTTCAGTTTGCTGTAGGATAGTGATCATTTTCCCTCTTAAAATAGCATTTAGTTCTTGCTTGTACCTTAGTACCTTCTCGTGGGTATGTTGTGACTTATCTCTAACAAATAGTTTTTGTGCTTCTGCTATTTTCTGGTTTAGGAGTAAGATTTGTGCTTGGTCTTTTTTCTTTTTTGATTGAACTAATTTGTATACAGACTCCCCTGATCACTGCTTTGTGAGCTGCCCAAATTCTGTCTATGTCTATCTCCCCTACTTTGTTAAGATCAAGATAATCTACGATTGCAGTTCTGACCTTATCTCGTGTGATTGGGTCGTTCAGTATACCGGGGTTTAATGACCACCTCAGGCAATTTCCTTTCGGCAGGAGATTGTTCATGGAGATTTTGACTAGGTCGTGGTCCGACCATGCTATGGGGCAGATAGAGGCCTCAGTTAGGTTCCCTGTTATGTTCTGTTGAATCAGGATATAGTCTATTCTGGAGAGCGAACCATGTCTGGCGGAAAAAAATGTGTATTCTCTTTCCGTGGGGTTCATGTTTCTCCAGGTATCAATCATGCAATTAGATTTTAGGAGTTTTTTAAGTGCTTTGGTCGCCGTGTTTTTTTTTGTGAGCCTGGGTCGTTTGACTTGTTTTTGAACGGGTCCAGGACCGCGTTCATGTCTCCTCCTATTATCTTAAGCCCGTCTTCCCAGCTATCTGTGAGTTTCTGTATTTTTTGAAAGAATGGCGTTTGTTCTGTGTTCGGGGCGTATATGTTCAAGAATGTAACCTTACGTTCGTGTATGGTCCCATGTACTGCTATAAACCTGCCATCTTTGTCTTTTTGGATTTTACTTAACTGAAAGTTGAGTCTTCTGTGGAACAGAATAGTGACTCCCTTTTGTTTGGTATCTGCGGTAGAATGGAATGCCTGAGTAAAGAGTCCCCCCCAATATTTTGGAACTGCTTGTTTTCTAAAGTGAGTTTCCTGAATCATTACAATATCAAGATTACATTTTTGGTAATTCCTCAAGGCTACCCCCCTATTGATTGGTTCGTTCAGCCCATGAGCATTATGTGACGCAATGACAATGTCCATATTTCTTATTGAGGTGTATGACCTTTTGGTGTGTGCAATTGGCTATCTCACCTTTCGGGATGCCTATGACTTAGTTATGCTGTGCCTCCTGCTGGTTTCCGCCCCGAAGACCGCTCAGCAGCCAGCTGTGTGGGAGAGTATCTGTACTCAAAGGAAAAGAGACAACAGATGGTGAGCCAAATTGACTGTACTTAATCCTTTGGAATTAGGAAAACCTGGCTCAGTAACTAAGCAAATTCCTTTTTCTCCTTTAGTGGAGTTCCCTATGGTAGCCCTGGATAAGAAGTCTAAGTTTGTGAGTCTGTTTGTGTGTCTCACTGTTGGTCAGGAAAGCTCTTAATATGTTTGAACTTTATAGTGTTCCTTACTTAAATACAGTGTGGTAATTTAAACTACTATGAGGAGAGCGTATGCTGTCCTCTTCATATTTTACTGGTGGGCCAGTTAGTGTCTCTAAACTGACACTGAATTGGTCCACCTAAACTTTCCCAACTGTGGGGATATGTGGCTGTCTACATGTTAGCGCCCGTAGGGACGCCTTTTAGGTGTATGATGCTTTTGCCTCTACAGCCTGGGTTGACTGTCTGTAGTGTGCGTTAGAACTTTCACTGGTGTGAGTGCTACCTTTTTGAAACTACTCGTTTTAAGATTCAACTAGCATTGTTTGTCAGACTAGTATGAAAACAAAGAGAAAAAAAAAAAAAAAAAGTGACAACTTATTGTATTAAGTTTTTGTCTCTGTTCAGGGGAGGACTCCTCCCTCTCGGGCTTTCTGTTTATTGCAGATTCTCTCCGACAGTGACCTTGATGTTCCATTCTGCCAGCTAGTTGATGCCTTCCTCCAGTGTTCTAATAGTGAAGAACTTTCCCTCCTTGGAGATTTTGAGGCGAAAAGGGAAACCCCATGTGTACCTCCATCCTTGAGCCAAGATACAGTCCAGAACCGGTTTCAGTTGTCTTCTTTTGGCAAGGGTAACCGGAGCAAGATCAGAGAAGAGCAGAGGTGTGTGCCCCTCGATGGGAGGAATGCCTTTTCTTGCGGCCTTCATTCAACAATTCTTTGGTGGAGTAGTAGTGGAATCTGGCAATGATGTCTCTTGGGTGTTCCTGTGGAGATGAACGGAAGCCTAGGGGATAAGTTTGGTTTTGAAGACTTCTGCACTAAAGCCGTTATGGCACTTTATAGAAACCCTACTGCTATAGTTACAGGAGTTGATTTTAGGTCTGATAAGTTTTGCCTGTCAAATGGGACTAGACAGGGATGTCCCCTGTCACCCCTAATTTTTACTTTATCCCTAGAACCACTTGCTGAACTAATATGTACAACAGATTTAATTAGAGGACTAAACATTGGACAAAATCAACACAAAATTCTAATGTTTGCTGATGACATGGTGTTAACTTTGACTGAGCAGATACCTCCCTGTCAGCCCTATTTGACACACTTGAAAAATATAATAACATTTCTTACTTAAAGATCAACGATATGAAATCAGAAACTTTAGCAGTAGGATTAAAAGAGAGTGAAGCTGTTCTTCTACAAAAGAAATACAAACTAAAATGGAACAGCAAAGTTATAGAGCATCTGGAAATAGACTTTAAATCCTCAATTAAATCAACTTTAAAAGATAATTTGAAGGCAGTGTATGGACAAATTAAACAGATTATATCAGACTGGAAACCTGAGCACCTATCATGGTCAGATAGGATTGCTCTTATTAAAATGCTGATCATGCCTAAGATAACGTATGTTTTGAGAAGCAAGTGGCACCGACATATATTATCAACCAATTACAAAGAACATTAATTAAATATATAAATAACAACAAGAAAACACAATTAAATGTAAGTATTATAAGAATGCAAGTTGAAAAAGGATGCTTAGCTGCCTCTTTTGGTAATGTACATACATAATGCTATTTTGTTAAATCGCTTACTAGTGTGGAATCTACGTAGCTGATAAAGATTCTAAATGGTTCAAAATAGAAAAGGATCTTTTGGGAGATTTCCCTATTGAACTATTAATGTGGCTACAGTGATTAGACTTGAATATGGTCTCTGCATGCTTCGGAGGTATAAGATCAATATTAAAAATATGGTACAAGACAAGAAACCTCTGGGATCTTGTTAAATATTCATCGCTTGCTTCCCCTTTAAGTCTTTTACAATATAACAATAAGAATATAGACATTCAGATATGGAGCAAAAGTGGAATACTAAATGTAGGCGACCTATATGATAACAATATGATTATACCTTACCCAGGCATGATGCAAAAATTACAAGGATCTAATATTACTTGGCTGGATTATATGACTATTAAAACAGAACTAATATTGAGTGGCTTTTCGCTGGATAATCACCTCTGGAGCGTATCCTTGTCAGAAGTCAAGACACACATATTATCTCCAAATGTAATAAGATTTGAAGTACTAGAGATGAAAAACTAAAAAACAATAAAATTATCAAATGGGAATTGGAGCTTGATTGTACTTGGCCTGAAGAAAAATGGTTCAAAGCTTGTAAACTAATTAAGGAAACTTCTGTATGTGTATCTTACAGAGAACTAAATATTAAATTAATCCACATGTGGCACTTTATTGCAACTACCATGAAAAAAATGAATCCACTATATTTGGAAGAATGTTGGAGAGAATGGGGAGGGAAAGGTTCCCACTCCCATATATGGTGAAGTTGCCCTGTGATACAATCATTTTTGGGAAATGTGTATTGACCAAATTAAGATAATTACATATATAAAGGTACAATTGAGTCCAGCAGTTAATTTATTTCACATTTTCTCGGAATTGCCAACAACACAACATAGTAGGCGGATCTCTCATATTTTAATTGTATGCAATTGGCTTATAGCCAAACTATGGAAGTCTAAAGAATAGTTGGATGCGATAGGGAAATAGAAAAAGGTCTCTTACGCTACAAAACTCAAATAGATAAATCAGTAATAAAATGGTCTATATGGGAAGAGAATATTGTATAATAATTTAATAATGCAATTTACATGTTGAACTAGATCTCCTTTTTGTGTATTTCCCCTTTTAATTAAATTGAAAGCAATTTTTTTTCTTCAACTCTGTATATGAGACTAGTCAACATCTATGTTATCTGTATTTCTGTATCATGTTGTTTGAATGGGAAGGTTAGTGATGGTTTATGTAGTTCTCACAATGTATCTTTTTGCATAATATTGATCCTGTATGAAGGAAAAGATAATAAAAATGATTTTGAATCGGTGCCAGTTATACGTCTGATTCGGCATTTGGTATTGAGCTGCTTGCGTTGGAACGTGTGATTCCGGGCCAGGCATGTGCCCGGATCATGAATCGATGTGGCTTATGCCCTGTCTCATTTTCAGTGGGAATGCTTCAGGTTACTGGTGCCGGGGGAGATAGCGCGACTTATGAGGTTTTTATTGGCACCAGCTATGTGGATGGAGTACAAGAAAGTCTGGCGTAATTGGTGGAGTTGGCCAGGGGTTGCCGACTCCAAAGAAACAAGGACAGGTGTCCTGTTGTGGTTTTTGTTGCTGTGTAAGAGCGAAGGGATCTCAAAGGCTACGGTGGTGCGTCAAATGGTGGCTTTAGCATTCATGATCAAGCTAGCCAGACAGCGGGACCTGACTAAGGTCTTTCTCGTTAAACGGGTGGTGTGTGGCATGTTCAAAGAGATGCAAAAACAGGATAAGAGGCGACCCATCATGTTCTCGCTGCTGCTTCGCATAACGGAGATACTGAAGGAAGTGTGTTGCTCCCCTTATAAGACTTCACTTTTCTGTACAGCCTCTTCCCTGGCCTTTTTTGGAACATTTAGAGTTGGGTAACTAGTTGCGGCTAGCAGACGAGGCCCCGGGGGCTAGCAATGGGTAGACGTTAGCCTGCATGAGGCAGTGTGTTAATTTGGCTGCGGCGGTCCAAAACTGACAAAGTGGGAAAAGGGAGGGAGATTGTGCTACATATGACGGGGACGGACTGTTGTCCTTTTGGGTGTGTGAACAGCTATTTGCAATTAAGACTGGTTTATCTGGGGCCACTGTTAGTGCATGAGGGCGGCCTCGTGCTTTCTTGCTTCCAATTTGCCAAGGTGCTTAAAATCTGTTTACACCACCTGGGATTGGATGGTGCAGAGTTTGGTACCCATTCCTTCTGTATTGGAAGCAGCCAGGGTGGCTGCAAGTATTGGACTGCCGGAGGAGGTGGTAAGAGAATTGGAAGGAGGGATCCGAGGCATTGGCAGAGCTACGGAAGACCTTTGGCTACTATCTGCTAACTGTGTTCATATCTGTTACCGTCACTGAAAGGCAGCTCTGGGTTCTCGGCCACTCGAATATATATTAGGCAGAAAAGTTTGCCACAGTTTCACCAACGAGCCTGCAATTTGGCTTATCAAAGGAGGATCTACTGGTGCGATGGGCTGGCTTCCGGGGGCTGAGGTGGCTAAGAGTAGGTGAGATGGTTGATTCACATGCCCGTCGTTTTGGCAGCCTATCTGTGATCATAATCCATGCTCTGGAGAATGACTTAGGTGTGGTGCCCATTAAACGCTTGGTCAGAGACATAAAACGGGATATTGCCTCATGGGGTGGTAGTGATCTGGTCGGACATAGTGAGGAGGAGGGTGTGGCAGAATGCCAGGGATCCTGTCTATTTGGATGGTGCCCGTATTAAGGTCAACAAGTTGATGGCCAGTTTTTGCAAAAAGATGGGTTTCCTGGTCATCTGCCACCCTGAGTTTGAGAATAAGGCAGAGGATGCGTTTATTTGACCAAAATCGGGTTGGAACTGTTTATGTATGAATGTAGGGAAGGGGTTCAGCAGGCCTTGGCCGTATTGGGGGGGAGCACAGTATAGTAAAAGGGTTTCTGTCCTGCTTAGTGGCGAGTTGAGGAGTTGCCCGTGCCAGGGGTGTAATTAAAAAGGGGCTTTCCCCTACTTTGTGGGTGGGAGCAGCGCAAAAGTAGGTGGGCAAATGGGCACGTTCCCAGGGGCAAGAGGTTGCTGCCGCTGGCCGGACTCCTACCTTTTGTTTATTCCATGTTGATATATACATGTTTGTAAATAATAAATAGGCTGTGGCCCCATATGGTTTTCAGTGTCAATTATTGTGTGAATGCGTAGTATGGATCCTGCTGGGGTCATGCATATTCTATCATATTGTCAGGACCATCTACAGCCATCAATGTATGGAAGAGCAAGGATGAGGTAAGATTCAAACTTGTGCCTGTGAGCTTTGTGTCACCAGGGAGAGATATATGCTGAGTGTGTCTGCACCTTTAAGACCATATCTTTCCAGGCCATAGTGACCATATCCACCTAGACCCTATACACAGGGAATTAGACTGAGTCTCTGTGCTTAGTCCTTTGGGTTTTGCAAATTTACCCAGTGTATATCTGATTGCTCTGGTATTTAACCATGGCCTGTTTGGATTTCCATTTTTTGTCTTCCCCCTGCACCATTTGATTTTGCTTTTGCCTTTATACAGAGCTACCTGTTGTCTGGCACTGTCCCAGAGTTACATGCCTGTTTGGCACCATCCCAGAGCTACCTGCTTGTCTGGCACCATCTTAGAGCTACGTGCCAGTCTGGCACCATCCCAGAGTTACACGGCTTTCTGGCACCATCCCTGAGCTACCTGCCTGTCTCCAGCTACTTGAGCTTATACAGCTGGATCTGCTGCACTTATGGTCCTTACACCTACAACCTGTTCACCAGGACCTTCTACTACCTATAGTCCGCTGTCCTGGACTTCTTGTTACAGTACAGTTTCCCTGGGGCCTTTCTGCTATAGGTCTCCTATTTGTCCTATCTCTGACTTCCAGCCCTTTACAAACATGTAACATTATTTTCTTGCTCATTGTTTCCTTTCTGTTCCTGTTGTTTATAGATTCCATTTTTTCCACATCTCTTCTACTCTTTAACGTCTCAGTTCCCATATGTCTTCTCCTCTCTTTTGTGGTATTTTTCCCTTTTCCCTTAGTCTCTCTGTCTCTCAGATGCCATTCTTTGATACTAACATTACAGACATTAAAGTTGATGGTCAGGTGGGATTGGAACTGAAGGGTTAAAAGAGAGAGAGGTATGAATCATTTTATGTTGTTAAGTCTCTGAAAAAGAGTGACCATAACAACTAGCATTTTGCAGGAATATTCCAATATTTTATGTTGCACCACTAAAATATATGCCTAACATGAAAAGCACTTACACTCACCCTTTAAGGCATGTCAAGTCACTACAAAAGTCGAGTCATGGATCTCTATTGCAAATTCAGCTACTAGTGCATGGACCAGCTAAAATACATGTTAGTACAAAGTCCTGACTCTGCTCAAATGCAGATTGTGCAAGGATTAAAGGAATATTTTGAAAAATATTTTTTCCTACCGCCAAAAACTTTTTTAGTGTTTAAAAATCTACTTTTTTTTTTTATAAATATTTTATTGTTTCAATACATATACAAGTAAAATACAAATACATAATATATATATTACACCACATTCATATTCCTGGATAAATCCTTGAACATACACTAACATCCATCCCAGGAAGGCTGAAAGAGATCTGCTAATTTTCACATCTGATGCTTGTTACATTTTAATGTTCTTACTATAAATATCCCAAATTTGCTGTTTTTTCATGAGATCAGAAGCCTGAAGGTTTTGTGCCAATATTGACTGGTATTTGGAACTGTTCATAATTCCCTCTATCTTAACTAAGGCCCCAGTTCCAGCTGAAGAAAAACAGCCCCAAAGCATGATGCTGCCGCCACCATGCTTCACTATGGGTATGGTGTTCTTTTGGTGATGTGCAGTGTTGTTTTTGCGCCAAACATATCTTTTGGAATTATGGCCAAAAAGTTCAACCTTTGTTTCATCAGACCATAACACCTTTTCCCACATGCTTTTGGGAGACTTCAGATGTGTTTTTGCAAAATGTAGCCTGGCTTTGATGTTTTTCTTCGTGAGAAAAGGCTTTCGTCTTGCCACTCTACTCCATAGCCCAGACAGTTGAAGAATACGGGAGATTGTTGTCACATGTACCACACAGTACTTGCCAGATATTCCTGCAGCTCCTTAAATGTTGCTGTAGGCCTCTTGGTGGCCTCCCAGACCAGTTCTCTTCTCGTCTTTTCATCAATTTTGGAGGGAGCTCCAGTTCTTGGTAATGTCACTGTTGTGCCATATTTTCTCAACTTGATGATGACTGTCTTCACTGTGTTCCATGGTATATCTAATGCCTTGGAAATTATTTTGTACCCTTCTCCTGACTGATACCTTTTAACAATGAGATCCCTCTGATGCTTTGGAAGCTCTCTGTGGACCATGGCTTTTGGTGTGGGATGCGACTAAGAAAATTTCAGGATAGACCAACTAGAGCAGCTAAACTTTATTTGGGGTTAATCAGAGGCACTTTAAATGACAGCAGGTGTATGCTGAGTCCTATTTAACACGATTTGGAATGTGATTGCTTAATTCTGAACACAGCTACATCCCCAGTTATAAGAGGGTGTGCAGACTTATGCAACCACATTATTTTTATTTTTTATTTTTCTTCCCTTCACCTAAAAAAATTCAGTTTGTTTTTCAATTGAGTTGTACAGTTTATAGGTCACATTAAAGGTGGAAAAAGTTCTGAAATGATTTATCTTTGTCTCATTTTTTTACAGCACAGAAACCTGACATTTTAACAGGGGTGTGTATACCTTTTATATCCACTAGTTGCTGCAGAGAGCCATTACTTTCAGCAAAAGACAAAATTGCATTTTTGAGTTTGTGAAAAGGTATGTGGGAGACTTCCAAAATGTATAGAGGTGGTGGCAGCAGCCGGGACTAGGAAACTGGTCAGAGTTGAGGGAAAGATGGATGGTGCTTAATACAGGGATAGTTTTGAGCAAAACCTGTACCACTCTGTGCGTGATTTGAGCAACACTTGAGAACACTTGGGAAACATGTAAATGTGTTAGAATGGCCTAGTCAAAGCCCAGACCTCAATCCAATAGAAAATCTGTGGTCAGACTTAAAGATTGCTGTTCACAAGCGCAAACCATCCAACTAGAAGGAGCTGGAGCAGTTTTGCAAGGAGGAATGGGCAAAAATCCCAGTGGTAAGGTGTGGCAAGCTCATAGAGACTTATCCAAAGCGACTTGGAGCTGTGATTGCCACAAAAGGTGGCTCTACAAAGTATTGACTTTAGGGGGGTGAGTAGTTACGCACATTGACTATTTCTGTCATTTCGTCCTATTTGTTGTTTGCTTCACAATAATAATTAAAAAAAACATCTTCAAAGTTGTGGGCATGTTCTGTAAATTAAATTATGCAAATCCTCAAACAATCCATGTTAATTCCAGGTTGTGAGGCAACAAAACACGAAAAATGCCAAGGGGGGTGAATAATTTTGCAAGGCACTGTATATGTTTATGGGTACGTTTTTCATTACAACTCTCCAAGCATAATTCTGAACCACTCATACTAAATCTATTATAATCTATCAGGACCCAATAACTTCTTTGAACCAGTAAAGAACAGTTAAGAGGTACATTGTGATTTTTTTTTAACCAGGTTAAAATTCCATCACTTACTTTCTGGTATTACTATTTCTAATTCCTTTTCTCATTTATTGATTCTATCTGTTTTCCTCTATGTGTATTGGAATATGCAATATCCAGGCACCTAGCCACTTTATGAGATAAAGTATCTATAATTAACAATTGTTCTAAGGCCAATTCATCTGGGTTCAAAGTGGAAGCCATAAATAAAGTTATTTTGGGATATTTAACACCATATCTTCCTCTATGAATATACATTTTTAAATAAATTTCAAACTATTCCATCCCAACAGATACGACAGAATAATTGATTCATGGATGTCTGTTATAGAGGAAAATGCTATACCATATCGCCTCTTTGTAACTTCCAATTTTATTCTAGATTTTTTTTTATTATATACAAATTTATTATTTTTTGGAAATTATTCAGTATATATTTAGGGGCTGCTTGTGGAATACACCTCAATATATACGTAATTTTAGGTATCACTAACATATTTAAAGTAGAAATTCTTCCCTCCAAATATAGATCTAAATTATTCCAGTTTCTCAATAATCTCTTAATTTGACCGTATAGCTTGTTCATATTTTTTCTCAATAGATTATTAAGAGCAAAGGATATCTCAATTCCCAGGTGGGTAATATGTTTACAGTTCCAATTCAATTTATAAGATTGCTGCAATTTTTCTATCTTTTCATGTTCAATATTTCTGTGAATTATTTCTGATTTTAGAATATTAACCTTGAAATATGATACAAAGCTATACTCCTCCAATATCTTATATAATTCTTTAAGCGTCTTATCCGGGTCCGTCAGGGTCAAAACTATATCATCTGCAAAGTGAGATATTTTATAGGATTCTTTACCTATTAAAATCCCTTTGATCTTACTAGATGATCTAATTATTTCAGCTAACGGTTCAGTAGACAAGATGAATAGTAACGGTGAAAGCGGACATCCTTGTCTTGTTCCATTTTTCAGGAAGAATTTCTCTGTTTCATAACCCAATCCATTAATTGTGGCAGTTGGATTGTTATATAAGGCTTTAATTGCTTTACTACCAAACTGTCCCACGCCAAATTGTTCCCATTACTGCTTCTATGAATTCCCAGCTCACCTGCCAAATGCTTTCTCTGCATCTAATGACAGGGTGAGCATGGGAACTTTCTTTTTATTGGCCCATGATATTACATCGATTATTTTTCTAATATTGTCAGGGCCCTGCCTTCCACTTACGAATCCCGATTGATCGTTATCTATTAGCTTAGGGATCAGTTTGTCCAACCTAATTGCTAGTATTGCTTTAAAAGAGTAGATTTTTTCAAACACATAATATATGATTTCCAAACCATTCTTGTATTCATATATTTTTTATTTATTTCCTTATGATTTAAATAGCATTACATACCAATTAGGGTCAGCTTTTTGAAAAATATAATAAGTGGGATGTTTTAATTTTTAACATCACTTGATAAATATACATCAATGCATCTTTAAACTAATGAACTACATACAGTACAGTAATATGACTGTATGGCATAACTTTATTGTGTATTTAGTCTACTTTCTCCTGTCTGGCAACTTGCGAGGCCCTAGGCATCTTACTGGAGCATCGGTTTCTTCTCTTTCATATATTTGATGATCCATTCTAAAACATGAAGAAGAGAAAAAGGTGCAGAGATATTAGACACAAGGCACAGTGATCAGATTTTTAGTTTATTATACAAACAATATTCTTACAACAAATACCCTACACAGTAACACCCTCAATTACTCTGTTGATTTGTATTGAAGCTAAAAATGTAAGTAGAAAACAGTATCAGTTGAATAGTGCTTAAAAGCTATTTATTTATTTATTGACATATGCCTTCACAGATTATATATATATATATATATATATATATATATATATATATATATATATAAAAGGCTTTTGAATTGTTGCTGGAGAATACTACTTAAATCCCTTGGACTGCAAGAGGATCTAATAAATCAGTACTTCAGGAAACAAAGTCAATCTGTTCACTGGAAGGTTTGATCATGAGGCTAAAACACAAATATTTCATGAGAAGATGCTGGGAAGAGGCAGAGAAGGATAGATGAGGTCATTGAAGCAATGAAGATGAGCTTGAGGGAGCTCAGAGGGGCAGTGGTTGACAGATGTGCCTGGCATGCTGCAGTCCATAGGCAGACATAATTGAACAACAATATATATATTGCAGGGCTCACGATGAGCGCCGAAGGTGCTCATTGCAGGGCGGCGTAGGACTTAGGCTGCAATGAGCCCCGTAGGACTTAGGACCAAAGCAACCAAAACCGCTGAATAACGCAACTGGAATCGCAAGCCCCGTACGACTTAGGACCAAAGCATGTAAACCGCCCAAACCACACAACTAGAAATACCACAAAAAAAAAACACAATTATGCCTCAAATTCACTGCCACACTCACAAACAGCACAGGGTGAGAGCCAGGGAGCCTGTGAGTGAGGTTGCAAGTTAATTTGATGCATACTTGCCATTTTTTTTACATAAAAAATCGCTTAAGCGGGGGGAAAAATGGAGGCCGAAAAAAATGTAAACATGATGAACACGAGGCCGAAGGCAGTAAAAAAGAGCCTGAAGCCATTAACACTTAACCCAAGGCAGTAACATTTAACCCAAGGCAGTAACACTCATCGCGAGTCCCCTAAACTACACGGGGGGGGGAGAGTCTCGCAATGAGCAACAAAGGTGTTCAAGAGCGAGGCCTAAAAAGTACACAAGGGGAGAGGCTCGCAGTGAGCGCCGAAGGCTTACAATTTTACTCCTGTCATTTTTGACAGGCAATTTCCTAGTAACACAACATATTTCAAAAGGGAAAACAAATGAAAACTCTAAACAAAATTGTTATATCAGAGGAAATTTCTACTACAGATGTATGGATAAAAATACAGCACCAGTGCCAAATAAAACTATTAATGCCTAAATTATACCTGTACATATGTAAACATTTTTATTCCACAAAAAATAATCTTCTGCATTTTTCTGTCATTGTAGAAAGTTGCTAATAAAGATGTGATGCAATTCAATAGAAAGGCTAATGTAGTTCCTGAAATAAATGATTGAACTATGTAACTAACAATAGTAACAGCTTTGTAAACCATGGGGATGATCTAAATTTTAACATATTCTGCTATTTCATGAAAGATGACATAACCGTAATCCCTCCATTCATGAGATGGTGAATACAGAGGAAACAGAAATGTTTACATACAAATCCCTGTTCCTGTGCATGTCCAAGGGAAGATGGAAATTGAAAAAAGTTGTCAGAATCTTTCAATGAGGCAGCAACTCCACCCCCCCCCCCCCTGCCCACCCACCACCACCACCACCACCACCTGAATACATAAATAAACTAGCTGAGCATATCCCCTCAGGCTCCAAGTCAACACCTAAGATAAACATCCTCAGGTACATGCAAAGTCTGTTAAAATGTGTTAGGACTTTCTCTCTATGGTACTTTAAACTTGAAAAATACACTGCACACCCTAGCTCATGAGGACAAATGTATTTGGTAATATTATCACCTAAAATAACGTTCCATGGGAGTGTACACACTTACCACTTCCTAAGTCTGTACAGAGATGCGCGCTTGTGCATCTCTGTATGGCTGCTGTGCGAGTGAATATAGGGTGCGCGCATGCGCAGCTCGCAGTCGCTCGAACCATGTGTGCACATTGCACAGCAGAGCCGTGCATGCACAGCTCGCAGCAACAGCCGCTACCTGCAGAGGAGGAGGAGGGGGAAGGAAGACATAGGGAAGAGGGGGAGGAAGAGACAGGGTAGAGGGATATAGGGGAGGTAGACACATAGGAGAGGGGGAGAAAGACACAGGGGAGGGGAGAGGGGGAGAAAGACACAGGGGAGGGGAGAGGTAGAAAGAGACACAGGCGAAGGGAAGGAAGAGAAGAGACACAAGGGAGGGAATGGGGTGAAGAGACACAGGGGAGGGACGGGGGGGAAGAGACACAGGGGAGGGAAGGGGGGAAGAGACACAGGGGAGGGAAGGGGGGGAAGAGACACAGGGGAGGGAAGGGGGGGAAGAGACACAGGGGAGGGAAGAGGGGGGAGAGACACATGGGAGGGAATCATTTAAAATTATACCGTCATTTTTGACGGGCAATTTACTAATATTGAAATATCTATGATATTATAGGGCCTGGTAAGACACACTATACAGTTTGAGTAAGTGACCAATAATTTAAAAATTGTAAGTGTCCAGCAATAAACATATCCAGGGAGCTTTTATAATATTGAAAGAAGTTTTAAATGAAGGTACTGACTGTCTAGTTTGTGAGATAATAAGTTGGAGTCTTTCCAATTCCATTTCTAGTTCCTGTGGGAGAGAACTGAATCAGTCAGGGAATGTGAGAAATAAGACAATAAAAGCTATTGTTTGTATGTGCTGAACAGTAGCTCTTCTTCATGATCATGGTCAGCTTAGTAGCTGGAAAGATATAAAAGATACAGTATGTGCAAAGTATGTGATGATGCTAAGAAAATAAACATGTAGGGGGGAATTAACTAAAGGATTGCAGGTGCTAACACACTCCAAATAGCCAGAGTTAACCAGCTTTCCAGCTTCTCAGCTCATGTGATTTATAGCCCTCTTTTCCCATGTTATACCAAGCACATTGCGGACTGTAGTGACTGGGATGTGTTATGGGCATATAACCTGCATCTATCATGAAAATACCAAGCTCTATAAATATACTAAATCCTCATCCTGCTTTTTTTTACTACTACCGGAAAAGCAGATATTCAGCATCACGTGTTTCAATAAAATAATATAACCAATATTCTTCCATCAATAAACAACATACACTGGTAGATGTTATATATGGCAGTGTATGTTGTATATTAATAGGCGAATCATAGTTATCTTATTTTAAATAAAATATACCGCAGGGATTGAATATACTACAGGGATTGAAACCAGCAATGCTGAATATCAACATCTCAGGTAGTAAAATGTTTCATACCCCTATGGGGTCTCTTTGTATTGCCTAACATCACTTAACATTAACCCCTATAACATCAATCAATCCCTATGGACCCACATGGTATACTTCACTATTACCATGGGGACCCTATGGAACTGTATGGCACGTAACATTAACTCATAACCATAGTGATCTTTACGGACCCTCATGGTAATATAATCTATAAACATGGGGGTCCTTATGGCAGCTAAAGCAATCCCTTATACCATGGGGGTCCCTACTAACCAACATGGTATAGTACACTATTATCATATGGATCTCTAAGGATATCCATGGACCCTATGTCCCCATGGGGGTCTACAATGACTCCCAAAGTCCCTACCCGCCAAAAAAAACATTACATGGTATAGCAGTTCATTTTAGGTGCCATGGGGGTCAATAAGGTTATAGATTACATTATCATGGGAGTCCGTAGAAACCCCCCTTGGTAAAAGGTTATTGTTAGGTGACATAGTTACACTTAGAGGCTTCAAAGAGCCCCTGATGGGGTTAATGTGCCCCCACCCCATAGGGGTAGTGTCTTAAAATTAGATAGACATCTTATTAATATGTAGTGCAACTGACTGTGCACAGGCATGGTATTATTTTGCTGTAATAAACCATTATTGACATATTGGCAACTATTATTGCTATATATCGTTATTGACGTATTGCCAACCATTGCATGTTTGCCAACCATCATGGCTCCAGGACTGATGAACAAAGCTGCGCATGAATGACCCCTATAACATGCATTTGCTACTCTAATCGCAATGTGTAAAAGGGTGTATATAAGGGTGATGCACTGGGTATTACAGCTGCTTATCACTAACCTAATTATAATATCAGCGATTTGGTAAATCTCATGGAGACCTGAATACAGCTTTTGTAATCTACTGCATCTCAGTGCATGTCCTGTTGGTACATGTTTCCCAAAATGTAAGGGAATAATCCGAAGGGGCATGCAATATTTCTATTTAGTTACTCCCCCAGTATTTTTCCCCAGGATTAATCTGTTTATGTCATATTCAATATGGTCTCAAGCAAAATGCAATGCCCAAATAATATAGCCCAAAAATTAGAAGATGTGGATTTAAAGTTAAGATCAGTAAAAAAAAAAAAAAAAAAAAAAAAAAAAACAATGGGATGTAATATGTGATAATAATCTGTGAATTTATAATAAGCTTGCTACTGTTTTTTTTTAAACACATAATTCAGTTAATGTGACACATTAGTGATATTATAAAAGAGTTATCTAAATAATAGTTAGGTAAGGCCTGTTAAGAAAGAAACCCTTGATTAAACTTTTACTGTGCATTTAAACAATTAACTACTTTTTTTTTAACTTTTATTAAGTTTTATTTTTGTTTTAAATAAAGCAGCACAATAGTAACATTTGACACAAACACACACACATATATCACATATAATAGTTGCGGACCTCGCGAAGGTGGAGGCTCCCACGTCAGCTGCAATGAGCCGAAGGACATAAACTGCAATGTTGGCTCATTGGAGGCCGCAAATGCGGACCATAGCAAGTGTACGCATTTGCGGAGGAGGAGGCTCTACGCCGCCTCACGCGTGGTAAAAAACAAACCAGAAACGTGGTACTTGGAAGGTAAAAAATATACGACCCACGGGACTTAGAAAAAAAAACAATAACGCGGAATGAGAAAATACGGACTTAGACAAAAAAAATTCCGACCCGCGAAACTTAGAAAAATAAAAAAAATACAAGGTCACAAAAATACCAAGTTAACGGCTGAAACGCGTACTTTAAAAAACACCAAAAACACAGGAACAGGAAAACACAGGGGACAGCAGGACGTCTGTGGGTAAGGTTGCACGCGAATTAAAGTCAAATTTAAGGAGTTTCGCCACTTGAAAATCGGCTAAGTAAGAAAAAAATGGCGGCCGAAAAATATGAAAACGAGGCTACACGACTCCAAGCACAGAAAACACTGACAAGGACGTACGACTTTTACAAACAAAAAATACAAGGTCACAAAAATACGAACCGCGCACATCAACAAACACAAAAAGCATAACAACAAAAAAATACCACATAAAATAAACATCAAACACAGCATGGGGGGGACAGCCAGGACATCTGGGAGTGAGGTTGCACGCAAATTTAAGTTGCATTTAAGAAGTTTCGGCACTTGAAAATCAGCTAAGCAAGAAAAAAAATGTCGGAAGAAAAAAATGAAAACGAAGCTAAAGGACACAGAGCCGCGAAAATAACCGCCAGGCACATACGAGTTACCCAGGAACGTAGCAGATACAAAATATACCATTACAACAGATGGAAAATCCTCACGAGCCAAGTAACACATAGAAAAAAGATGCCATTTTACAACACTAACTTACAACTCATAACATTAGGATTCTAAAATGACGCTTTACCCGCCTAAACACACGGTTTCCCCTCGCGCACGCAGCCTATTTACACTGCACACTTGCCACATTGCTGACACTTTCTCCTCAGATGATCAACAGTCCAACTGTTAGCTCTTCAGGATATTGATTGCTGCATATTAAATATAAATAGGTAAAGTATATTCATTTATTAATTCATATTAATTTATTAATTCACTGTACTCAAATTGTTTACACTGTACTTATATATCTGTGTTCGCGATGAGCGCCAAAGGTGATCATTGCAAAGCCGGACAATTGAAGTACATGAGGAGATAGGCTCACAATGAGCCCCGAAGGTCCATAGAGGAGCAAAAACCTTACATTGTGTGGCAAACAGCATTGCCATGGCTTAAAATTGTTGTTGCTTTGTCATTTGCTATGGATCCTCTGAGCAGTTTTCACTTCCTTGGGGGTTGTTTTGCATCCTTCAGCCATGTTTTCGTTGTTTTGCGTTTTTTTGGCAAACATTTATTTCTCTCACCTAGGTGATTTTCTTGGTGAAAAAACGCCAAATATGCCTCAAATTAACTTGCAACCTCACTCACAGGCTCCCTGGTTCCCCCCCCCCCCCCCGTGCTGTGTGTAAATGTGTGCTAATTTGAGGCATATTTGTTGTGTTTTTGAGGTCTTTGCAGTTCTGTGGTTCGGGCGGTAAAGTCGGATTTTTGCAAGCTGTACATTGCATGTACGGGTTTAGGTCCTAAGTCACAGGGTTTGGAAGTCCTGAGTGCCTCAAATGCTCGCCTCGCAGTGCAATGAGCGCCTTTGGCGAACATTGCAGCCTGTCACGCGTGCCTCAACTGCTCGCCTCGCTTTGCAAGGCACGTGGTTGACGGCTCGCCTTGTTTTGCAAGGCTACATTACGGGCCACAACAGAGTGACCAACATCGTAACGTGACGCACACTGACCACTATTAAAGTGATATATATATATATATATAAACATTAATATAATGTCATCTAAATATCCAAGTAATTAATAGAAGTGATTGGCATAATTTGAATTTAATCATGGGGACCAAAAAGAGTATGAACTCCTTATCCCTCCTCTGAATCATGTATTATCTCTAGAATGGGAGCTTAGAGGTGGAAACTCTCCACATAGGCAGATAGACCCTCATTCAATTGCAATTTGGCCAATTGAATATGGCTCTAAATAAGAATATAACATATTTTTTTAAAGAAGTTTTTAGTTAGTAAACATCTATGCAAAAGCAAGGTTTTCACTAACTAAAAACTTCTTTAAAAAAATATGCAATGTGTTTATTTAGAGCCCTATTCAATTGGCCAAATCGCAATTGAATGAGGCTCCTGGTAATTGCAGTATAATAGCGAAATAGAGAGAGGTGACTAGAAAGTGTATTTAGTAGTAGGCAGTAGTGTAACATGAGCTCTTACACAATGTGTGTTTTAAAAAGTGATCTCAAAAGGTTTTCAATAAGGCACTTCTCCCTGGATGACTCCCACTCCAGAGACAATACATCAATCAGAGGGTGGAGAGATCTGGAGCTTATACAGCCTGGGGCCTGATTTTAAAAATAAATTCACTGTTTAAAAGCACAGTAATATGTTATTTTTTTTCTTTTCTTAGAAAGCGTTACCTAATTATTCTTTAGAGAGCCATCAAATTGTGTCGTAATGGATACATTTTATAATGTCTGTGAAATGGTTAAATTCCTGTTTCCTATGGAGATGTGAGCTTTGCTACCTGTTAGCATCAGTTGTGTTGTAGGTACATTTGTATGTACAACTGTACAAGTTGTTGAAGTAAATATACAGATCTCAATATTGATAAAGAATATTTTAAATTGGATACTTACACTTTTCCATCGAGTTGTCCCAATCAGCATTTCCTTTAGATCACTTAAAAAAGAGAGTTTCTGGAACATAAAAGGAATTATATATTAATGTTTATTAGCATAAAAACACAAACAGTTAACTGATCCTATTAGTGGACCCATATAATAAGCATAATTATATATATATATGTGTATATATATATATATATATATATATATATATATATATATATATGCACCAGAATTTATACATATATATATATATACTGAGCATATAGTGTCATTTCCTCCATTCAGATCTCCGCAGGCAGTGGGAACACTATTCACTGATAAAATCAGTCTCCTGCTTGAGATATGTAGGTATAAGCAAAATGTTTTCTTTCATGACTGTATATACTAGTGAAGAATCTTTCAATCACATTTATACACATCATAATGTACTTGGTGGGGGATTTACTAAGCATCTCAAGTGCATAATATGACATTTGTTTATTTCCTAAACAGTCATTCACATCTTATCTCTGCTCTTTTTACCTCATCTCAGGTGAGAAAAGTGCTTGTTAATCCCCCCCACCCCAGTGTCATTTCAAGGTCCATCTCCAGCTTCATTACACAGTTGCCAGAACCAACCCCACAGTAATGAGCCCCATATAAGGGTGAAACAGATGTCTGTAAGTGGGCTTCTGGTACTGCATCTCAGTCCAGCTGTGGATAGCAGAGCACAAACACTTAATGTTTCCCATACTAAGTGGGCTAGGGGCAAAATGTATCACATTTTGAGTCTTATTTGCATGTGACAATCCAAAATCCTCAGAGGCAGCAGTGGCCACTGTGAAATTATATAGGAAAATTAGTCTAATATAATTATTTATATTATATATTTTTCCCTCTGTGGAAAGCATAACTAGAAAACTGTGTTATGGAGTGTCCTAAAGAAAAGGCTCTCTATAAAATATATAACTTAATATGGCTTAGAGCTGCAATGAAAAACAAAGCTTTGCTCTAAACATTTTGCAGAATCACTAAAATTGCTTAATTGTATATGTTTTATCCGCCCAGTACAGAGAATTGGGAAGAAAAAAAAACTACATACATACTGTTCATAAAGTAATGCATCCATTGACATCTTAAAGGATCCCTGTACCGGTCATACAATAGAATTTCCTTTGATTATTTAGCAACTTATTAGCAATACAATTACTATTACAAATAAATTCAATGTAGCTTTTATACGGTACTTAAATTTTACTTGTGTTTGACAGGCTAACTGTGCTGCTTCTCTTGACCCCATTTCAACATGAAGGTGGGTGGTATCTGCCCAGGAGGCTTTTCTACTAGATGGGTGTAGGTTTGCCTGCAGTGGACACTACAGGGAAGGAGGTAGATAAAGGATCCTAATAGAATAATTTCTAGGCAGATCTTATCCCACCGCCTGGAAATGACAGGTGATAATAATTGATTTTATTCCTAATAAATAAATCACACTGTTAAATATGACCATGACAGTTGTCATTTAAGGCACATTACAAGCTGATGATATATTACACCTTCCAATTGTTTATAAAAATGCATAATTATTGAGATATGAAGCCTTTTGTCTCCGTGACAGGGTGTGCTTACTAGTTTATATTGATGGCCAACATGCACTATGTATTAACATGTATTTAGGTCCCCTCCTCCACACTAATCTAAGTATACTGCGTGACTCAGAGTGAAGGGTAGTTATGTGACAGATTATTAGGGTTATAAAAAAAATGGTTATTACTATGTGTAGCCATTTATATCACTTTTGACTCCCACAAGTTACAGATCCATTTTAAGATGCGGACGTTATGAGGTAGACCAGTTAGAGACAAGAGGGACTTTAGACTTCCCTTTTAACCCTATATTATATTTTCAACAAAGTGAATTTAAAATTATAGGTTATATGAATAACCATAGTTTATACTGCAATAGGACTGTAATACAGCTTTGCTTATTGGACATATTATTATATATATACATACTTACTTTGTGTGTTATATGATCCTTGTGGCAAGACAGACTTTTGGCAATTTGAATTTGCTTCTGCAATATAAAAGAACTGTTTACATATTTTAATGACATAACTGTTGACTAATTATTATAAATTATCATATTATTAAATATAACAAATGCAAGTTTAATTTAACATGTTAATGATATGCTCGTTGATACATGAGGAGTTAAAGTCTCCTTTTACAGAATAGTAGATATAATTATTAATGTTATGGGAAACTTGTAATACAGAAAAATTCATACAACTAAAATGAATTCATTTTTGCACATTATTCACCATTCTGGTGCTGCAATATAATATTGACACATACCATGTTATTTTATACAGCCTATTTAGTTAATGTGGTTGAATTTTAAAAAAAATGACACAATATGGAGTTATATTTACATTTTTTCAGCCATTTTGCCAAAGAACCTGAAATATTCCATATTTATTTATTTTTTAATATGTTGATGTACTATGAACTCATATAGTTAATTTGAAAACAATGATATAGGGGAATTATTTACCTTAATTTGTTTGATTTCTTCCTTCATTGCAGACACATCCTGTGTTTCTCTTTCCTCAAGAATGGAATCTACCTTTAATAAACATTTTAATATAATTATTTTACAGACCTTAAAGAATATATATTCTGAAATCATTGAAAAATTATATTTCAAGAATAGGAGACAGATCATTCTCTTAACTTCAGTAAGCAAAAATTGCATTTTTACATTTAACTTTTACATGTAATTTTTCACTACTGTGGGTCCCCATTTCCCTTTCTGAACTGCTATTGTTAGTGTGTTACATACTCCACAAACAAGTAATTTTATTTCTTGATTTACATTGGTACTTTAAATTCCAAGTCCGGTTCTGGCTATTATGGCGCGAATTTGCTAAGATCATTGATCACTGAATGCATCACAACTCAATTCACAATTAAGAACTTGGCTTCCGACCTTTTTGAGAATCTGATCCTGACTCTGACCACAGTTTATCAATTGTTTAACAATGGATAATTAAATAAAACTTTACTTTACTATTCCCTATATCGCAATGTCATTATGTGGAAAGTAAATCTCCCTAGCTATACTCTTCACCAATCGCAGCATTATTGAGAGAGAACTACCCCTGATGATTACGGCAAGCTAAAGACGCAAAATACAGCAAATTTTCCATTGATTTTCCAACATCTCTCCTCATCCCCTCTCAAAAACGATCTCCCTACCCCGATCACCCCATCTACATAACCATGGGGTTCCATTGAGTCCCCCATGGCAACTAAAATGTTAATCCCGAGCAACAGGGGTCTTTAAAGGACTGTCTCTGAGGTGACAAAAACAATATGCTTCTTTGGGTATCAAGCAGAGAGTAAGCCTCCCTCAAGCACTCTGACATACAAATTAATAATGTTAATTGTTTCTTAAATTGTATACATAGAGGCTATATTAATTAATGGTTTCTCATTAGTGAGGTGAGGCCCATTCAGTTCCTAGGTTTTTCAGTGGAGCCTTTTCATGAGTGTGACCTTTTCAAGTGTGACAGTATGTGACAACGAAGATTTGTGGAATAATGTAGGAATTTCAGAGGTATTGCCTATTACTGAATAAAGACCATGATGTCTAAAGCATTTCTGTCACACAATATTCAGTGCTGTAATAAGACTGTGTGTCATACCTGTGTGCACAATCTCTCCCTGTATTCCTGAAGTGCAGCAGATACTTTAGAAACTCGTTCATTCTGGAAGAAAAAAAGAACGAAAATCTGGACATTAAACCAAGTACAGTTTTCCATATAATATTTTTCCTGAAAATGTTAAAGGGCCAGAGTACACACATCATGTTAAACAGATTTTTGTTTACTGTTAAATAATCCTAAAATACATGTACAAACAGCAAATCTTTGCCAGGAAATGAATGGCTGCTGCTGTACCCCTCCCCACTCTCTCTTCGCCCTGAACACTGCTAAAAGGAAGTAGAAGATTTCAACTGTAATAACACTGATTAGGCTGCCTTGGTAAGGCTTGAATAATGTTATCTCAGTTAAAGACTTTCAGTTCCTTTCCATAGTGCTCTAGACACTGGGAGAGATGGGGAGGGGTACTGAAAAAATCATTAATGATAGGTAAAGTGTGTTTTTAAATTATATCTTAGTTAATGGTGGATTAAAAAATAGGTTTAATATGAAAATCTCTTCGACTGGCCCTTTAACCTACTACTTTACAGATACATAATCCTACTCCTTTGATAATTAATCTTATTATTTTAGCATTTATATTTAATGGCACAGTAAACTCTATCACTGTATGTCATGGGGTTTAAACAATAGAAAAACGATTTCTCACGTGTTTTGTTCAGGATGATATCATTTAAAGGGCCACGGAACACAACTTTTTTTGTAACACATTTAAAAGAGCACATTTTAAACATTACAAAAAGATTGGAAAAAAAACTGTTTAAACCTTGCTGAGACTAACAGGAAATGCAGAGAGCATGCTTTAGTCCGTAGATCTCATTGGCTAGCAGAGGGAAGACCCCCTATAGCTGTTCAACTTCTAAAAAAGATTGTGTGTTCTGTGAGAACACATGGTGACAGATTATTAAATACACTCTTTCTGATACAGCAACAATAATTCCATGTGTCTTTTCTAACAGTAAATTTACATTGAAGTTTGCAGTTGTTACTTGTCTATTAGCGTTCCTATTGCTAATTACACATTGGGAGTCTGAGTATATTGTTTTTACTCTAAAGTTAATCACCTATAAGAAAAACATAAGAGATTATAGTGGTAGATGGATCAGATGGGCTGCTAGCAAGGCCGTAGGAATCGAAAAAAATATGTTTTGGGACAGAGTTTTATATTATATATATACATACACTCATTTGCAATGTGTTAACGACACACTGAGTTGTCCTCTGCTTAACCCTTGTACAGCTCTACGGAATGTGTTAGTGCGTTACAAATAAAGGTTAATATATATTAATATATATATGTTAAATAAATAATAATACATTTCTCGCTCTCTATACACACATATATATATATATATATTTATTTATATATAAATGTGTGTGTGTATATATATGTGTGTATGTATGTATGTATTTATGTGTGTGCCCCTGGCTGATGGACAGGTAAAACTTCAACACATCAATGTAAGTTTACTATAAATATGGTTAACATTTGGTTGACTTGTCATTACCGGTAATTGCAAATGATGCTATATTTTATTATATGTATGAAATGTATCAATTTTAGTGGATGAAAAAGCATACATATGACAGCACGTAAAGGTTAGTGAATGCTCATAAATGTATACTTCTTTGGTTCCTCTAAATAAAGTTGAGCAGTTGATATAAGTAATCAGTCAGCTTGTCTAAATACCCATAGCAATAAATAGCATTTCAAAAAAGTTCACTGAAGATCACTTATTTCTCCAGATTTTTGTGATCATAGACTTTTATACCTTTGTGAGCCCTCTGACTTTGTGACAGACACTTACCAAGTATGTATTGTAATGAGCTAGGCTTTCTTTGGTTTCTTGTGGTGTTTTTTCCAACCCTCTGAGGATCCTCAGCATCTCCATTGCTAGGTCGAGCGGTAGTTGTTGTCCTTCCTGCCAACTGTCGATGTCATCCCAGATGTGGGTAAGTAAAGGAATGCAGGATGTAGAGAATGGTCTTGTGATAAAAACATGGAGTTACTCAACATACAATCACGGAGCTAGGGTAACAACTAGAGTCAATATGTTATTTGTGTATACTTTTATATTATACCCTTATCAGAGATTGCACTTGAAAACTACTTTTATCAATTACATAGCTAGAAGGGTAATTATGAGACATTATGATTTAGTCAAATAATACATAAGCACATTCTTTAAAAGGCCACTGTATGAAAGTGTTTTTATAGGCAAAATGTCCACGTAGGCAGTATGCCAAAGAATGATAAATGAGTGTGTTATTTAAAAAAAAAAATGTAAACTTACATATTTTTAAATGCTTTATTTTTATTCCATGTGACTTAATTTGCAGCTGTAATGAAGCACTACATGTCAACCTTTGCTGCTGAGCCACTCTGTGAGTGAGTCCAGAAGCGGCTCTATGCACAGCCATTCACGAGTGCCCCTCATTTACACAGAGTCCCCTTAGAATGACCCAGCAACAAAGGATGAATGTAGTGCTTGATCAGAGTTGCTAATGGAGTCACATGGAATAAAAATAAGACATTTTAAAAATGAGTTTATTTCATAAAAATATGCTCACTTCTCATTCTTTGACATACTGCCTACATGGCCAGTGTGCCTTAAAAACAGCTTTCATTCACTGGTCCTTTAAATATTTAATTTTTAAATGCAGATATTCTTTGCTGCATTGTGAGCTGCTTGTTGTCCTAATAAACTAATGATATCTTCATTACCCCTACTGAAAACACTGGTATTTTTAATTGTAATGTTTCAGTTATAGCCAATAGAAACTCCATCTGCATTTACACTCATCAGATCAGCAGAAACAAAGATGGTAGCATTATAAAGACAATAAATACATTCACACAGAAAGTGGCTTGTGGAAATAGTTTTAATTGATCTTGGAGTAAACTATAAATGTTTAGAACAAACATCCATTAGATAGAAAGGAAAGGAAATTATATTTTTGAGAAAACTATACATGAGAGAGCATAAAGCATAACCTTTATTATCAAGTTGATTAAAACCCCAAATTAATGATGAATAAAACATACAAAAATGTAGCAACTTTCTCTAAAAGAATATTGAATCGGAATGGCTCTACACTCTGTAGTAAGAATGAAAGTCGTTTGCACTTCATATAATATTTTTTTTAATTTAATGCTTACTTCTATAAACATTCTTACTTCTATTAACAACACGGATGCCTTATGCCTTGCTTATGTGCACATTCAATGTAGATAAATCAGTTATATACAGAAATAGCTTTATACCAACTTCTTAATTAACCCTGCAACCATGCAATGATGAAAACAGATTACAGTACAGCAAACCTCCAGTTTGTCTAAGCGATATGACTACTGTACCAAACATATGTCTTATATAAATCAGTTCAGTGCCTAAGAAGCTATCCCATTTACCAGAAAACGATATGACTGCTATACCCCACTTGATGTATTGTAATGTAATCTGATTTCATCGTTGTATGTATGCAATATTAATTTTTAATCCCTAATACAAATTCTTGTCAATATAAATAATATTCTCTACATAGAATGTGCATATGGGCAAGCAGTAATGATTTATGGTAAAATCACTTAAGAAGTTGATATAAAGCCATTTCAGTATTTAAGCTTTATTCCCTGTAAATAAAGTTTATAGAAGAAAGATCATTAAATAATAAAAAAACATTATTATATAAAGTACAAATGATTTTCATTCTTCGTATAGAGTGTAGAGCCATTCCCATTAAATATTCTTTTAGGAAAAGTTTTTTAGGTTTCAGTCATGATCAGTTTTGTGTTTTAGTCAACTTGTCTTATTTTATAAAATTATAATAAAGGTTATGTTTTATTTCCTCTCATGTATCGCTGTTTTCTCAAAAGATCAGAAATTGGAGACTATCCTGTCTATCTAATGAATGTTTGTTCTCTTTTTTTCAACAATCATTAGAACTAAACAATAAAAACATTAAAGCTTGTATTTTTTAATTTCCTTTAAAATGTTTGTATGTTTTAATGTCCTATAATATATTTTACCTCTTATCAAGTGTAATGATTCAAATAATAATATTTAAAAGACCACTGAACAACTAAAACATTTTTTTTTTTAAATTACATTTTTTTCCTTCTGACTAATAGCATTACTAAGCAGGACAAGTTATACAGCTAGTTTTTAGTTTGATGCCTCTGCAGGAACCTGGAGGAATCCATTATGAATTGGTTAATGTTGTGTGCAAGGGACATTTACATTTCTAGAGAGCTATGGCTGCATAGTTTGATGCAAGGAGTCTGCTTCTGGGTCAGCGAGAGGGACAAGTGTGGTGTCAATTTCAATCTTATCCAGTTATCAAAAAAAGCCTCTGCATATATGCCTGTTCTGTCCTCCCACACCCCTCCCTCCACTGGTAACTACAGACACACAACCCATCATCCAGTCCTCAAGATGTGATATAACCAACTTTTCTCCAAAGTACACCCTAAGAGTATAAAAGATGATTAAAAGGATATAAGGGCAAGAAGAAGAGTTAAAAAGTTTGGTGTGACTAGTAAGGAGAGATTGATAGGGGAAGATAGAGAAAAAAAGGGAAGAGAAGACAAAGTTCTGTTACTGTGGCGATAGGTGTATGGTTTAGGTGGGCTGAAGTATATAAATTTATAAATTGAGTATAACTGGGTTAGTGAAGCCTGGTGAACAAAAAGAAACCAGTGTACAATTTATTAACATCATGTAGTGCTTTGATAATAGAACCTGCAATGGGAATGTCGGGTGTAATTGTGAGTCTATAAAAGTACACAAATTCGGGGTTGATATGTGAAATAATGTAGCAATCCATGTATGAACGTGAGTGTTGCTGGCAGTCTGTGTAGTGTAATCCTACATGGGCAAAAATAATAAATTAGGGGTGCACTGTTGAGAGCACTGGTGAATGAGGGATAAGGATTCCTGAGGGTAGGAAGGATATAATATAATATAGATGCAAAACAACCTAATAAAATAATTTATTTTTACTAATGGCCTTAACTTGATGATGATTGTTGGCGTTTACACTTGGAGGACAATTCATGTATGTGCGGCATTCATAATAATGTACATCTATTTCATATAATGCATTTGAATTAACTATCACTTACTTGTTGTCACTTTCAAAACCTTCATCCTCATCCTCACTCTCATTTCCTCCTATATAGAAATACACTATAAAGAGAAAAGGATAAGTTATAAAGAAGAACATAATGCACTCAGAGAATGACTATGATTTGCAAAATTACTTATTTTGGATCATATAAACAACATGTATATTGATAATTAATTGGGTGCCCCTTTTCACTACAAAACATGACTATTCCCTGAATTCACTAAGCTGCCCGGGCTATAATGGTAATTTGGCACAGAGATGTTTAGTGAATCTAGCAGTATATATACATATAACAATATACATATATACATACTATCATTAGATAGATTGCTGAGCCAGTTCTAGCCTCACTATAACTACATGGACTTTTTCAAGCAGTAATTGCCTTATCCTAATATCAGTGAAAAGTTTAGTGCAAACTTTTTTTACCCCACATTTTTATCATAGTAAATATGAATTTTGAAAAAAAAATTACAGGCTTTACTTTTAAATGCATTACATTGGTTCTTACTAAGAACTGATCCAAGTGACCTTCTTCACTTGAGTATATACAGACCAAAGTAAATTATTGAATTTTGAATCTTTAAAGACTACTATCATCTTATATTTAAATTAACCCCTTTAAAGAACTAAAAAATAGGTGTGACTGTTATCCAAGCGTTGTATGCAAGTCACTGACTCTGTAAAGCTATATTCGCTCAGAAGGACTGAAAGAGTTAGCCTCTGCTCAGTTAATTTTCTGCATCTGGGCAGCCTGATTTAAGACTGCTCCTGGAGTATAGGAGGGGCAACGTATGGATTGACACCTGAAAATCTGAAGAAATATACAGGCCAGTGATTTTATAAACTATTGGACTCTTTGTTTTCCTCCACCCAGGTTTAGCTGGATGAAAGCTGGTTAGCGGGAACTGTATATTGGTTAAGGTAGTGCTTTAGTGGAAGTTAAGCCTATTATTTTCATTAATTTTTCTATCACAGGATACATCTTTAGTAAAACTTGAAAAGTATACATACAACCTTTTGTATTGTGTTCCTCCATCAAAGTGCTTGAAACATGGGCACAAACACATAGGAGACTGTTAACTTCTCACATGTGGAAAAAAACAATGACTTTTGGCTTGTTGACTACTGTGACTTTAGAGACCAGTAGCAGGATTAAAGCTAATCTCTTCTTTCAGAAAATGACTAGTGAAGATGACGCGGAAGTATGCCTTCTGACTATTGAAAGGGAAGCTTGGCCCCAAAGTCGTTGGGCCAGTGTCATTGCCCTTACTTATGTGGTGAAGCTCAGAAAGCCTACTTTGACATGGGTGCAAACAGAATTAGATGATTTAAAAGTAGAAATCCTTGCCAGATTTGCAGTTACCACAGTTGTCAAAGCACAGAGATTCCACTCATGGAATTTTTTGCCCCTCATACACACTTGATCGGCTGCATCTAGCAAAAAATGGCTATGTCTTGGAAAAATGGACCAGGGAGAATTATTGAACTAGACGTTTTCTCCTCACAGCTAAGCACAATTTACCATGACATTACCACTAAGCCAGGTAATAATGAAGCCCTATTGCATACGTCAGGTTAAAAGAGCAGAGATGAAGGTGAAAGTTAAACAAATGTTGGAGCTGGGGATCATTAAAGAATCCCAAAGTCTTATTGTGATGGTTCCAAAGGCTGATGGAACTGTTAGATTCTGCATTGAATTTAAAACTGTTTTTAATATCAGAATTGCCGCTTATCCCATTCCAGAAGTGGATCAATTAATAGATCAGCTTGGAAAGGCAAGATTCTAAAAAATACTGGGTTTAGCAAAGAGATATTGGCAGACATCCAATCATGTTTCTTAACAGAAAGTTGCTGTACGGCCTCTTGTATTGTGTTTCTCCATCAAAGTGCCTGAAACATGGGAACAAACGCAGAGGAGACTGGTAACTTGTCACCTAGGCTAAATGTTTTAAGAAATAAATAACAGCCTCTACTATTTTACCTTTTATATGCAATTATGCTGCTGTAGAATCTACTGTTTCATCTTCCTGAGGTAGAGGCGACTGAGTGCACAGGAGGTTTCTATATCCAGACTACAAATGTGGAATCTAAACATGCAAGAGATTCTAATAATAGTAATTTAAAACCCTCCTGAGAAAGTAACAGATCAGCTGAGAAAATGTATCCCTGTAGTAAAAATTAACTGCATATAAAAATTATAGATTAAAAGGTTGCAAAAGACTTACCTTCAGAGACACAACCAGAATCATCCAAAGACATATTGACCAGCTTACAGCAGTCTGTTAGAATAAGATTTAAAGTTAATTTTCAGTGTACAGATTTCAATCTTTTTTGTTAGCTGAGTTACCTGCAAAAGTTAAGTAGTTCTACAGACTGGGAGAATATACATACCATTGTAAATCAGGCAATACAAACTGGGCCAGTAACATTTTACTATACAACAATAATTTGATTCACTTATTCAATAGCCAAGGTTTACTAACCTTGATTATGAAGGACCACAAAAGTTTGCAACCTATTGCAGCAGTACCCCTTCTATGAATTGACTATGACCACTTTATTGTAATGTGCTCTGCAGTCTTCTAAAATGTAAGTGACCATGCAGCACCAATGGCAGCAAATAGTAATTGTCAATGAGAATAATAATTTTCATTGATTTCTTTACCTGTATATTCATTTAGATGGCAAATTGTCAATCTTGCAAGTTGCTTTGGGGAAAGCGCTATGGACAGTGGATTCAAAGCTCAAAGACAGGGGCCTCCATCTTTTGTAATGTATAATATTGTTCTTTTGATGTGCCTTGATGACAACACATGTATAGCGCTAAGGAATATGTTGGCGCGTTATAAATAAAGATTACTTGATAATATTTGCCCACATGATTCATGTTATAATAACAGCTCATGATAGAAGCCAAGAGATATTTTTTATTTCAGCTCTAATAATTCGTTTTTATTATAATTTGTGGAGCATATAAATCTAAAATTAGTTTTAAACAGGGAATATACAAATTATTATCCTGATGCCAATTTCTACAGCAGCCCATAAAAGGTTAGTGAACACCGTGAAGGGGAAAGGTATAGTGTTTACACGTAACATACCTCCAAGATATGCCCATGGTGAAGGCTTTGAAGAGAGCTACTAATGCCTCTTTATATATCCCATAGTCGGTCCTAACATAGAATACTTGATCTTAATGTGTATAAACAAACAAACAAAATGGAGAGGGGTAATAATATAAAAAGCTTCACATATATAAAACGATTTAATAAAGTGCAGGAGACGCATCTTCTAGAAAAAGAGGAATATAAGAACAAGTGTATGATTTAGAGGAATGAGCAAAGGTACTACTTTACAGAAAGGGTAGTAGAAAGTGGAACAGCCTTCCAGTGGTAGGCTCAAACACAATAAAGGATTTTTTTTATGCCAAGCCTTTAGGTAGATGTGGATTTTTCCTTCGTATCTGTTGTCAAACCTATGTTTCTATGTGGGAAAAGAACTTCATCTTGTGAAGCATGTAACAAACTGACAATAGCAGCTATCTAACCAATGAGCATAAATGGACCGTTAACGAGACTCTCACATTTATCATAAGCTGCTTATATCATGGAGCTTCCATCTTGGACTGCTAGTCTGTCTGTAGTTGGGGGGGGGGGGGGGGGGGGGATAAACTACTGAAACTTGTGCTTTAATAATTATTTAATTCTTTAGTGGTGCTTTAGTGAATACTGAGAAGGCTGCAAAAACAGGTGTCACTGAGTATTATGCACCAGTGGGTTTAATGAATTTAGTGCTAAATTGACCTAGCCATGGGCCTCATTCAATTGTGATTTGGCCAATTGAATAGGGCTTTATATAAGCACAGAACATAATTTTTTAACATACATTTTTACTTACTAAACTTCTATCCAAAAGCAAGGTCTTCACTAACTAAAAACTTCTTAAAAAAATATGCACTGTGCTTATATAGAGCCTTATTCAATTGCCCAAATTGCAACTGAATGAGCCCCCATGAGTGCAGCTATGTTATGGATTTGCATTGATAGTAATTTGGAACATAACTTAAAAGTCAGCTTTTCGTTTAGAGCATGTCCCCTTATTCGCTTTTTTCATGTATATTTCCATCCTACAATTTGTTTAATCACTTGGGGCCTCATTCAATTGCAATTTGCCCAATTGAATTGGACCCTAAATAAGCACATAACATATATTTTGTAAATAATTTTTTAGTTATTGAAAACCTTTCTTTTGAATAGATGCTTGCTAACAAAAAACTTCTTTAAAAAATATATGTAATGTGGTTATTTAGGGCCCTTTTCAATTGTTCAAATTGCAATTGAATGAGGGCCTTAGTGCCCTGTTACTAAATTTTAGCCAATTTTAGTCCTCAATGGTGATTAGCAGGAATGATTTTCTATGTCCCCAGTGTTATGTTAATGAGTGGCTTAGTCATTGTGACTATTTAAACAATGCTTAATCCTGCAGAACCTGAAAAGCTGGCCTGTTAGTGATTTGGAGCTGAAGTTAAGAAACAAAATTATATTGTAAATGACAAATCTATAAATGAACTGGTTAATTAAAAGTGGTCTGTTTGCAGTTTTGAAAACATTTATGAATAATCTAGACATGTGAGTATAAGCAATAAATAAAATGCAGCTTGCTGGGGTTTGAAAGGACATGGAGCACAACTATTTTTCATGCATTTAAAAAAAAAAAAGCTTTAAACATCACCAAAGCTCTTTTTTTTTTCATGAAAGATTAACTACCGGTAAATCCTATTTACATGCTTTCAATGCTTTCTTTAGATTCTGGCCCATATCGTAAGTCATTTTACCACATGAAGTACCATATTTACAGTTCAGCAGGTTTTTGTTTTAAGAATTAAACTTAATAATGGACAAATCATTTCAGAAAGTAAATATAAATGAATACAGCATTTAGTTTTACCTGCTTTGTAAGTATGGATGGACCTTGGAAATGAAAAAACTGGGAATTTACTTTAATTGGTATCCCGCTAACAGCAGCTCTATGCTCAACATAATTGTATATAACAGTTGAATTGAAGATTATCTTTATTTTTTTTTTTTTTTTTTTAAAAAGTCCATTATTAAGTATTGTTCTCCAAAAAAAGAATACTGGGATTTCAGCTGTCTTTTGGGTCTTATGTATATCCAATGCATTCACACATAACTACCCTTCTATGTGTAAGAACGGTAAAGGACAAGGGGATCAGTGGGACACTCTTTATCCAAAACAACCCAATTGTATCAAACTAACATTTCTAGAGTTATATACATTCTCAATGCCATTCCAGTTTACACGTGTATACCATTATGCAGTGCGAGAAATACGATTTTGCAGATTATTGCGTTTATACAAGCTTGAATTACAAGAATAACATTTTGCAAGTTATTGCCTTAATACACACATGACCAAGTAACAGATGCAAACTATTTTGTAGCTGATTACAGAGTAAACTAGACTGCAAACTATTTGTAAAATGTCATAACGGGGTCACCAACGCTTAGAGTAACCAGACAGTTCCAAGATTGAGCTCTGTCTCTGAGAATATCCCCAGGGTAGGAGTGTCAGTAGATATTGTTCAGCGTATTTAAGATTTTTAGCCTTCAGCCGTAATATACTCCTTATCCTCTTTTTCCCCTCCAGACAGAAGTCTGCAGTTCTTTTGTTGTATGTCCTGTAGGTGCTCAGCTCACTGTATGTATGTATGTATGCATGTATTTATGTATGAATGCTTGTTTATTGTATAGAGTATGTGACCTGTTCATTCAAGTGCACAAGGGTCAAATGAGTTTGCAGACTTGCCAAGGATGTGGGTTGGAGCTATTGTAATAAAGGGTAAGTATAATAATATTGTTACACAATTTTCAAGCAGCAAAGATTGCTATAAACTATTTATTGTGATTTAAATAAAGTTGATATGTTTATGAACGTACCTTAAAAGAGCTTGTTTTCTAAGCTTCTTAATGTGTTAGCTTCCATCTTTTAGAAATTATTTAGCTTTGATGGTAAAGTATAAATTATTTGCAGCAATGAGGCAGGTACAGGGAAATAGTATACTGTGCCACCAATGCCAAGCATTTTTTTCAAGGATGGTGGAGCTCCAGCAAATTGAAGCCACCAGCTGTTTTTAATTTAAAGTTTCCCACAAAATATCAATACATTGGGGTTCATTTATATTGATATTTGCTTCCTAAAAGTTATGGAAGCTGGATAATTACAGTCTTAACTGTCCCTCTTTCAAGCTAAAATCACTCTCCCCTTCCCAAACACACAGCCCCAAAAGTTCCTCTGATACGTTCAACATTCATATCTCCATGTTCAAAATCACAAATTCCTTGAATCCTCTACAAGTTTTCCAAGATTTCACCAGTAGATAGGAATTAATGAGTATATATCTGTTATCATATTAAGTGTATATACAGTATCTCTAATATTTGTATGACTAATACGTTGGGAGGAATGCATATATTAGTATTTTTTGTGTGTATCAATAACGTCAGCAGAAGAAAACAGATAACAAAATGTCTGGGCCCCACCAAGCTCAGACAAGAAAGTGCACTTTATATTGTGTAACATGACATTAAAAGGAGGTAGAGGAGGTGGAGAGAGGGGGAGGGGGGGCTGAGAAGTGACCTCTAGTACCATACACAACAGTATTTGAAGTCATATCATGATTAGAAGTTTTCAGTAAGAAGCTTCAAGTTTTCAAAATACTACTTGTGTTTGTCTGCATTTAAGACATATAATATAAAAAAATGAATACCATACCTGAACTATTTTCTGCAATTTAGCTTACACCAAAATATGACAGTTACTGCTAATGCCATGTCTTTATAGATATCAAATGATTTATGATAAAAGCTGAAGTAGCAGTAGTAGTGATTTCATATGTTATATTCTGTTTATCTCATTGACTCCAAAATTTACTTTGGTCTTTGACGGTAATCAGCGTTTTTTTCAATGTCAATAATTTTTGATGCTGATTATCACTTATTGTATACTCTGAAATCACTCCATTACATTCTCCAGGAGACAAACTGCTCAATCCATTTGGGCTAAATTTCCCCTGGTTAGGACCCTGTTAGGAAGCAAGTCTGGATGCAGATTCCTTTAGTTTCTATACCTTAACACAGTCCTAATACTACAGCAAAAAAGAATGCTTATGTCATAAAGGCTGCCCATTATGATCAGGAGGTGCATGATCTGCGATGTCAGACAAACCTCTCATGACTTGTAAAACAGAAGAGAAATAAGAACATTTGGTTAGCTGTACTATAAATGTACTATAACTGTATAAATCACTTAAGAGTAATATGCACAAAAGACAAGACTTGTGCCATAAAATATCTTCACGAGACTGTGTGTATAGGTCTCCAGCAAACGACAGGGCATGCATATCCTTTTTTTTTTAAAATAAATCCTTTCTTTAAACTTTAGTATACTATTTTGTGCTCTTGCTCTTCTCCTCCATCCCCTTGGAAAATTATGACTAATACTTTGGAGGCAGGAAGATTTTATAGGAGCCAGACATTGTGTTTGTATGAGCCGAGGAGGGAGTTCTTCATAGAGTTAAATTACATTTATTTAAATATTTAATTGCCAGATGTACAGGTTTTTGCAACCAGGATTTTTACACACACACATATACATTTATATATGTTGTTGTTAAGTCGTTCAGTTGTGCCTGACTCTACATAGTACAGCTCACAGCTGTACCACGACAAGGTAGCGATCCAGAAGGGGATATATATATATATGTATATATATATATACATACATACATACATGTGTGGAAATTTTCCCAAAGTATAATGCATCTCAATGCACGGCTTCCTTGCAAGTTACTAGTCTATCAGGCCCCTATAAAAATCTTCCTGGCTTCTAAATTTTACATATTTTCGCCCACCCCTGTAAATATATATATATATATATATATATATATAGTTTTAAATTGTATTTTGCAACTAAGTAAAGTGAAATATCCATTTTTTTCTTAAGATCTGAAGATAAATAATAACAACGGAACTTTGTTTAAAAGCATAAACTATAATATCTAATATAACAATAAATGAAGCATTTTTGGTACAGATGAAGTTATGCAATAATTAAAAATTGAATTGTGATAACCAAACAACAAAGCATTTGTATATTCGGCAAAGGTGGGGAAATATTAAATGTTTCTATATAATTTTCATTCAAACAATAAAAATAAAAAAAGACCTACCTTATTATCCTCGGAAAAGCAGGAGCTGATGTTGTAGATACCAATTCAGGTGCAATGTGTCCCAGATAAAGACAGATTAGTGCTGCTGCAGGGAGTGAAGCTGAGAGGATTTGGAGTTGTTGAGTTGCAGCAAAAACACTATCTTTTCTTATCAGGCCTTGTCCTATTAGGGGTAAAAGGCAGAAATCTGCATTCTCACCACACCCACAGGCTAGCTCTAGTTCCACTCTGACCTTTGCACTCAGCCGTCTATACCTTGACTGTTTAGAGCTGCTCAAGTTACATGAAGACCCCTTTGTTGGAGGTCTGACAAATGAGACTTTGATACTTGTTGATCAATAAACAAAGATTACTGGCCAATGTTTGCTTTTTTATTTCAGTTTACGGGTAGATTAAGGCAGAAATGGTCAGTCTTCTATATTTATTAGGCATTGCAGTGGATGAAATGTGCTTCACTGAAGACTGTGATGGGTATGCCCAAAATGGTAGATTGTTATTGCAACTTTTCACACACCGGTTTTATTTAGTTTATTGGGATGCTCAGTTACAGTGATATGTGTTTCGGAGAAATGATTGATGTAAATATATTTATATACTGATATAGTAAAATTCTACAGTAAAGAGTATAGACCAGTAATCAATAAAAAAAATGTCTTAGCAATGGCCTAGTTGATGGAAATAGTTCTGTAATTTTTAGGAGTAAAAAATATCAAACAGTACTTTATGAAAACCTCCAATGATGATGCAATATTAAAACAATAAACATGTAAATCATGGCTAATGAGAAATACAGCCCAGTGCAGATACTGTGGAGACAGAAACCTGCAGTGATACCCATTGTGTCAGAGTTTCAACTGGAACCGACCACGTTTAGGCTTTTCTTTAAACAATTGCTTAATTGAATTAAGGTTGGTAGTTTTCCAGACTGGGACACTCTGGATGTCATTGTTATGCTATTTCTTGCATATAAAAAAAGAAAATGGGACATAAACAGAGATGAGTTCAGCATTGCCACATAGCCAGATTGATAACATATTACATTACTGGATTAATTTAAGAATTACGTGTGCTGTCCTATATACAAGTATAAATAACTAAATCTAAGTGTTACAGGTTTTAACGAGTAGTTAATATGTACTGCAAAAATGTTATATTTTAGGAATGTTTGGTCACTTCAATCTTCAGTTTTTGCAGTTTAACAGGAACATTTGTGACATATAAGGTCAATTACCTACATTACATAAGTTAAAAGCAAAGGACAATTACGTTTTCCCCTTTGTATACTATAAAATAAGTGACTTTCTGCTATACCCAAATTGCAGGACAGAGGAAGCAAGAGTTGGAAGAAGCCTTGCTCAGATTACAGGAATTCTCTAGTTCAGGAAACAAGATACTTCCTTTGAGAAGAACTGCTGTCTTAACATGCAATAGGGGCTACAGACCTATTATACTGGGGGAGATCATTACCTCTTCAAGGTGTACTACGTGTTTTGACAAGACTTCAGGAAATACGTTTGCTGTTCTAGGGGAAGTTCACATAGCAGTAATAAGGATGCTGAAGTTATAAACCTACTGAAAAAAAATATATATCTACAGTTTGGCTTTTTCATTATTATTAATAAACTAGGAAAATGACGAAAATAAAATGGTAAGGCTGGCAATGCTGTTTGCCACACAATGTGAGGCTTTTGCTCCTCTAAGCACCTTCGGCGCTCATCGAGAGCTCCCCTCGTGTACTTCAACTTTCCTGCTTTGCAATGATCACCTTCGGCGCTCATCGCAAGCTTCTCAAACCCCTCGTTAACCTGCAAGTTTTGTGCTTGGGATTGCCATGTGTCTCTTTCCAGCATCTCCCCCCTGTCCCTTCACTGTGTCTTTCTCCTCTGTGTGTCTGCTGAATGCTTGCGTGGCGTGCGCTGACTGCTGTTTGTTTTATTTTCTATGTCTTGCGTGCCTAGCGTTGTTCGTGTAAGTGTTTTTGTCTTTGCCATCATGTATTTTCTAGGTCCTGCGTGCCTGGCATTGGTGAGCCTCGATTGATGAAAAATGGCAAATATGGCTCAAATTCACTTGCAACCTCACTCCCGGGCATCCTGGCACCCCCCTCCCCCCTGTGCTGTGTGTGAGTGTGTAAGTTAATTTGAGTCATATTATGTTTTTTGGGGGGGTTTTGCACGTTTTTCCAGTTCAGTGGTTCAGCCGTTAAAGTTGTATTTTTTGAGCCCTGCAGTCCATATTCGTGAGGCTCGCAGTGCAATGAGCAACCTATGTCCTTGCGTGCCTTACATGGGGATGGGGAGAGCCTAACACTTTAAACATGCCACTGGTATTAGTCATAGTTGTAGACAAATTACTGATTAACTTCCCTGCAGTTAAAGTGTACACTCTTCAAGCCATGGCAAAACTGGATGAAAATGTAGTGCGTCGCATGTAGTATGACCCTGTTAAACATGTTTTGCATCTCAAAGTCTATATCAACCCCCCTTATCATTTTTATACCTCCTGCAAGAAACATTTCTCTGTCAGCAGATATAACATGCCAGTAAAAGACCACCAACGTCATGTATTTAGAGCAAGCATTTATGCAAAAATAAATTAGAATTTTCAAACTTATATTTTATTATGATTGTTTTTACACATACAAATATTAAACAAATAATAACACATAAACATAAAAGATAACAGTACAAAATAGTTACATGTTAAAGTCACACTTTAATCTTTATCTTATTTTTAACCTTATATAAAAGGGGAAATTATTACTAAAATGTTGTTAAATCTAAATTATTATATTCTGCCCATGGTTTCTAAATACTGTGATATTATTCTTGCTGCTCCAACATAGCATAAGAAATGTCCCCATTCAGGGAATGCTTGTTGTGTGTTTTTGCAGCCTGTGAGCCGTTATAACAGTTTTAGTTTCCAAAGGTCCATTTAGTAGCATTATTACTGGGTTTAACTTTAATTCATAAAATAGCATATGTTTTATTATTTCTTGAACTGTTCACCATAAAGTTAGAATTTTAGGACATTCCCACCATATATGAATGGACGTCTCCAATTCTTTACATCCTCTGAAACATGTTGGTGGTATGTGTGGCTTGCACTTATTTATTATTGTTGTGATAATATTTTATAGTTTGTTTCTCTAGTCTGAATATTTCTTGATGCTCAGATATTCAGTTCCCATGTTGTTGCCATGTTTATTTAGAACTAGCGACTTGCCCGTCAAAAATGACGGAGCAATAACATTTAAAGCCATGGCAATGCTGTTTGCCACAAAATGTGAAGGTTTTTGTACTGTGAGGACCTTCTCCGCTCTTCCTCTGGTGTACTTTTGCACCTCTGAGCAGCCACTGCGCTTATCACAAAGACAGATACATATGTCTATATTTTTGTAAATAATAATCAATGAATTAGTTACTTAATGAATTAATATATTTTACCTATTTGTAATTAATATATCCATCAATCAATAGGCTGAAGAGCAAACAATCTGTTTTTATTTTCCCGCAGCATATAATGTCCAGTTGGACTGTTGCTGTCCTGTGGAGATAGTTTTATGAATGTCCCAACTGTGCATTAGAAGTAGGCTGTGTGTGCGAAGGCAAACCGTTGGTTTATTTGTGTAAAGAGCTACTGCAGATGCGTAATGTTGTGATTTGCAAGTTCGGATGTAAAGTAGTGTAGTTTGTGTATGTGCTACACGGTTTGCAACTATTTGGCGTCCTTTGTAGTAGTGTATTTTATACCTTGTACGTTCCTGTGTGAATGTGGTAGGCAGTTGGTGGTGTGTTGCGCGGTACAGGGCCATTGTTTTCTCGCTTAGCCGATTTTCGAGTGCCGAAACTCTTGAAAATCTACTTAAACGCGTTCCAACTCACTCTCTGATATCCTGGCTGTACCCCCGTGCTGTGCGTGATGTTTTTGTTTTTTGTGTGTTTCTTGTGTTTTTCGTGTTTTTTGTTTTTGGGGGTTCGGGCGTTAACTTCATATTTTTCCGACCTCGTATTAGTTTTTTTTTTAAGTCCCGCGTCTCGTAATATATATTTTTTTAAGTTGCGCGTTTGTCAATTGCTTGCAGCCTAACAACCTTATTAAATTGTGAATCGTGCAATTGAATAGGGCTCAATATAAACACATAGCATTTTTACAGAAGTGTTTAGTTTGTGAACTTCTATGTAAAAACAAGGTCTTCAGTAACTAAAAACTTATTTAAAAAAATATGCTATGTGCTTATATAGAGCCCTATTCAATTGGGCGAATGACAATTTAATAAGTCTGTAATGCGATCCCGCGTTTCCTAAGTGTTTGTAGGCTAAGTCTTTTGTGTTTCATTGCCTCCACTGCTCGCCTCGCTTCGGCCAAGTGCTGGGAGTTGCAGTGCCTTAACGGCTACGCTCAATACAGAGCCCCATGAGCCCTTAATAAACCCCATCACTTATGGGGATCTATAAGCCTCTATTCAACCCCATCAATCCAATAGAGCTCTATATAGACCCATATAGGACACTAATTAACCCCTATAATAACACTATAAGTGCCATGAGGGTCCTCCAGGACCCTCATGACAAAAAGTCTAAGCACTACACTACACTATTAACCCTAACTATACCCCATTAACCCCTTGACCCTAATTATACCCCATTAACCCATACTAAACCCTGTTAACCCTATCTGGACCTAATAACCCTAACTGGGCCTATTTAACCCTAACTGGGCCTATCACACCATAACTGGGCCTATTTAACCCTATCTGAGCCAATTTAACCCCATCAAGACCTATTTAACCCTAACTGGGCCTATTTAACCCTATTTGGGCTTATTTAACTCAATCTAGTCCTATTTAACCCTAATTGGGCCTATTTAACCCTATCTAGAACTATTTAAACCTAACTGGTCCAATTTAACCCTATCTGGGCCTATCTAACCCTAACTGGGCCTATCGAACCCTGTCTAGTCCTATTTAACCTTAACTGTGTCTATTTAACCCCAAATGTTCCCAGTAAACCCCATCCTACACTACCCTATTAACCCCCCCTCCACCCTACACTACCTACCACCTTAATAAAATCCCTATTAACCCACCTATTAAAAAACCTACTGTACCACAAATAAAAAAACAACTCTACCACAAATAAAGAAAGCTAAGTTTTCAAAAATAAAAAAAGCAAAATTAACACAAAATATATCCATACCTTACAGACAATAAAACATACAATAATAAATACATGACAGAAAAAAAAACAATCAATTAAACCCCTAACTACATTCCATTGACCGCTAACTAAAATCAATTTAACCCCTAAATACATTCTAAATAACCTAACTACATACATTAACCCCTAAATACATTCTAAATAACCTAACTACATACATTAACACTTAAATACATTCTAAATAAGCTAACTACATACATTAACCACTAAATACATTCTAAATACCCTAACTACATATATTAACCCCTAAATACATTCAATTAACTGCTAACTACATTCTATATAACCTAACTACATACATTAAAAAACCCTAAATCTAACGTAAAACCTAACCTTCCCTGGCTGGGCCATTGAAAAACTCTGCCGCTCTACAAAAAAAAAGGAGCCCCCCGACGCTAATGAGGCTCCTAGCGCTGCTTCCTGAAGAAAAAAAATGAAATGGTGCCTTCTTATTGGCTGAAATGGCTGTCAATCAAATTTCATCCAATCAGAAGGCGCCAAGGTGTGAGCCAATCAGAATGAGATACACCCCTATATTCCATTCTGATTGGCTGAAGTCACTGTCAATCAGATTGCAGCCAATCAGAAGCTGCAGATGCCTTCAGACAATCACAATGGGATATACCCTGTGGTGTGTATTCCATTCTGATTGGCTGAAGGCAATAGTGTCTTCTGATTGGTTAAAAAAAGAATGACAGGTCCATCAGCCAATCAGAATGGGATATAGGTGTGTATCCCATTCTGATTGGGTAGCAGCGCTAGAAGCCTCATTAGCGTTGGGCAGCTCCTCCAGGGAAGAGCTCTATTATTTTTTTTTTTGTAGAGCGGCAGACTTTTTCAAGGACCCTGCCGGGGAAGTAGAGGAGAAGGACGGGGACATTGCGGAAAGGTGAGTTTTATATTGTTTTGTTATGTTGTGTATATTCATGTACTAATGTTATGTTTCTTTTATTCCAGGGGCCCGGATGGAAAAAACTACAGGAAGGACGGGGACATGGCGGAAAGTTAAGTTTCATAGTTAGAATGTTTATTTTTTTCTATGTTGTGTTTATTTTGGACTAATTTTATGTTTATTTTTTTCCTACGGGTGGGTGCGACCTGCGTCAGGAACAACGTCATCTCTGAAGGGACATCTGAGTAAGCTAAGTGGTCTTATTTATTCTATTTTAGGTTAGATTTAAAGTTTTTATGTTATTTTGAATGTATTTAGGTGTTAATGGATGTAGTTAGGTTATTTAGAATGTATTTAGGAGTTGATGCATGTAGTTAGGTTATTTAGAATGTATTCAGGGGTTAATGTATGTAGTTAGGTTATTTATAATGTATTTAGGGATTAAATTGATTGTAGTTAGGGGGTCAACGGAATGTAGTTTGATTTGAGTGTTTTATTGTCTGTAATGTATGTTTTTTTGTGGTAATTTAGCTTTTTTTATTTTTGATAACAGCTTATTTTATTTGTGGTAGAGTAATTTTTTTTTATTTTCTGTAATTCTAAGTATTATTATTCTCTGTAATTAGGTGAGTTAATAGAGATTTTATTAGGGTTGTAGGTAGGTAGTGTAGGGTTTAACAGGGTGGAGGGGGGAGTTAATAATGTAGGGTAGGAGTTGGGTAGGTAGTGTAAGGGTTAATAGGGTAGGGTAGCATGGGCTTTACTGGGAACATTTGGTTGTTAAATAGGCCCAGTTAAGGCTAAATAGGACTAGATAGGCTTACATAAGACTAGACAGAGTTAAATAGGCCCAGTTAGGGTTAGATAGGCCCAGTTAGGGTTAGATAGGTCAAGTTAGGGTTAGATAGGCCCAGTTAGGGTTAGATAGGCCCTAATAGGGTTAAATAGGCCCAGTTAGGGTTAAATAGGCCTAGATGGGTTAAATAGGCCAAGTTAAGGTTAAATAGGACAAGATAGGCTTACATAGGACTAGACTGGGTAAATAGGCCCAGTTAGGGTTAGAGAGGCCCAGTTAGGTTTAAATAGGTCTAGATGGGGTTAAATTGAACCAGTTATGGTTAAATAGGCCCAGTTACGGTTATTAGGTCCAGATAGGGTTAATGGGGTATAGTATGGGTTAATGGGGTATAGTTAGGGTCAAGGGGTTAATGGGTTCTAGGTTTGGGTTAATAATGTAGTGTAGTGCTTAAACTTTGTGTCATGAGGGTCCTAGACGACCCTCATGGCACTTATAGTGTTATTATAGGGGTTAATTAGTGTCCTATAGGGATATATATAGACCCCTATTGTACTTATGGTTTTGAATAGAGGCTTATTATAATAGAGGTTTATTAAGGGCTAATAGGGCTCTGTATTGAGCCTCATGAGTGATAGGGTTAATTAAGGGCTCATGGGGCCCTTAAGGCGGGAAATTAGAAGTTTTAAATGCAGCGGGGGTCCCGATAGAGACCAATCGGGACCTCCGGTGCAAGGGTTAATATGGGGACACTGTGTGGGTCCCGATGAGGAGCCGCAGCATAGAGGGGGGTTAATGTTAGGTGCAGCGGGGGTACTTACGCAGACGGGATTGGCTAATGGTGTATCGCGGACCCTTTAAGAACCCGCTGCAGGAATTTATGGGGACCCCGATAGGCAGCACGTACAGGCTTTAGGAGCCCTTGCGGGCACTTTTTTGTACCCGTAGCGTTTCTTCCGAGGTCTAAGCTTCACCCCATAGATTTATGGCTGCGTGTTACTATGTAGCCCTCTCGGAGCCTATTTTCAGACGTTTTTTGGTGTCATCTCGCAATGGCGTCTGTAAAAAATTACCCCGTTAAAATGACTTATTCCAAGGAGTTTATACAACTGATTGCATAGAAAAATACATCCCACTCAGGCTCCAAGGTAGCAGCAAGTGCTCAAATCAGACAAGATGGAAATGGCTTTTATGCAGAGGCTTTAGAAATTAACATTTTCTCTGAAACCTTTATGCTCATTGCTTACACAGCTGCTAATATTGTTTGTCAAAGATATTTGGAAGTTTCCCAGGTTTTAAATGTTTTTATCTAACAGACACTGATTAACAGAAAAAATTGTATTAGACTGAAAATGTCAATAAAGTTTTCAGATTTATTTGCAGTAAACTGAAATCTTGATTTCCTCGCCCCCAGAGGTGTCTACGTCGGCAACCCGTACTAGCCTATAGAAACACAGCATTCAGGTACGTTTTTTTCACAGCACGAACTCTTACTTGGCAAGGAGAGAGCCTGTATTTGGGATAGCAGTATGACTGCATTTTATATGTAAACACTATGTTATTCTTTGCAGCCTTTTCTTGTTTCTGAGGGAGATTTAATCTTATTGGCTACATGGGAACAGATAAATAAATACTAACATTGCCTTCTCTTAGTAATGGTACCAGAAATAATTTAATTGCAAACACTTTGCTTTCATATTACAGCTACAAGGAGCCCCTACCGTACTTATTCATATATGTATATAACAATCCTATAGGGCCACTCCACTAGTGCAATTGTATAGAGAAATGGAATACACACACACAAACTAAGTACAGCTACATCCTAAGTGAGACAGTTTTAAAGTAAGAATGTCTTTCTCTGAAACAACAGGAGGATAAAAGGAAGTGATGCCACAGACACACAGAAGGGCAGAACTCAGTTGTTGTACTGAGCATACCAGAAGCCACGGTTTAACATTGTTGTACCTGCCTCTGATTGGCTACAACTAAATATGAATTTTTGTTAATTTAGATTGGATTTTCAGTCAGTAAACTGAAGAAATGTTGTAAACGTTATGGTAAATGTGTTAATGTTAATTTGGGGTTTGTTTTTTTCATGTACAAAATGTTTGCATACACTAATGATTTTCCTCTTTCAGATGCATTCATAATCCATTGACTTCTATATACCTTTAAATGTTTCACAAACATGTGAGTATTTTCCTAAAATACAGTAGCAATGTAATATAAGCTATGGTGAAACATTAGATTTTAAGTATGTTTTTCCCCCTGATTTGTCACTTGGGAGGGGATCTTGAAAGCATTCAACTTTCCAAATGTATAGTTTCTAAAAATATTTTGCCCATTATCCCAATAACTTTTTCAAAAACACATGCTATGAATATAAAACATCAGTGTTCCTTTAAAGAGATTCTGATATTTTTCTCTGCAGTCTGGTATTCTGTTATAAAATTTCTACTTAATATAAACGCATATTTATAACAATTATAGAAGTAAGACATATTCCTTTCTAATACAAATATGGCTTAAAGATTTTCAAACTAAGGGAATGGAAGTTCACATCAAAGGACAACAGGACAATAAAAAAAAAAAAGTATATATTTGTTTGAAAACTTTGATTCTAAGTAAGAGCATAAATAAACAGGAAAATATACATACAGGTAGTTTTCAATTAGATAGAATGGATGATAAATAAATGTTGATGCCTCTGTAGCAACTTGGAGGGATCCATGATACATTGTTGAAGGTTATGTGTGTGTATTAGGGGCATTTACATGTCTGGAGAGTGGTGGTTTAATTTAATTATGCAAGGTGTCAAGGGGCCAGTGAGTAGGAAGGGTGTGATGTAAATTTCAATCTATCCAATTACCTCAACAAAGGCTCTCTCTTCCCTCCTTCCCAACTCCACTCTCCACTCCTTTAAAACACAAGTCAGAAAAGTACAATTTGATCCATCACATCTTTTATTTGTTTGCTATTCTTACTAACAACGTTCATATCTGCTACTTTTTCCACTGCCATAAAAGGTTTGAAATTGATTTGCTCTTTTGTTTCCTGGGGGCTGGCTGAGGAAGGTAGATTTAGGTTTTTTCTTTCTGTAGACTGTCTTTTTGGATAAGTTAGTAGGGACTTGAGATAAGGTATTGTTGTTAGTGCTATGCAGCAAGTTTGAACTATTAGTCCCCTGAAAAGTTTGCCTCTTAGCAGAAACGCGGGCCTTTGTAGAAGGGGTTGGCTTATGTGGCACACGTACATTGGAAAAGCACTGCTTGTTTTGACATTGTTTGTTTGATGGAACTGGCTTCTTTTTATGTGCTGATTTCAAAAACGTTTCTGAATTGAGAGCATTTAACTTGTCAGACAATGATTCAAGAATGGTGGTCAGATGAGCCCAGCGCTCGTTACTGTGCTCCCAGGCCTTTTGCTCTTGATATTGCCAGAGCCGACTTTCCTCTCTCCAGGACTTCATCTCTTCTAGAAGTTCTTTACAACAGGATGCCTCAAATGTTGCTTCTTTCTGGCTCATTCTCCGATGCTTCAGTTCTAAATCAAGAAACAAGTCGATTAGTGATTTCCAATTATATCTGATAATCTCTGATTCCACAGATTCTACTTTAGAATCAGTCCTTGAGTTTCCTAAAGATGCATATTCCTCCTCCTCAAATTCATTTTCAGGAAGCAGAACTTCATGGCTTTTGGAGAAATTGATGTGTGGTTCATGATGCCTATAATCTCCATACTCTCCTTTTCCACCTGACCTGGGGAGAATATTTAAACTTAACTCTTCAATATCAGATTCCTCTTCACATGTCCCTGCCTCAGAGTAGTCTTCATTTCTTTCTTCACAGTATGGCATTGTAATGTTTGTCTCAATCAATGTTTTACATTTCCTTGCATAGTTCTGAACATATAAATCTTTTCCAACTGGGAATGGGAGGGTGAAATGTCCTTTACCATCACCCTTTTTCTCATCTACATCTCTTGACAATCTCTCTGAAAGGGAGTTTATATCTAAAGGTGTTGAAAATGTATTTGAATATTGTGATTTCTCTTGGGATTGGCTTGACTGTTGAATTAGGGGCAACGGGACTGGCAATTCCTCTTTGAGTAGTTCTTTCTTACAAAGACAGGGATCTATAGCTCTTCTGTACCTTTCCGACTCTTTTATACTTTTATAACCCAGACGAACTGTTTCTTTACTAGAAGCTGCCCTTATCACTTGCTGTGGAACAGCTGCAGAAGCAAGGCCTAGAATGCAGGAGACAAAGCAATTATTTACATATATAACCAAAATAATGTATTAATGTTCTACAATTTGACTTTTAAAAATGCAATTATTTATTCAGTTTAAGTCTAGTTGGTAAAAGAAAATGTTTCCTCCTCTTTTCCCACTTACAGAGTTTGACTTGCAGGTTGCACGTGCCAGCTAAGGACCTCCATGGCACCTAAATATTAACCCCTACCACGGGAGTCCCTAATGGACCCCTGCGGTGCACAAATGTAACCCCTATAAGGACTCCTGTTGCATCTACACACTATTCTAGCCATTGAGGTTCTTGCTGCATAGCTCAGAAGTCCTCGCAGCAGTGATGAATGTTGACAGTAGCAGCATCAGGGCTGTGGTCAGACAGCCCTGATGCATGGTCACCCACACTTAAAGAATTACTGAAGTCCCAAATCCTGTATAGCTGAAATTAGCTATATTAAAAAATAGAAGGCTAAGACTTCATATTCACTGATTCCATGTCTCTGCAACCATTTGTTCTACTACTGATGAGCGTTATCACATATTGCAAAAACATGCATTTTTAATAACATTCAGTAGATACAGTGATTGTATTTACTTATAGATTTTGATTATCCCAGCTGAGTCCCTTAATACGGCCACTGTAGAGGTCATACAAGAGGGTTTCATTTATTTAGCAACGGAATAGTAAGTAAATATGTTTTAAGGAAATAAAATCAAAAGTTTAATTTGAATTTTACTGTTTCAAAGACTAGAAGAGTTGCCTCTCTCCATCAGCTAATAAAGGGCTCGATTCAATTGCCCAATTCATAGATTTATACACACTTAAAATCACTCTTAATATTGCTACATATTCGGAAAATATTACTTATTGGCACTAATGAATTATTAAGTCAATAGAATGCATATAAACATTTATAAAGAAAACACCCAAAGCCAAATGTATGAGTTCAAGGCATTTGCAAGTAGCTAATTGAATAAGGCTAAAAGTGTTTAGGAGTGAGTGTCAATCTGTCCTAATTATTTTTTCCTGATCTGTCTAGATTTGCCTACTGTGGCCACCACAGGGCAGACAGCAGAGAAAGGCCTCAATTCAATTGAGCAATTGTTGGTTACTGGAGACCGTAATGTAGCCCGTAAACTAATTTGCTATTCAATTGGCGTCTTTTTGCGAGTCGCAAATGATCTACGGGTTACAAGCTGCAAAATCCCAGCGGTTGTTACGGTTTCGGTTTTCGCAGTGTAAGTTGCAGCCTTGTTCAATTGAATTGCTCTGTAATTGTAGCAAATCTCAAGCCCGCAGACATACGGCCTGTAGGACGCAATCTGCAGGCTTGCAATTGAATGAAGCTCAAAGACTCCTACTAGGACTGTGTACATGACAGTTCTTCCTAGACATCTTAATAGGGAGTTGAAAGAAGCAGATCGGCTGAACTCTGAAACAATACATTTCAAATACAACATTTAAAAGCTACATTATTTTTTTCAACAAATACTGATTTTATTGCTAAGCAGTTATTTATAAAGCAAAACTCTCTAATATTCTACAGTATGCTACAATCTGCAGAAAGATTACCGATTTTGCAATTTACTTGGAAAAATGCATTTTTCTTAGTGAAATCATATTTTTTCCTACTTCTTATCATAGATTTATTCCTCTTCAGCATAATAGCCTCTCAGTTTATCAGCCTGTTTTACAATGCAGGGAATTTATTAAGTATTGTCTCACCTGAGAAAAGGTGAGAAGATCTGTCCCCCCCCCAAGTATTAGTGTCATAAACATTTTATAAACAACATTGTGATTGTTCTGACTTTGTATAATATAACAAAATGCATGTTTTGATAACATTCATTCAAGTTCAGTTTACAAATAAGATAACAGGTTTTATTATGCACTTATGGTTTTTCAATTCAATATTAAAATGTAACTTTTATTTTGGTCCTTTTTTTTAAAAAAAAGGGAAGATTAGAGGGAAATGAGAATTTGTCTAGGATACTCGATCACACTACTGGTTCTCACTACAATATATAACACTATAAGAGATAATGGGTAAATTCAAAATGAAAACAAATACATTTTATTATATATAAGGACGACGATGCAAGATAAAAACTACTAAAATATACTGTATATACTCGAGTATAAGCCGAGGAACCTATTTTACCACAAAATACTGGGTAAAATGAGTGACTCAAGTATAAGCCGAGGGTGGGAAATGTGCTGCCCCCTGTGTCCCTCTTGTGCCCTCTGTGTCCCCCTCTTGTGTGCCCTTTTCTTGTGTCCCCCTCTCTCTCCCGTGTCTCTTCTCCCCTCTCCGCATGTGACGTCACGTCATTAGCATATACCGGGTGCCGGCACATGCGAGCCACGTCATTAGCATATACCGGGTGCCGGCACCGGGTATATGCTAATGACGTGACGTCACATGCGCGCCACGTCAAGACGCCGGAAGCAGCGGAGGCCACAGCAGAAGCTTCAGATGCAGGTAAGTGAGGGGAGAGGGGGAGGTATTTAGAGGGGTAGAATGAGGAGAGGGAGGTTTAGAATGAGGGGAGTGGGGTTTAGAATGAGGGGAGGGGGGTTTAGAACGAGGGGGGGTTGAGGATGAGGAGGGGGGAGGGAAAGCGACACGGGGGGTTAGAGAATCACGGGTGGGGGGTTAGAGAGACACGGGGGGAGAGTGACTCGAGTATAAGCCGAGGGGGCCCTTTTTAGCCTTAAAAAAAGGGCTGAAAAACTCGGCTTATACTCGAGTATATACGGTACCTAAAAACAATATTTACAGATTCCTTTGCTCTATGAGATACTAATGTAGAGTTAATAAATCTATTGTAAATATATTTGTAGGCTTGCTATTGCATAATTAGACTCATGAGGGAGCAGAGAGTAAACTATATATGTTACATTCAAGACATAAATAGTATATTTTATTTTAAATTCTGGATTATATTCATTTATTAGGTGTGTGATGAAGATACTTCTAAATAAATTATTGATTTATAGTCTCTTGATGTAGAATCACTATATGATCTTAACCAGAATCAGACGTTATTATATACTGGCGACTTGCCCGTCAAAAATGATGGGGCATTACAATTTTTATGCTGTTAAAACTGTTTGCCACACAATGTGAGTGCCTGAGATTCTTAACCTTTATTTTATCTACAAATAAATACAACATTTTGAATAAAACGTTTTATTTTTGTAACTTTCAACTTCTACTTCACCAACAGGTATAGAATATATATTTTTTTCAATATTAACTCTCTTAATTGTCATATATGGAATAACAATATAACAATGTCTGAAGTTTTCATGAATACATATTGTAAACCATAATATAAAAGTTTGTAACATGCAACGTTTTTTAAACAATCTTGAATCATTTGTTTTAACAATACTAACATTTTGAATTGATAGTTATCCATGAATAACAGAAAACTATGTAAACTTTCAGTAAATAACTATTTAGAACAAATACATGCTTTGTAACATTCTTTAAAAAAAAACTCTTCTTAAACTAAATTGGCATTGAATCCAGAGGAAGGAAAACAATAAAACCCACCATTGAAACTTAGCCAATTGTATCAAAGATGGAAAAAAATGAATTCCTTCAATTTATTAACAAATGGTGAACATTGTAGTAACATAAATTCTTGACTATATACAAGATACAATGACCCAACTTTCCACAACTTTGAAAATACAATGTTAACATGTGAAATAGTAACATAAAACAATAACATTTAACCTTCAAGTTAAAGAAAATGCCACCTAATTGTTTTGTGGGGCCAATCATGTAAAAAGGTAACTTCTAACACATTCCAATCTGTATAACCACTGTTTACTGTTGTTTTTCTTTTTTTTTTTTCACTTTTTTTGTTCTTGTTGTACTTTGTGCAAATGGCACATAGAGTTTCCTAAGTGAAATAGTGGTTCCCTATTTAAAAAGAGTCCCAGTGAGCTAAAATGTTGTCCTCGAAGTAAAAACACTGTTCTCTATGTTTTTTTTGCCATTGTCTAGTGTTTCTTATTGAAATAGTGGTCCTCTAAAATCAGTTCAAGTAACATAAAATGTTGTTGTTGAAATAAAACCACTGTCCTCTATATTTACAGCATCATCAGGTAAATTATTTATTTTTGGCTGATTTCCTTCTCCAATCTGAATGAGCCAATCATTGAATTGAATTTGGCCTTCAGATCTCGTATTTACTAATAATTTAAGGTGTGTAAATATTTTCCACAGCTTACTCCTTTTTTCCACATTTCAACTTTGCCATAGTACACAGTGTTTTTGGTAGAAACGCATCTATCTTTCAATAAATCACCCTGACTTGGGTTTTCTTCAGCATGTACTTTAATTTCCTCTGGATTATTGCATCTTGAAAATGCAACGTATAGTTGACCATGTGCAAACACAGGTTCCTTCAAAAAAATACCCACAGACTTAAAAGTTTGTCCATGGGATTTATTGATGGTAATGGCAAATGCCATGATAATGGGAAATTGTCCCCTTTTGAAGGACAAAAGGCAAACCACTCTCGCTTGGAGCCAAATCAATTCTCGGTATAAGAACTGGTTCGCCTTTATGGGTACCACTCATAATTTCTGCATGTATAAAATTATCCTTTAAATCCTTCACAATTAATTTGGTCCCATTACAAAGTCCTTTTTTGGGATTCATATTTCTCAGTAGCATGACAATTGCCCCTTTTTTAAGTTGCAAAACATGTGGTGGCATTCCAGAGGGAGTTAAAGAATTAATAAATTCCATAGTAAAGTTTGCTTCACTATCTTTGTCATCAGACAGAACAGAATCTGCACTGTAATAGTTTTTTTTGGGTGCACTGATTAATTTTAATATTTTGTTGTTTAGATTCAAGGCATCTATATTTTTTGATGTCAATATGACTTTGCTTGCAATGTCTGAGTAATCCTCATTATTGATAATATTGAGGAAGATTGTCAAAATTAGTGGTTCTTTTGCAATCATTTCTGGTGGAATTTGAACAGCATCATCAGGTAAATTATTCATTTTTGGCTGATTTCCTTGTCCAATCTAAATTAGCCAATCATTGAATTGATTTTGTCCTTCAGATCTAACATTTTCTTCTAATTTAAGGTGTGTAAATATTTTCCACAGCTTACTTCTTTTTATACACATTTTGACAATGTCAGTCCGATTGCCATGTGGCACCACAGGTAATGTTTGCCTAAAATCTCCTCCTAACAACATCACCTTTCCACCAAATGGCAAATCATTAGCCATAACTTCTTTTAATAATCGATCAATACATTGCAGGACATGACATGACATCATAGTTGCCGCATCTATTATAATTAATTTACTCTTGTGAATGTTTTTTTGTTTGTAATGAACTAATTCGAATATCTGACACCGATGTTTCCAGAATGGGAACTGGCAGTTTAAATCCACTATGCACAATTCTACCACCTTCTAACAAAAGTGCGGCAATTCCAGTGGTTGCAAATGGTAGTGCTATTTGACCCTGTGCTCGAATGCAACTCATCAACAAATTATATAGATACGTTTTTCCTGATCCACCAGGGCCATCCCAATTAAAAATTGAGTCCCAAACTACCCATTTTACAGGGTCTTGTTTTAGCTGAAATGCCATATTAAAATCCCTCTCTAGTTCCCTATTGTATCCCATCATGGCCATATATTTAAGTTAGTTTTGGAAGATCCTCTTTCTTCCAATTTCGTGCAATTGCAGTTTTTACTACCTGAAAAATTTGAGTCATAAATGCTTTATTTTTTATTTCCATCTGAGGGGGAAAAATATTAAACAAGGCCATCTGCGGTTTTACTATCATTTCTGTCTTAAATATAATAGATAAGTATTCAGAACATTCCTTCCAAAGATGAAGGGTTATAGGGCATTCCCACCATATATGGAACATATCTGCAGATTTCCCACAGTTCCTCCAGCATAATTTAATTTTTGGTTTAAATGTTATAAAGTAGATTTTGGAGGGAACCCAGTACCATCTATTAAGTAATTTAAATTGAATTTCTCTCTGGTTTGTATTTTTAACAAACCTATTTAGAGATTTTAAGGCTTGTTGCCATGACTCTTTAGGTATCCTTAGCTGCATATCTTTAGCCCAGAGGTCCATAGGTCTAGTTGTATCCGTTTGTATTTGCTTATAAATGATCTCACTACACTTAGAAATCAAGTGTCTAGTATTTTGGGACTTTATTAAAATTTCAACGTTGTTTAAGCTTTGCCGAGTAATGTTTTTATTTATATTCTTCAAAACTCGTGAAATTTGATGTGAAGTGAACCAAAGTTTAGTTGATATATTATATTTCAACTTTAGCATGTTAAAGAAAAATAATTTTTTTTAGATTATATCTATAATGTGCCCCATTAGATATATTCCTTTGTCTTTCCATTCTGGTTCTAAGTAGATATAATTCATGCGTGCTAATGTTGTCAAAGGAGTAAGTTCACTATATTGCTCTATGAATTTAAATTTTTTGTTCATTTTTATCCACTCTTTTACCATTATAGTCAAAATAGTTGCTCTCGGGTCAATGTATGCTAATGCTAGTTTTGGAGTGAACAATAGAGCATTAAGGTCGATATTGTGTAGCATATCACTTAAAATCTGGTTCTCCGGGTGAGTGGAAAGAGGTTGACTCCACTTTATATATTGCGCCAATTTAATTGCTTCCTGATAGTGAAAAACCATTGGGTATGCAATGCCACCATTTATAAATTTTCGACTCATTATTGCTTTTTTAACTCTGATCTGACCGTTCTTATTAATATATCTATCGATCATCTTCTGGAATTTAGCTGTCCATTGGCTTGAGATTGAAAAAGGGAAAGATCTAAATACATAGTTAAGTTTAGGAAGGAGAGACATCTTGATTGATGCAATTCTACCAGAGAAGGATATTTGATTGACCGGCCAGTTCTCAATAAGCTCTTTAGATGATTTATATAAATTGTTCAAATTGGAGGTTTGAATACTTCTTATATCATCACTAAAGTTAATTCCCAGGTGTGTAAATCCCTTTGTGTGGGCCAGCTGATACCTACTAGTCAGGCGCTCTTCGTCTTCCTCTGGAATATTAACACTTAGTGCTTCAGATTTCTCTATGTTTAATTTATAATTCGACACCTTACTGTAGTTTGCAATGATTTCCATCAGCGCCTTCATATATATATGAGGATGCTCCATATATACTACTACATCATCCGCGAAGAGGGAGATCTTGTATTCCCTTTTGCCTACTTTAATCCCCTTAAAGTCCGACGAAGCCCTAATAGCTATAGCGAGGGGTTCTAGGGTCAATGCGAATAAAATGGGAGACAGGGGACAACCCTGACGGGTATTCCATTAATGCTTTCAATACAGCAATGGTCTCATTGTAACATTTTAAGAAATCTTCACACATATGTAAATGTTTCCCACAAAGTTAATGCATCAAGTACATTGCAAAAGATGCAAATGAAAGCATATTGTTCTCTCATTTGCTTTGGCATTTGACATAAAGCTGCTTCCTCAAAACATCTCTCCCATTCTGTATCATCTGTCAGAACTTTTTGATGTCTTGCAGCTAACTGGAAAGTACCATAAACTATGTCATTGACTGTGCGTAAATGTTCATAACTTTGTGCACCCGTAACATGTAAAAGAAGTTATCTTAAACTGAAACGTTCAATGTCTCGTGGACTGACGGTATAAATTCTTGGGATAATTTTATCATTATGTTTTTTTCGTTGTTTCCATTCACCATTTACGAATACATAGTGATTTGGAATGTCAATGTATAAAAATTGTCTGGCCTGAATGTCCTAACAATTTAATTGAAACCAAGCAGTAAGCGTTGTTGCTCTATGTACACTTTGTGCTAAAGCATTTCTTTCATTGCCTGCAGTGAAGCAAACAAATTGACTTTGTGGCAAATGGACAGCTAATCGATACACAGCATGTGACTGATCATGCATCTCAAATTTGAGAAGACGCCACATTGCTTCTAGAGCACCTACATAGCTAGCAATTTAAATAAGATGAAAGTTCATCATGTAAAATTGGATTTTCTTTTTCATTTTGTGCACCTTGCACAACAACAGTTGCTGCATCCTATCCTTTATATATATATATATATAGATATATATATATAGATATATAGATATATTTATATATATAGATATACACATATTTGATGGATTTGATAGAAGTGCAAGCTTTCACATTGATATGTGCATTGTACTTCAGCAGCAAATGTGAATTGTATGGAAACACATATCTATTATCGACCTTTTGGCCAAGGATAATAGCTGTTTGTCCTTCTCTTCTTTTATACAAAGGATATCCATCACAATTAGCATAAGTCTGCATTTGAAATTGTTTTGGAAACTCTTTTATGCATTTTTTATTTTCCATACATGGTGAATTGGATTGATATCTCCACATGGACCATGTATCATTCTATGAGTTACAATCTCATAAAGTTTGGAATGTTTCTCTGGATGTGGCAGTTCAGCAGTAATTACTGAATCCACTCTGTCTGCCATATTCAATTTATCTTTTTCTTGCAAGATTAAAAGTATATGTGCATGTGGCAAGCCTCTTTTTTAAATTCAATGGTATTAACAAAAGCCACACATTTCCCAAATAAGTCTGCTTTAGTTATATCATGAATTAATGAATTTAGTTTTATTTTAAATAAATGTGGTCGGCCAGAAGTAGTTTGTCCAAGCTGTAAATTTTCTTTGATCTCTGGCCATTGTAGATTACATGTAAATGAAATGAATACATTTGGTTTGCCAAATTTAGTGACAATTGCCATGGCATCATTGTATCTTTCTCGCATATTGCAAGGAGATCCTTGGAAAGAGGATGGAAAATCATTGCTCGTCCAGCAGGAATGTCTCTGTTTGCAGGCAATTCAGCGATATAATCCATCAATCCACAATGTTGTTCTACTCAAAGCTTGTTTTGTTGAAATTTGACAACATTTAGATTATTTGCTTCGACTTGTAGATAAGAATCAATAATCCATTGTTATGTGAGTTTGCCCCCACATACAATAGGATTAAAATGATCCCGAACAGCAGTTTGTGCCACTTTATATTCCAGCATTGAAATATTGTTTCTAACACAAACTTTACTATTGGGATAACTTTGCAACTGTAATTTTGGTTGCCATCCTGGCTCTCCATTTGGAAAGAAAATGGGATATGTTGTTGGATCCAAATTACTACTTAAAATATTTATTTTTATAAAAGGTTGTTCTTGATTGCGTGGATATATTCTAATATCCCGCTCAAATGGTGGTTCCCCATCATAATTTTTAAATACCATGGCAACCTCATTTGCTTTTGGTAAATTATACCGTCTGTAATGATATGGAATCACAAGGTTGTGGAGACCAGCAGCCAAGGTTAGCAATAATCCAGTTCAGCAATTTGTAGGTGAAACAGGAACAAGATTTATTGAAGTGATCAGGAACCACATAGTAATCTGGCAAGGTACATTTGACAGGAAGTGCCTTATATAGGCCAAGGACATGACACCTGACCAGACACAGCTGAAGAGACTTAGGTACTGATACTATTGCTAGCAGAGTCAAGGTTATCAGATCTCAAGGAAATTCACAAAAGGCAGGCTGGCGCAGTGGTAGGCAAGAGGTATAGCAGCCCCCTGGGGACCAGGGTTCAAAACCCAGCAGAGTCAATTCCTCACACCGTCATTGATCAGTATGGCGATCTCTTTTGAGAAACAAATTTACTCTTGGCATTGGCAATTGATGTCTTTGCGCATGTGCCAGTTGTTCTTTTTCAACCTCAGCTAATTTTTTGTATGCTTTACTATATGGGTTGTTGGCCATAATGTTATCAATCCGTTCAAAGACTATGGGTAAGCATTGTTTATTCAAGGACATACAGTGGATATAAAAAGTCTACACACCCCTGTTAAAATGTCAGGTTTCTGTGCTGTAAAAAAATGAGACAAAGATAACTCATTTCAGAACTTTTTCCACCTTTAATGTGACCTATAAACTGTACAACTCAATTGAAAAACAAACTGAAATCTTTTATGTGGAGGGAAGAAAAAAAAAATGTAGTTGCATAAGTCTGCACACCCTCTTATAACTAAGGATGTAGCTGTGTTCAGAATTAAGCAATCACATTCCAAATCATGTTAAATAGGAGTCAGCATACACCTGCCATCATTTAAAGTGCCTCTGATTAACCCCAAATAAAGTTCAGCTGCTCTAGTTGGTCTTTCTTGAAATTTTCTTAGTCGCATCCCACCGCAAAAGCCATGGTCCACAGAGAGCTTCCAAAGCATCTGAAGGCTCTCATTGTTAAAAGGTATCAGTCAGAAGAAGGGTACAAAAGAATTTCCAAGGCATTAGATATACCATGGAACACAGTGAAGACAGTCATCATCAAGTGGAGAAAATATGGCACAACAGTGACATTACCAAGAACTGGAGCTCCCTCCAAAATTGATGAAAAGACAAGAAGAAAACTGGTCTGGGAGGCTACCAAGAGGCCTACAGCAACATTAAAGGAGCTGCAGGAATATCTGGCAAGTACTGGCTGTGTGGTACATGTGACAACAATCTCCCGTATTCTTCATATGTCTGGGCTATGGGGTAGAGTGGCAAGATGAAAGCCTTTTCTTACGAAGAAAAACATCCAAGCCAGGCTCCATTTCGCAAAAACACATCGGTAGTCTCCCAAAAGCATGTGGGAAAAGGTGTTATGGTCTGATGAAACCAAGGTTGAACTTTTTGGCCATAATTCCAAAATATATGTTTGGCGCAAAAACAACACTGCACCAAAAGAACACCATACCCACAGTGAAGCATGTTGGTGGCAGCATCATGCTTTGGGTTTGTTTTTCTTCAACTGGAACTGGGGCCTTAGTCAAGATAGAGGGAATTATGAACAGTTCCAAATACCAGTCAATATTGGCACAAAACCTTCAGGCTTCTGCTAGAAAGGTGACCATGAAGAGGAACTTCATCTTTCAGCATGACAAGGACCCAAAGCATACATCCAAATCAACCTAGGAATGGCTTCACCAGAAGAAGATTAAAGTTTTGGAATGGCCCAGCCAGAGCCCAGACCTGAATCCGACTGAAAATTTGTGTGGTGTTCTGAAGAGGGCTGTGCACAGGAGATGCCCTCGCAATCTCACAGATTTGGAGTGTTTTTGCAAAGAAGAGTGGGCAAATCTTACCAAGTCAAAATGTGCCATGCTGATAGACTCATACCCAAAAAGACTGAGTGCTGTAATAAAATCAAAAGGTACTTCAACAAAGTATTAGTTTAAGGGTGTGCATACTTATGCAACCATATTATTTATTTTTATATTTTTTCTTCCCTCTACCTAAAAAATTTCAGTTTGTTTTTCAATTGAGTTGTACAGTTTATAGGTCACATTAAAGGTGGATAAAGTTCTGAAATGATTTATCTTTGTCTCATTTTTTTACAGCACAGAAACCTGACATTTTAACAGGGGTGTGTAGACTTTTTATATCCACTGTATACAGTAACTGTGCAAATTCCCTTTGTTCTCCTGATTCTGGGTGTAAATGTGAAGTCCAGTGGTATATTTGTCCTTGGACTTTAAAACAGTAAGGACCATGTCCTGGGACATTTTCGGCTAATGTTGCACCCATTGAAGCAAATTAAATTGAACTTTTATAAGACCAAATGTTTTTCTTAACATTGGTGTAATTTGGAAATGTAGGTTCACTAATTATACTTTCTAAATATTCTGGAAATGTGTGTCTTTCTGGAAGTCTTACCTTTCCTTTCTGACAGCAACTAATAAACTCTCCATCAGTTGGTCTTTCTTTCAGAAAATTATAAAGGCCCACAAAACTGACAAACCACATTCATTAATCCACAATAATGGGGGTCTACTGTTAGTGCTCTAAATAAAGGACTATCATGAGCTTCCTCAATATAGATCTCAGTACAACTTTCTATATCTACATTGGTGTCATCTCTATCAACATTGGTGTCAGGAGGCAATATTGGGTCATTAGAGAATGATTTAGAGACATTTTTTTGTTTACTTTTTCTTTTCCTTGAAGCTCCAGCAGACTCATTTTGTGCTTTTTTAGCCATTTTTCTTTTATTTAAAAGTCTCTGTCGATCTTCTTCGCTTAAACGTTGTGATGCCTCAGGGGTCTGTGCATCTCTCCATTTCTGCTTCCTTTCCCTTGACAGCAATGTAATAATTAAGCAGCAACACTGAAATGTAAGTGCAGTGCAAAATGTACATATGTTTTCAGGCATTTCAAAAAAAAAATTGTTCTATGAATGATCAATGAAGTAATTAATGAACATTAATAGTTGAGCAGCAACCACGAAATCTAAGTCCATTGTGAAATTTACATCTTTTCTTATCCCTTTTTTACTAAATTTGTTATTATGACTCATTAATAATTAATTAACATTATTAATTTTAATGATTAATGAAGTAATAAATGAACATTAATAATTAAGCATCAACCCCAAAATGTAAGTCCAGTTGGAAATATACATATTTTCTGATCAATTTTTTATTAACTTTCTTATTATGACTAATTAATTATTAATTAATGAATGAACATTACTAATTAATCAATGACAAAATATATTATAAAGAGTTAATCAATAAGGTAATCATAAAGTAAATGTAGTGACAATGTTATTTTTTTTAAATAATTAATAAATTAATGTCCATTAAAAATTAATAAACATATTTGAAGTTGTTAATAATTAAGTACAGGTATCGCAAAATAGAGTATTGTAATATTTATTTTTTTATTAATATATTTTTTCAAATTATTAATTATTATACTTTACCTATTTATAATAAATAGTCAGAAATCAATATCCTGAAGAGCTAACAATCTCTTTGGATTTTCCAGCAGCAGAAAATGTCCAGTCAAAATGTTATCACCTGCTATGTGTCTATATTTTGTGCGCGTCACAGTCACGTAGCCTCGTTTTCATTTTTTCCGGTGGCCATTTTTTTCTCGCTTAGGCGATTTTTGATTAGCGAAAATCATCTAAATCGAGTTAAATTTTAATTTCGGCTCACTCACAGACGTCCTGGCTGTTGCCCCATGCTCTCTGTGATGTGTTTGTAATTTTTTCAGGTGTATTTAGTGTGTTTTTAGTGTTTTTTGGTTTGCGAGTCCCGCGGTCGTCATGTGCTCGCGTGTTTGTAGGCTAAGTCCCGCGTGTTTGATCGGCTAAGTGCTGCAAGTTTTGCCCTGTGATGTGTGGCGTCGAAGGAGTAAGTGCTGCGAGTTAAGGTTTGTGTGTGGGAGTTTTGTGGGTTGGTTTGAAGTGCTGTAGGGAAAGTGTTGCGAGTTAAAAATCCAGGGTTGTGTTGTTAGTGTTTTGAGGCGGCGTAGGACAAAGTGCTGCGAGTTAAGGATTATTCAGGATTGTGTTGTACTAAAGTAATGTGCCTCAAAGCGAGGGACGCAGTTCTTGCGAGCTTGCAAAGCATGACGACGATTCGTAGTTTGACAACTATTATATGTGACTAGTAAATTTCCCGTAAAAAATTACAGTATAATCCTAATTTTTCTCTTCCCCCTCCCGTTTCTCTTCCCCTCCACTGTGTCTCTTCCTCCCGTCTTTTCCCCCCTTTCCCATGTCTCTTCCCCCACCTCTTCCCTGTCTCTTCCCCCTTCTCCCGTGTCTCTTCCCCACTCTCCCCTGTGTCTCTTGCCCTCCTGTGTCTTTCTCCCCATCTCCTTTGAGTCTTCCCCCTTCCCTGTGTCTCTTCCCCCCACCTCTCCTCTTCCGTGTCTGCTTCTCCCTCTCCCCTGCGTCTTCCTCCCCCTCCCGTGTCTCTTCCCCCCACCTCTCCTATCCTGTTTCTCTCCTCCTCTCCGTCTCTTCACCTCCTCTCTCCTCCTGTGTCTCCTTCTCCCCTGTGTCCTCCTCCCCCCGTCTCTTCCCCCCACCTTTCCATCTCTTCTCCCTCTCCCCTGTCTCTTCATCCCTCTTCCCCCTCTCTGTGTCTCAACCTTCCCTCCCCCTCTGTCTCTTTCCCCCACCTCTCCCCTCTCCTGTGTCTCTTCCCCCTCTACCCTGTGTTTTTACCCCTTCTGTGTCTCTTCCCCTCCCCTGTGTCTCCCTTCCCCTCTCGCCTGTCTTCCTACCCCCTCCCCTGTCACTTCCTGCCTCCTCCCCTCTTCCCCACTTTCCTGTGTCCCATCCCCCCACCTCTCCCCTATCCCGTGTCTCTTTCCCCCTCCCCATCACCTGTGTCTCTTCTCCCCCACCTCTCCCCTCCCCTGTGTCTCTTCACCTCCTCTTCCCCCCGTCTATCCCCCCCCTTCCCTGTGTCTTCCTGGACTAGAACAGTATTGGCATTAATTGATTGACATGTAACCTCCATGTTTTACTGATGTCATGATGACGTTCTCATTTTCCATTTGCTGTTTCCATATCAGAGTTAAGTCCTTGCTTAATTGATCTGGATCACGCTCTGAAATGCTACATACAACTGCATGGTTTACGGTTTTGGCTTTCGCAGTGTAAGTTGCAGCCTTGTTCAATTGAATTGCTCTGTAATTGTAGCAAATCTCAAGCCCGCAGACATACGGCCTGTAGGACGCAATCTGCGGGCTTGCAATTGAATGAGGCTCAAAGACTCCTACTAGGACTGTGTACATGACAGTTCTTCCTAGACATCTAATAGGGAGTTGAAAGAAGCAGATCGGCTGAACTCTGAAACAATAAATTTCAAATACAACATTTAAAAGCTACATTATTTTTTTATACAAATACAGATTTTATTGCTAAGCAGTTATTTATAAATCTAAACTCTACGTATGAGCATCACTGATTGTGCATTCAGATAAAGGGGTATATTCTACAGTATGCTACAATCCTCAGAGAGATTACCAATTTTGCAACTTACTTGGAAAAATTCATTTTTCTTAGTGAAATATATATTTTTCTACTTCTTATCATAGATTTATTTCTCTTCAGCATCATAGCCTCTCAGTTTATCAGCCTGTTTTACAATGCAGGGAATTTACTAAGCATTGTCTCACCTGAGATAAGGTGAGATCCTCCCACTCTAGCCTGTGTTTTCTTCCCCCCTCCCCTGTGTCTTCCTCTCCCCTCCCCAGTGTCTCTTCCTCCCTCCTCTCCACTCACCCCTGTGTCTCTTCCCCCCCACCTCTCCCATGTCTCTTCCCCTTCCCGTGTCCTTCTCCCCCTGTGTCTTCCTCCCCTGCCATGTGTCTCTTCCCCTCCTCTGTGTCTCTTCTCCCCACCTCTCCCCTGTGTCTCTTCACCTCCTCTGTGTCTTCCTCACCCCTCCCCTGTGTCTCTTCCCCCCACCTCTCCCCTCCCGTGTCTCTTCCCCCTCCCCTGTGTCTTTTCCCTCCTCCTGTGTCTTCCTCCCCACTCCCATGTGTCCTCCTACCCTCGGCCCTGTGTCTTCATCCCCCTCTCCTCTGCCCTGTGTCTCTTCCCCGCTCCCCTGTGTCTTCCTCCCCCTCCCCTGTGTCTTCCTACCCTCTCCCCTGTGTCTTGGAGCGTTACACACTTAACACAATTATTATAGTTGATGGACCCTGTGTCTGTGTTAAACCAACTTTTCAGTTGGTGACAGATTTTAGTTCTCAGATCTCATATCAGATATTACCAATTCCAAATGGTGAATTAATTCACCTTAGCCTGTATCTGTAACTGAATGAAGAGTCTACCATATGGAATACCCCTATATTTATAATATTCAATATTTAAAGGTATATTAAAGTGAACTGGGTTATTAATGCATCTGATAGAGGAGAATTTATATTGTCTGAAAATAATTGCATGAAACAATTCCAAAGTAAACAGTTAAACCGTTAGCCTGAAGTTTGCCGAGTTCCTTGCTTTTGCAAACAGTTTTCTCTCAATGTTGACACCCCCTGAAATTCCCAGGAATAATTAGGATAACTTATACAATGTTTCTTTTTGGCCTGGGCATTGTGCAGACATGCTAAGTTATCACCTAAAATCTTCCCTACTGTGAGAAGTCACATGATTTCAGACACTTTCCTTTCCTTTAGCCAATCAGCATGTGAATGAGCTGCATATTGGATATCTCATTAAAAATGAGATATCCAATATGCAAATCTCAGTTGCTTTGGGTGTCTACATCACCCCCAGCACTATTTTTTTTCTTTTCTGCAAAAAATGTTTGCATTTTTTCATGCAAACATTTTTTGCTAGGTGGGTTATGATGCATTCTACAGGATGCATTCATAACCCACCTCACTTGCATATATCTTTAAAGGGTGAAAGGATATTAGCTCATTTTCATACAGTCTTTGATTCTCAGATTTCTATGTTTCAAATAAGTATCCTTTAATACTTGTAATTACTTGTACGTAGGAAATTGCCCGTCAAAAATGGGAGTAAAATTGTAAGGCTAGCAATGCTGTTTGCCAGCCAATGCGAGGCTATGGGCTCTTTGAGCACCTTCGGCGCTCATTGCAAGCCTCTCTCCCTCTGTAGTTTATAGGCCTGATGCTTGAGTGTTACTGTCTTGGGTTGTATTACTGCCTTGGGTTAAGTGTTAGTAGCTTGGGTTGTGTTACTGCCTTGTGTTAAATGTTAGTGACTTTTAAGTGTTACTGCTTAGGGCTATTTTTTTTACATCCTTCAGGCTAGTATTAAGACCTTCAGGCTAGTTTTAGGTCCTTCGGGCTAGTTTTATGTCCTTAAGCCTTGTTTTCGTGGTTTTGCGTTTTTTCGGCAGCCATTTTTTTTCTCTCTTAGTCGATTTTCGATCGTGAAAAAACGGCAAATATGCATCAAATTAACTTGCAACCTGACTCACAGGCTCCCTGTCTCTCCTACTGTGGTGTGTGTGTAAGTTAATTTGAGGCATATTTGTTGTTTTATTTGTTTTGGGGCCGTTAAAGTCATAATTTTGCAATGCACACAGTGCATGTACGGATTACGGTCCCAAGTCGTACGGGTCGCCTCGCAGTGTAATAAAAGCCTTTGGCGCTCATTGCAGCCTAAGTCCGGCGTGCATCAGCTGTTTGCTTTGCTTTGCGAGGCACACAGTGCAATGAGTGCCTTTGGCGCTCATTGCAGGCAAAGTCCCGTGAGGCTCACAGTGAAATGAGCGCCTTCAGCGCTTATTGCACGCTAAGTCCCGCATGGTCGACGCCTCGACTCGCAAAGCATGACAAATCCGCAAACGTGACCAACGTTCTTGAAATGACAACTATATATGTGACTAGCGACTTGCCCGTCAAAAATGACGGGGCAATAAAATTGTAAGGCAGGTAATGCTGTTTGCCACATATATTCATTTTTTTGGTGGTCTGAGATCCTTCGGCGCTCATTGCGAGCCTCGCGCTGAGTGCCTTTGGCTGTTGTCTTTTTTATCAGAGGCGCTTTTGCTGTTATTGTAAGGTCGGCGCTGATCTGCTTTTTGCGCTTCTTGCAAGGCTTTGTGTGCTATGAGCAGCATTGGAGCTCGTTGTGAGGCGCGCAGTGAATGGCTTTTGTGTTTATTGCGATAGTGTTTTTTATTTTTTGTATATGTATTTTTGTATGCTAATTAAATAATTAATAAATGGATATACTTTACCTATTTGGAAGTAATATATGCAGGAAGCCGCTTGTGTGGGTGTTTGTAACCGCCTGTGAGGCGCCATAGAGCCTCCACCTCCGCAAATCCGGCCCCTCACGAGCTTGCAAAGCGTGACAACGATTCGTAGTTTGACAACTATTATATGTGATTGGGAATACCTGATATGAGATCTGAGAACTAAAGTCCACCTCTCCCCTCCCCTGTGTCTTTCCCCCTCCCTGGTGTCTTTCTCCTCCTCTCCCCTGTGTCTTCCTCCCCGCTCCCCTGTGTCTTCCTCTCCTCTGTGTCTTCCTCCCCCTCTCCTGTGTTTTTTGCCCCTCTCCCGTGTCTCTTCCCCCCCTCCCCTGTCTCTTTCCCCCGCCCATGTCTCTTTCCCCCCTCCCCTGTGCCTTTTCACCTCCTCTCCCCTCCCCTGCATCTCTTCCCCTCTCCCTTGTGTCTTTCCCCCTCAGCTATGTCTTCCTCCACCCTCTCCTGTGTCTTCCTCCCCCTTCCCCCTCTCCCCTGTATCTTTCTCCCCTTCTCCAGTGTCTTCCTCCCCCTCTCCTCTGTGTCTTCCTCCCCTCTCTCCCCTGTGTCTGGCTCCCCCCTCCTCCTCCGCAGCTTGCGGCTGTTGCTGCGAGCTGCGCATGCGAGGCTATGCCGCGGAAAGCGCGCACATGGTGCCTGCGCTCGCAAGCTGCGCATGCACTTTGTGCATGTGCAGCGTCCATACAGTGCTGCACATGCACGCAGCTCTATATGGACTTAGGAAGTGGTAAGTGTGTACACTCCCATGTAGCGTTACACACTTATCACAATTATTATAGTTGATGGACCCTCTGTCTGTGTTAAACCAACTCAGTTGGTGACAGATTTTAGTTCTCAAATCTTATATCAGATATTCCCAATTCCAAATGGTGAATGAATTCACCCTAGCCTGTTTCTGTAATTGAGTGAACAGTCTACCATATGGAATACCCCTATATTTATAATATTCAATATTTGGAGGGTGTAAGGATATTAGCTCATTTTCTTAGAGACTTTGATTCTCAGACTTCTATGTTTCAAATAAGTATCCTTTAATACTTGTAATCACTTGTAATTGGGAATATCTGATATGAGATCTGAGAACTAAAATCTGTCACCAACTGAACACTTGGTTTACCACAGACAGAGGGTCCATATATAATTCTGGTTAAGATCATATAGTGATTCTACATCAAGAGACTACATATCAAATTTATATTTAGAAGTATCTTCATCACACACACATCACATATAATAGTTGTCAAACTGCGAGTTGTCGTCACGCTTGCAGGCCTTGCGTAGGCCGCAGTTGCGAGACGAAAACTGGCGCTTGCACAACTGGCCCCTGCCCCACTGATGCACGGCGCTCATCGCGAGGCCCGCAGTACAGCGGGCCACATCACCCCAAGTGACAGGGGCTGCAATGAGCCCCTGTGTCTCCTTCCCCCGTGTCTCATACTCCCCCCTCTCCGTTCCCCTTACCTCCACCCTGCCCACCAGATGCTCCCTCTGTCCCCCCCCCCAGATGCTCCCTCTGTACCACCTTACCTGCCGTTTCATTGGTGGTTCAGTGCAGTCCCACCCCTACCAGGGTGTCCTGTCTGGACTCCGGAATGATGTCAGAGTTACATTGTCACGCTGGAGGCAAGACAGGTGGGACTCCACTGAACCACCAATGAAAGGGGGGACAGAGTGAGCATCTGGGGGGGCAGGGGGGAGGTAAGGGCAACCGAGTGAGATGGGGGGGAGGTATGAGACACAGGGGAGGGCGATGGGGGAGGCTATGAGACACAGGGGAGGGCGATGGGGGAGGCTATGAGACACAGGGGAGGGGGGAATAGACACAGGGAAGGGGGGGCGAGACACAGGGGAAGGGAGAGGGAGGAAAGAGAGACAGGGGAGGAGGAAAGAGACATGGTAGGGGGAAGACACAGGGGAGGGGGTGTACGAGACACAGGGGAGGGAGAGGGGGGAAGAGACACAGGGGAGGGGGGAGAAACACAAGGGAGGGGGAGAAACACAGGGGAGAGGGGAAGAGACACAGGAGAAGGGAGAGGGGGAAAGAGACACGGGACACGAGACACAGGGGAGGGCAAGGGGGTGCATGAGACACAGGGGAGAGCGAGGAGGGGTATGAGACACAGGGGAGGGGGGAGAAACACAGGGGAAGGGAGAGGGGGGAAAAAGACACAGGAGAAGGAAGATGGGGGAAGAGAGACAGGGGAGGGAGAGACACAGGGGTGGGGGGAGAGACATGTGGAGGGAGAAAAATATATATGTATATACAACTAAATCATGCCATCATGTTTGACTAGGCAAGTCGCTAGTAATAAATAAATGTAATCCAGAATTTATCAAGAAGTATATTCATGAAAGTGTGTCTAATTATGCAATAGCAAGCCTACAAATCTTCTATTAGATTTATTAACTCTATATGAGTATCTAAGAAATATACCAAAGGAATCTGTAAATATTGTTTTTACGTATATTTTAGTAGTTTTTATCTAGCATCGTCGTCCTTGTATATAATTAAAAATGAATTTGTTTTCTATTTGAATTTACCCATTATCTGTTATAAGATTAGAGGGAAGAAGGAATAATTTATAAAAAAGGGAAAAAATAAAATAAACAGATAGAAAGAAGGACTGGTATTGTATTACCATTTGGATATAATAAAACACTCTAAAACCATGTCTCAATTGTTTATGTCTAAACACTTCAACTTTCCCCTGGAAATACTTTAGAGTAGATAGTGCTGTAATTAGGCTATGTTACTTTGTTAGCACACATATAATTAATTCCTCTCCAAATGCCTTATTATCCTAAATCGTTACAGTGTAATTTTGTTCTCATCACTGATTCTGCCTTGTATAAATAATTCCTCAATAGCGTATTTTTCTATCTGGAATAACGACTCTTTAACCGGTTGCTCTTCTCAAATTACTTCTGCCTAGCCATCTCCAATCTAGTATAAGTATAAGGTTATTGGATAATGTTCATGTATATTAATTTTGTCCAGGAGCTATCATACTAAGAAACAGATACAGGTGCACTTAAATTAAGGTACCCCTCCTTTCTGACACCTTTCTCCAATAGGGCTTTGTCAAAGAAACCATTATCCATCTCAAGGCTTTCTTTTAAATAATATCCCTCCACTCACTTAGGATTACATCATAATTAATTGCTTTGACGTAGTTGGCTATAATTATCACATGGGTGAGTATCCAGAAACAATGCCAGTATATTGCATCAATTTACTAATTTTAAGTCACCTCATATGTTAAGATTTGATATTTATATTTACATTGATGAACATAGAAATAGGATTTATATAGAATAGAAATTACATTAAACATACACTATCAGTCAGTGGCAGTGAATAATTGGTAACTGGGGTCACATGATGTAAACACAACATGACCTGGAGACAACCCATATTTAGTATCAATCTACTAATATGTTGAAATTCTATATTTTGGTAATTTTAAATGATAAATATAAGAATCATGATGATATAATCTACTTTACACCGAACATACATTGTAGCCACCCAGTCAGTGGCAAAAAATGATTGGTACAGGGATCACATGATGTAAACACAAAACACCCCTGTGTTGATATATACATTAATTACAAGGACATTTGTTTTTTTTATGGAGATGTTTCATTCTACTTGTGCGTTTATTTTATGAGAGATAAAATGGATAAACAGTTCATTTCCATTTAATGATGATCCCAATACTGTAGGAAGACTGTAGCAATCAACCTTCTCAATCATATTCATATAAACTTTAAAAAAATCCTAAGTTTTCTGTAACAGTATGTATCAGTCTTTGAATCTCTTTTAAATATATATCAATTGGCCATAATACAAAATGTCCTCCTGTATTGTTTATCTTAATGATAGATTCTCCGTTTTTCATTGGCTGCTTGTTCTTGTTTATTATATATTGTAATGTTCTCCTTTAGGAGATATCTTCAAAACATCCTCAATAACTAAATTTAGAAAAACGTGGGCAGCTGATGAAATAGATAGAGAAGGTATATGTGTGTGTGTATATATATATATATATATATATATATATATATATATATATACAATGGATATAAAAAGTCTACACACCCCTGTTAAAATGTCAGGTTTCTGTGCTGTAAAAAAATGAGACAAAGATAACTCATTTCAGAACTTTTTCCACCTTTAATGTGACCTATAAACTGTACAACTCAATTGAAAAACAAACTGAAATCTTTTATGTGGAGGGAAGAAAAAAAAAATGTAGTTGCATAAGTCTGCACACCCTCTTATAACTAAGGATGTAGCTGTGTTCAGAATTAAGCAATCACATTCCAAATCATGTTAAATAGGAGTCAGCATACACCTGCCATCATTTAAAGTGCCTCTGATTAACCCCAAATAAAGTTCAGCTGCTCTAGTTGGTCTTTCTTGAAATTTTCTTAGTCGCATCCCAACGCAAAAGCCATGGTCCACAGAGAGCTTCCAAAGCATCTGAAGGCTCTCATTGTTAAAAGGTATCAGTCAGAAGAAGGGTACAAAAGAATTTCCAAGGCATTAGATATACCATGGAACACAGTGAAGACAGTCATCATCAAGTGGAGAAAATATGGCACAACAGTGGCATTACCAAGAACTGGAGCTCCCTCCAAAATTGATGAAAAGACGAGAAGAAAACTGGTCTGGGAGGCTACCAAGAGGCCTACAGGACCATTAAAGGAACTGCAGGAATATCTGGCAAGTACTGGCTATGCGATAAATGTGACAACAATCTCCCGTATTCTTCATATGTCTGGGCTATGGGGTAGAGTGGCAAGACGAAAGCCTTTTCTTCCGAAGAAAAACATCCAAGCCAGGCTCCATTTCGCAAAATCACATCAGTAGTCTCCCAAAAGCATGTGGGAAAAGGTGTTATGGTCTGATGAAACCAAAGTTGAACTTTTTGGCCATAATTCCAAAAGATAGGTTTGGTGCAAAAACAACACTGCACATCACCAAAAGAACACCATACACACAGTGAAGCATGGTGGTGGCAGCATCATGCTTTGGGGCTGTTTTTCTTCAGCTGGAACTGGGGCCTTAGTTAAGATAGAGGGGCTTATGAACAGTTCCAAAGACCAGTCAATAATGGCACAAAACCTCCAGGCTTCTGCTAGAAAGCTGAACATGAAGAGGAACTTCATCTTTCAGCATGACAACAACCCAAAGCATACATCCAAATAAAGGAATGGCTTCACCAGAAGAAGATTAAAGTTTTGGAATGGCCCAGCCAGAGCCCAGACCTGAATCCGATTGAAAATCTGTGGGGTGATCTGAAGAGGGCTGTGCACAGGAGATGCCCTTGCAATCTGACAGATTTGGAGTGTTTTTGCAAAGAAGAGTGGACAAATCTTGCCAAGTCAAAATGTGCCATGGTGATAGACTCATACCCAAAAAGACTGAATGCTGTAATAAAATCAAAAGGTGCTTCAACAAAGTATTAGTTTAAGGGTGTGCATACTTATGCAACCATATTATTTTATTATTATATTTTTTCTTCCCTCTACCTAAAAGATTTCAGTTTGTTTTCAATTGAGTTGTACAGTTTATAGGTCACATTAAAAGTGGGAAAAGTTCTGAAATGATTTATCTTTGTCTCATTTTTTTACAGCACAGAAACCTGACATTTTAACAGGGGTTTGTAGACTTTTTATAGACTTTTTGTATCCACTGTATATATATATATAGTGCCTTTAACAGGGGTTTGTAGACTTTTTATAGACTTTTTGTATCCACTGTATATATATATATAGTGCCTTGCAAAAGTATTCACCCCCCTTGGCATTTTTCGTGTTTAGTTGCCTCACAACCTGGAATTAACATTGATTGTTTGATGATTTGCATCATTTAATTTACAGAACATGCCCACAACTTTGAAGATTTTTTTATTTTTTTATTGTGAAGCAAACTACAAATAAGACAAAATAACAGAAAAAGTCAATGTGCATAACTATTCACTCCCCTAAAGTCAATAATTTGTAGAGACACCTTTTGCGGCAATCACAGCTCCAAGTCGCTTTGGATAAGTCTCTATGAGCTTGCCACATCTTACCACTGGGATTTTTGCCCATTCCTCCTTGCAAAACTGCTCCAGCTCCTTCCAGTTGGATGGTTTGCGCTTGTGAACAGCAATCCTTAAGTCTGATCCCAGATTTTCTATTGGATTGAGGTCTGGGCTTTGACTAGGCCATTCCAACACATTTACATGTTTCCTCTTAAACCACGCAAGTGTTGATTTAGCAGTGTGTTTGGGGTCATTGTCCCGCTGAAAGGTGAACCTCCGTCCTAGCCTCAAATCACGCACAGAGTAGTACAGGTTTTGCTTGGTGTTCTTTGGGTGATGTGATGTGTTGGGTTTGCGTCAGACATAGCGTTTTCTTTGATGGCCGAAAAGTTCAATTTTAGTCTCATCAGAACAGAGCACCTTCCTCCATACATTTTGAGAGTCTCCCACACGCCTTTTCGCAAACTCAAAACGTGCCATTTTGTTTTTTGCTGAAAGTAATGGCTTTCTTCTGGCCACAAATCCCAACTCTATGGAGCGTATGGCTTATTGTCGTCCTATGTACAGATACTCCAGTCTCTGCTGTGGAACTCTGCAGCTCCTCCAGGGTTACCTTAGGTCTATGTGCTGCCTCTATGATTAATGCCATCCTTGCCCGGTCTGTGAGTTTTGGTGGGCGGCCGTCTCTTGGCAGGTCTGCTGTTGTGCTATGCTCTTTCCATTTGGGTATGATAGATTTGATGGTGCTCCTGGGGATCATCAACGATTTGGATATTTGTTTATAACCTAACCCTGACTTGTACTTCACAACAACATTGTCCCTTACTTGTTTGGAGAGTTTCTTGGTCTTCATGGCAGTATTTATTTAGTGGTGCCTCTTGCTTAGGTGTTGCAGCCTCTGGGGCCTTTCAAAAAAGGTGTGTATATGTAATGACAGATCATGTGACACTTAGATTGCACACAGGTGGACATCATTTAACTAATGATGTGACTGTGTGACTACTGAAGGTAATTGGTTGCACCAGAGCTTTTTATGGGCTTCATAACAAAGGGGGTGAATAGATACTGTGACAAAGATGGCCGACTGGAACTGAGGTATCCTTAAAGCAGTATGCAAAACTATTATTAAGTTATTAAGACTGGTGTTTTATTGTGCCAGTAAATATAAAACAACGACATTAGCAGCAACTTGGCTAAAGAAAATCAAAATCTACTTTAATGGGCTTACTGACTTGCCGGAACACCCTGACTAACCAGAGCCGTTATTTGGCCTCAGAAAAACACAAAACAGGATTAATTAGACTATCAGCAATTTCTTCCACCGGCTTGCAGCAAACAGTCCTATGGTCACCGGTATCCTTTTTCACTTAATGACCACTGTATATATCACCACTTAGTGGCTAGGGCACCAAACAGTCTCTGTTTTAGCAGAAGTCTTTTCCACCTCTTTAAATAAGTAACAGCGGATGTAGCATAGGGCCCGCCCGTCTCTCCCATCTGCTTCATCCCAGGGACCCTTTAAAAATTGCAATATTAACTTATTGCAAACTAACAGGCCAAGCACTCAGCCTCTTCCCTGGGGTATAATAAGTCTGGTACCTTCATTCAGTGCCTCTGATAGCCTTGGCAGCTCCACACTCGCCTAGACCTGGTCTTCTTAGGCAACTCTGCCTGTGAATCCTCAGTATTCAATTCCCTTACTTGGTGCCTTTGTAGCGTCACCTACTGAATCTGTAGGTGCTCTGTCAGCTCTGTTAGTCCAGCGACTGCAAAGAGCACACACTCCTTTCTTATGTACAAAACTCGCAGCCCCAGTAAACAAGGTGATCACCTTCAGGTTTGCAAGCTCCTCTCTGTGGCTTGCACTGGCTGCTTAGCAGCAGCACACAACCTGGGCCAGAGCCTAGTCAGCAGCCCTTCCCATGTCTGCTTTCCAGGCTTTAAAGTTGAGGTGCAGCTGGACCAATTAGGAGTTCTCCTGGCACCATCTTCTAGGTTGCAAACAGTCACAATACGCACATGCCAATTTTCTGTTTTCTATTTCTAAAAAAATAGTTTTATGTATATATTTTCTCATTTCACTTCACCAACTTAGACTATTGTGTTCTGATCCATCACATAAAATTCAGATTAACAAAACATTGAACTTTAGTCTGTAATGTAACAAAATAGGTAAAAAGTAAAGGGGGTGAATACTTTTGCAAGGCAATGTATGTTTCCTCCCTAAAGGGCTAATATGTCTGCCTACAGTATCCTTATCTGATAGATCAGATGTAGCTATCTCAGTACTTAGATTAGATTTATATATTCTTATTGGGGTTTTATTTTTCATGCTCCACTTCTATACCTGTTTGGGAAGGAAATCCCTAGTTTCATTTCTTAGTATTGATCTCCCGATTGAAATTAGGCAGCTCAATTTGCATTACCTTATACTAGTCTTTGCCCGTCATATATGACACTATAATATTTTGTTAAAAATTGTGTCTTCTGACTGTTTTTGCGCCCTCTCTCTGTGTACCGCTCTCTCTATCTGCACCCTCTACCGCCCTTCTTCTCTCTCCTTTTTTCTCTTTTGCTTCTTCTCTCTCCCTCCTACTTGCTTCCATCCTTCTCTCTCTCACCCTCACTCTCTCCTTCCTTCTCTCTCCCTCCATATCCTTCTTTCAGCCATGTACTTGTGGGCATAGTGAGCATGCGTAATCCGCAATTTTGCGAGCGTTACACATAAACTTGCAGTATGATAACTATATTAGTGACTAGCGACTTGCCCGTCAAAAAATTACGGCAATAAAATTTTAAGCCATGGCAATGCTGTTTGCCACACAATGCGTGGCTATGGCCCCTCTGAGCACCTTCGGCATTCATCACGTGCCTCTCCTCCTCGTGTAGTTTAGGGGCCTCACAATGAGTGTTACTGACTTTGGTTAAGTGTTACTGCCTTGGGTTAAATGTCACTGCTTTGGGTTAAGTGTTACTGCCTTGAGTTAAGTGTTACTGCCTTGGGTTAAGTGTTACTGCCTTGAGTTAAGTGTTACTGCCTTGGGTTAAATGTTACTGGCTTGGGTTAAGACACACATACGGGGCACCTCATTCTCCTCTCACTGCAGCTGCAGTTGCACACTGCAGCTGCTCCTGCGATCCAGGCCCGTGTCTTTGCGCTGGTCCTGCGTGAAGATTTCGGCAGTGCTGTCATTGGGTGCTCTCTGGTCAGTGTGAGCAGATGTCTGCGTGTACATTACGTAGCGCATGTCTCATCCGCCCATAAGTAGGCATGCCGAATTAATTTGATTCTCAGCCCCCTTGGTGCTATTTTCTTAGATGTATAATATTCATACATTTACTTATATTCCAATGTTTCTTAATTTGTTTCTGTGAAGTTATTTTTAAACTCTCTTAGATAATCTTGCCAATCATTCCTTTTTAAACTTTCCTGTTTTCTCTTTTCAGTTTGTATTTTCAACTCTGCAAATAAGTCAACTGCAGCGATATTTGTTATATTAAAAAAAAAAAAAAAGCCTGTACATAATCAGGGGAAAGGGTCAGTAAAAGCAGAAACCCAAATGATTACTAATCAGCAAATATCCTAATGCACTGAGATACAGTAAACTTGAAACCACTATTGACACTCTTTAGTTTTATAGTGTCTTTGTATATAATAACTTCAAATTAGTCTTACAAAAAAAGATTACAGGTTATTTTGCACTTGTGATTTTTCAAATCAATATTACAATTTAACTTTTATTCTGAGCTTTAAAAAAAAAAGAAGAGAAGAATGGGGGAAGAAAAAATAAGTTGTAAAAGGGGGAAAAAATTACATAAACAGAGAGAAAGAAGGACTGATATTGTAACATTGTTCTGGTTATTATATCAATTCTAATCTTCCTGCGCTGAATAATTATTATGTGTGTGTAACAAAGTGACAGAGCTTAATTACAGTCACTTCATAAATTGGAGTAATGGTTTGCACCATACCATGGGGATCCATCTTCTCTAAGGTGTTTCCAGGGGAAAGTTAAATTGAGACACTGTTTTAGAGTCCTTTTGTTTTTATTGAATCACCTAATCAGTGCAGGGAGATTAGAATGGATCCAATAACCAGAAAGGGCATGCCAACCTTTGCAAGCTGCAGAACAGCGCGCCATCATCAGGGCGCCAAGAACTGGGCCCTGTTGCCGCTCTGCGCTCCAGCCTGCATCCCATCTGCCACAGAGGCCCCCATCTCATATTTACTGGACCTGCTTGGCAAGGTAAGGATCTGACAGTGTGCCATATGGGCCAGGCATTGTGTGCATGTGTCACTAGGAGCATGTTGCATTGCATGTTTATCATGTATGTAGTGATAAACATGGAATGCAACATGGTCCTAGTGACACATGCACACAGTGACATCACATACAATATGCTCCTAGTGACAAATGCCAGTCGCACATGGCACACTATCAGCCCTTTACCTTAGCCTTGGCAGCCTCCAGCAAGCAGGTCCAGTAAATATGAGATGGGGTAGATGGGATGCAGGCTGGAGTGCAGAGCGTCATCAGAGCGCAGTTCTCGGCGCCCTGATGATGGCACGCTGGTCTCCAGCGCTCGAAAGTCGTGCCACCACCAGAAAGGCTTTACAATACTAGTTCTTCTTTCTCTCCATTTGTTTTTTTTATGTTGTTTCCCTATTTAGAATTATTTTTTCTTCCCTTGTTTTCTGATCATTTTTTTAAAAAGGAGAAGAATAAAGTCACATTTTAATATTTAATTGAAAAAAACACAGGTGCATAATAAAACCTGTAAAAAAATCAAAGCCTAATTTGAAGTTAAAATATTCAGCTGTGCACAGACACTATTATTCTTATTTTGGTTTCAGGATCACAGTTGCCTCAGTGCATTAGTATAATTGCTGATTAATATTAATTTGCCTCTTCTTCTGTTGTTAGCAATTTTACAAACAAATAACATTTATAATATTCAAGAATTGTAATAACTAAGATGAAATGAAAACATTATTATGTGTTTGTCAAACCCTCCAATATATCAAAATATATTAATAAACAATCCAGTTGGTCATTATAAGAAACTAGCGAATTGCCCGTCAAAAAATGGCGGCAATGAAATTGTAAGTGAGCTAAGGGTGTTTGGTGTATATAATGTGGCTGATGTAGCGTCGTTCGTTTTCTATGTTGTGCGAGTTTTTTGTAATATTAGTTTTCTATGTCGTGCTAGTTTTTTGGAATATCCGTAGCTATTTGGTGGGCTTTTTCGGAATATCCGTAGGTGTATGGTGGTGTTTTGCGTGTTTATGGTAGTGTTTTGCATGTTTAGGGACCTTTAGCCTCGTTTTCGTTTTGTTCGGGGGCCATTTTTCCTCTCGCTTAGGTGATTTTCGGGTCTCTAAACTCCAAAATTTGTGCTTAAATGGAGGTGTAACTTCACTTGCAGAGGTCCTCGGTGCCCCCCCTCGCTGTTAGTAACCTTTTTATGTGTTTGTTGTTTGTATCTGTTGTGTTTGTAATGTTTTTGGGGTTGCGCAGGTTGCGTCCTTGTTTTCTAATCTCGTAGGTGTTTTTCGGCAAATACGTAGGTGTTTGGTGGTGTTTTGTGTCTTTAGAGTGCTGTAGCCTCGTTTTCGTTTTTTTCGGCGGACATTTTTTCTCTCGCTTAGAGAATTTTTTAGTGTCTAAACTGCTTTAATTTGAGTTAAATTGAGGTGTAACTTTAGTTTTCGAGGTCCTGGATGCTCCCTCTTGCTGTAAGTAAGCTTTTTATGTATTTGTTGGATTTGCTATGCGAGGGCAACAACTTGTATGCTCACAACTATTATAGTGATAAATAAAAAGTAACCGATTCATTATTGTTCTACATTTAAAATTTGCATAAACAAATGAACACACACAACTTAATAGAAAACCTACCACATGTAATACAGTGTGTGGATTTCCTATCTATCTGACAAGACGAAGGTCTTGTAAGTATCTCCAGAAGTCGCAGATTGTTTTCTGGCTTAGAATGTATTTTGACATCATGAGCCAAGGAAGATGTAACATTTTTCTCTGACGAAGACCTAATAAAAAATGCAAAGATAAAAAAACAATATTCAAAGGATGGGAGTCGGGGATCACTGTACTGATAGGAACATAAACACTCTGCATTTTAAATTAGTCCAATAGTTTTATTAGGCTATTGTAAAGTACTAATACTGATAATAAGCAAAAACATTTTAGTAAAGTAAAAACTATCTTTATATTTATTATCTATGTATGCAAGTCTGGAAATCTCAGCCTTTGTCTTATTAAGACTCCCAATGTCTGTGTACCGCTTCTGGATCACTACCATGTCATGGTGAAGCTGTGAGCTATGCCATGTAGGGTCACCCATGATGGGTAGGTCATAGCAGAGAGGTCAGTCCACTGCAGAAGGAACTGACAATCCACTCCAGTATCTTTGCCAAGGAAACCTTATGGGTATCACAATCCAAGACATAAAGATGTGAATGGTGTGCTGCGGTCTATAGGGTCACGGAGAGTTGGGCATAACTGAATGACTAAACAGCAACAGTATCTGTGTATCTACCTACTTCATGTCAAGAAGGATGACATTAGCTCATTGCCACTCTATGACTTGCTATTTGCTCTTTCACAGCACAGCCTGAGGAAGCACCTGAAGTTGAGACATAACAGATAGGTCTATACAGTAAAACACCCGTTATCTGGCACCCATGGGGGCTCCCTATTGCCGGATATGTGTAGTTGCCGGTTAATCGGGAGTCCCCGGAAAAAAAGGGTCTAAATGACCCTTAACCCCCCCAAAATGCCTTTAAAAAGGCATTAGCACCTAAACTGGGCCATTTAGACCCAGAAAAAAACTATTAAGTTTAAAGTTAGTTATTTTTTTGCAGTCTCAAACTGCCGAATAGTGCCAGATAGTGCTGGTTTAGCAGGAGTTTTTTTTAAATGGGGAATTGATGCTGGTGTCGGTTGCTTGAGAGTCCTGGTTAGTTGGATAACCGGGATTTTACTGCACAAGAAAACAATTTAGCTATCAGCCTTATTAAATTGCGATTCAGTAAATTTAAAAGCACTCTAAGCACACAGCATATTTTATTTACAGAAGTTTTTAGTTAGTGAATACCTTGCTTTTGGATAGAAGTTCAATAACTAAAAACTTCTGTAAAAAAATATGCTGTGTGCTTATATAGAGCCCTTTTAAATTTACAGAATCCCAATTTAATAAGGCTGTAAATGTATAATGGCATATAATAGAATAGCTGGTAAAATGAGCATTGTTTTTATCTTTTTGCCCATTATTAATTTTAGTTCTTTGAAATAGAGCACTGCAAATACTCGACTACGGTGTGCACTTAGGAAGAACAAGCTACGGCCCATAAACACTACCATAAAACTAACCCATCCAGTGTCTGTTTTTGCCACAATAATGATACCTATGGACCTGATAAGACATGTTTGGTGTCGCAGTTTAGGGTGACCTGGAATCAGTTACCCATGCGGAGGTCACAGCTGATCTGAAAAAAACAAAGTGTTTTCTTGGATCTGTTTTATTTCATAGCCACATCCCATCAGAACACTGGGGCGTGGGGCTGTGCCATAGCACCACCTGGTGGAAAAATGTACTGCAAAGAACTATTCCATCCTCCGACGTGGCGCTGAGTCGACAACTAGGCCATCACTATGTTTGGAGCGGGCATTTAGCCGCCCAGGGCCTCTGGCGCGCCTCTCAAAGCTCAAGGCCTTTTCTGTCGGCGCGCCATACGAGCCAGATCGGAGAATATAATAGGGTCCATTCCCTCTTCACCATCGCAAAATCTGACAGCTACGTTCAACGCCACCCGACAGATGGCGCTGCCGATTTTAGCACATAAGGCGCGCTGAAAGAAAAGGCCTTGAGCTATGAGAGGTGCGCCCGAGGCCCTGTGGGGGGCCGAGGGCCTGCGCTGAACATAGCGATGGCCTCGCTGACGATTCAGCGATGTCGAGTTGCGCCACGTCTAAAGGGAAAATAGTTCTTTGGCCTTCCCTGGAACTTGAAGGTGCCCGAAAACTCACATCGACCCTCTGGCGGATGGCACCTGTAACTGCAGCTGTCAGTTCTGCAGGACAAATGCGCAGGCAAAGAGGGATAGATCCTGGAATAGTTTTTTGGCTGCAGTACATTTTTTTACACCACCAAGTGGTGCTGTGGCGCAGCTGCACACCCCAGTGTTCTCACAGGATGCGGCTATGAAATAGACTAGGACTGTTTTCCTAAATATTCTTACATGTATTTATTTTTTGTTCAATAAGTTCTAGACTGTCAATGAAAATAAGTACCGTAATCATATATTTTCCGAGTTTTCTGGCAATTCATTATTCATATTATACTAAATGTATCTCTCAGGTGCAGGCGACCTATGCTGTAATTAATTTGACAGCGACCTCTGCAGGATTAAAATGAAGACTATGGCGGCTAAAAGCACTGTGATATGTGCTGGTTGTTAATATTGGTATCATACAGAGCCAATCTATCCTCACATGGTCCCGCCAAGCTACCAATGTGTTATATTATATAAATATGTGTTATATTGACTCTAAGACCAGAGCACTGTATTAAACATGTGTGCTTTTATCTTGAGGTCAGCTGTGTTTCTTACGGTGTATTCCTGTCAGCCCAGTATTTTCCAGTCTGTTCTAGGCTCATATCTATCTTCACTTTAGTGACACCAAGTCAATTTTTTCCCGCCTCATGCTCCCTCCTCACTGTGTGCTACTGAGGACTATAAAGTAATACCAGTGACGTCAATAAAAGAGTATGAGGACAGACAGGGATCTCTGTGCTCTGATTGGCTCCCTAACAATGCGTCAATGTTAGGGGTGTGGCCGCAGAATGACGCTGCCGCACCGTATGGATATAGCATTGTGACAAGTCTGAGCTCATGACACAGTGTAAGCTGTACAGGTGATTTGTTTTTTTCTTGAGAAGGATAAGCTTGCTCACGGGTTTATACTTAGCCAACCAGCGTGCTAATGTTGATGCTCTTGTCTGAGCGCTGTCAGCAACACACAAACAGTATAAGAGTTGTGTGTACAAGTCACTACGGCTGGTTCAGCTGTTTTGTCCCTCGCGTGATACCGTCGCGGAAATAACCAATGGGAAGCCGTGGCGGTGAGGACGTACACACTGCTTGGTGACACCGAGGAGCAGAGCTTAGAAGTGTAAGAGCCATCGTGCAGTGCACTTATAACCCCTCCATGATAATGTATAGTGGTCTTTCATCAACAGGAGGCCGCACAACAGACTGTAGACATGTATGAGACGTTAAGGTGAGACAGCAGAGCCTCTCAATACGGTATCCGCTAACCTTATAGGTAATACTAAGGATTTTATCAACTGAACAATACTGGAAGAAATTACATTTCCTTCAGGAAAACAGAAAAAATACCAAAATAAACAATAATAAACTTACACTAAAGTTTGCAAATGTCTTCAGTTTTCTGGTAGTTGATTTTGAGAAGAAAGGCCCATGAAAACACTATCTAAATTAGCATATAATTCACAATTTGTTGTGACCAATCAGAGGCACCTATAGCAGTGTAGTGATTCAGTATTTGCAGCAAAGCATCATGGGATTTGTAGGCAATTGTTCCCACTACACACCAGCAGCTCTGCAGTGCTGCTCTGGATCATTGCATTGTGCTGGAAGGTTAGTATATGGTTAAAAGAAACATACTTAAATGCAGTGTTTCTACTTGGGATCTTTCCTGTGCAGCGCTGCCAATATTTTAGAGAAGTTGTAACCCTAACCTACCTAACACTATGATATCAGCACTGAAATATTGGCAGTGCCATCTAACGGTTGGTCGCTGCTGCCACTGCCGGAGGTGTGTTGGCGAACTTAAAGGAAAGGATCAATCATTGTCTGACAGGGCCGAGCCCCCCTCCCCCAAAATCACAAATGTCCTTGTTCAGATGCAGCAATGAAAAAAAACAAAGAAACGTAGTTTCCAGGATCATTCAACTCCACTTGGTAGAACAATATTTAAAAAATATTGAGTGACTGTGAACGTTGCATAAAAGCAACATCTGTATATACCATAGAAGAGATCCCAAATCTGTGGTGTGAGGACTATCGGTTGTTCATAAGCTCCATTAGGCTAGTCTGCAAAACTACTGGTAGTACAAAAATCTTTAAAAATCCACTATAATAATTGAGAACTTGTGAGTAACGTCTGTGCAGGCATTAAATTTGTCGGTAAATATTGGGTATGCATGCACGGTTGTTACCGCAAGACAGAAAAGAGTGTCCACAGAGAGAGAGGCAGAGAGAGACAGACACATGACTGAGAGAGTGTGCACAGAGATAGACACAGGACAGAGAGAGAGTGTGCACAGGACAGAGAGAGAGAGAGTGTGCACAGAGACAGACACAGGACAGAGAGAGAGAGTGTGCACAGAGATAGACACAGGACAGAGAGAGAGAGTGTGCACAGGACAGAGAGAGAGAGTGTGCACAGAGACATATAGTGCAGAGAGAGATAGACACAGGACAGAGAGAGAGTGTGCACAGAGACAGCATACAGACAAACAGCACAGAGAGAGCGAGTGTGCACAGAGGCAGACACAGGACAGAGAGAGAATGTGCACAGAGACAGACCACATACAGACAAACAACAAAGAGAGAGCGAGAGAGTGTGCACAGAGGCAGACACGGGACACAGAGAGTGTGTGCACAGAGACAGACAGCATACAGTCAAACAGCACAGAGAGAGAGAGAGAGTGTGCACAGAGACAGACATGGGACACAGAGAGTGTGTGCACAGAGACAGACAGCATACAAAGAGCACAGAGAGAGAGGCAGAGCGAGATAGACCCAGGACAGAGAGAGAGAGAGTGCACAGAGACAGACACAGGACAGAAAGAGTTTGCACAGAGACAGACAACATACAGTCAAACAGCACAGAGAGAGAGGCCGCAAAATCACCACATAACACACACAGACAGCACAGACCATTCAGCATAATATTCTATATTGTCTAACCAAGAATCTATACTATAGTTCAAGAAAATCTGCACATATGTGACGTATGTAACAATAGCATTAACAGATGTGAATCACATTTTAAAGACTCTCCATGAAGTAAATATTTTATCTTGTCTTATTTGATAATTTCCTGATAACAGGAGTTTGAGTTCATTTTTTTATCTATCAATGAAGGGATGTGGTGGGTAAGAGGGAAAAGGGTGATGTATTTGTTAAATAATTGGATAGTATTGAACTTGACACACACCCCTTTACATTCTCAGGAGCAGGCAGCATGCAATAATAAGTGCCAGCCCTGCTCCTCCAGAATACTTTCACATACACAGCTTTCTCCAAAGTATCATGAATATCTTCAGGGGCCAGTAGAGATATTAGCATTTATTTTGTTTTCAATTTAAGTTAGCCTTATGACATTTTCTCTGCCTATTTGTGCCCTTAGACTTAAACATATATAATAATTGTACAGTGATCCTTTAAAAAATGTTTTTAGGTGCAGATAGACTGTTGTTATTCTTAGTAAGATGCAGCATACTCCAACATGAGGCACTTATACACACATACATATACTAGTCTTTCAGTGATGACCTAATGTATTTTTCTATATGTTTGAATTTCACAGTTAACCAGTTGGAGCCATGGTGATCCTGCGGGAGGGACTTTGTCCTGGATTATCAGCTGACATAATTGTAGCTCTTAAACAAAACAATGTGAAGACAGGTAACATATTTTTTACCCAATAAAGTATCAGTCATACTGATCACGTTATTATAATTTTCTCATCAAGAAATCCTTTGGCAAGAGCAACTCATTACTGGCAATTTCTCTATCTTACTTAAAGGACCACAGTAGTTGAAGAAAAATGACCCTTGTCTGTGATGTATGTAACACATGATCATTTTTAGTAATGTTTTAGCCTTATGGTTCTGTCCCTGCCTAATTATACTCTTAGTGAGACTCAAAGTTTTAAAGCATATATGTATATGTAAAGCTAATAAAACACAGTGTAGGACTGTTCGTACAGACAGCACACACTTTGGTAGTGCCAAAGAAAGACAAGCCAAAAAAGGTACGCTGCCCACAAAGCGACCGAAAGTGATCACATCTTCAAAACAAAAGTAAAAAAATCAGCAATTGTTTTGCTTGTTTTATACTTAGAGTTTTTGTTCCATGTGATCAGTGGAAATCTCACAGTTTGCAATTTGTCTATGACTGGTCAAATTAAAATAAAATATTATCAACTTGACCTGTTTTTGGAGTCCATCGCTTTTTATTGGTGACTTTGGAGACACAGCCTCACTACTAAGAAGGAAGCCCGAGTGGACCACGAACATTTGGAGTTTCCAGCCTATACCTGTACTATACCTCATATATTTGGGGTAATACCATGTGAGTTGGCATTTTGTTAACCAGAAATGGGAACCTATATATATTTTTGTGTTGAATTTATATTAATGTTTGGAGGATAATCTGCACTAGGGTGGCGCTTTTCCTTTTGTTTTGAAGAGACATACATATATATATATATATATATATATATATATATATATATATATATATATGTAAATTACGATACATGGTGTTATGCAAAGAAATGCTCCAACATGAGTCTGTGAGCAATTCTAGTGCCACTCGGTTCATTGATCTGTGAGTGTCTTAGGTGAATGGGTTCGAGCGTTTAAAGGTTCCTTTCATAAGGTGACCGTGTACTTCTTTTCCATAATCTGTATCAAATCCTACATTTTAAACGGCCACTAAAGTCACCAGAGGGGTTCACTGGTGGTTAGCACTCGGTGCTTCGACTGCTGTCTACCTGGGTTTGATTCCAAGTCAGGGAGCCAAGAGGTCACACCACCCTGAAGCTGTGCAGGGTTGGGCCTGATCAGTACTGGGTTTGGAGACCACCTAGGAATACCAGGAGCTGTATGCTGTGACCCACTGGAGAAGGAACTGGCAGCCCACTCCAGTATCTCTGCCATGTTGTGGTGTTTTACGGTTCATGAGCTCACGGAGAATCAGAAACGACTGAACGACGCAAAAAAGAAATTAACCAGATGTGCCCCGCACCATCAAGTAGAGACTTGTAAAAAGTTGGAAAGCTTGGTATTATTTTTTAGAATCGATCAGCAATTGACTTCCACATTGGTATGTTTAGTTACTGTTTATAAAACCCACAAGAAATTGCATAAATAATGAGGTGACGCATTGTATTTTAGATAATTACAATACACTACACAGTACTGATTAGTAATGCAAACGATACAGTGCAGACTGTAAACAAGAAAGTTGCTGACTTCTATTCAGCATAACCACATGAATTCAGTGCTCCTTTTAAAAATGAAAACTCTTTTCCTGCATGCTTTTTTGCCACTCAGTAAACCTGGTCCCTACTACCCACTAGTGGGCGATTCAAACTTTCATGGAGGGTGGCGGGGTAATTGCTAGGTGGCGTTGCTGACAAGTGATATCACACGCCGGAGACCCTCCAGCACCACGCTTGGCTGGTTGGAGAGCTGGTGAGAGAGCCTAGTAAGTAAGTACAGGGCGATACATAGCTAGGATCATATTAGTTATTTAACCGGAAATTAGATAAGTTAAAGTGAGTTACTGCGGCACAGGTGGGCGGTAAAGAAATGTAACCATAAAAAGTGGACAGTAGGTATTAAAAGGTTGAGGACCTCTGCTTTAAACGGATGTGGAAAACATTTTTTTTGCATGAAAAAAGATAATTTAAAACCTATTTACATTTTCTATTGATATTAACAAATGCAAAGAGTATACTTTAGTCAGTAGATTTCATTGGCTGACAGAAGGCAAGCTCCCAAGTACAGTTAAACTTCTGAATATATGTTTGTTCTCTGATACCTTTATTTGAAAAAAAAAGAAAGCACAATGTGGCACATTATCAAATACAATCTTTATGATGTAACAGAAAACAAATCTTTCTATGTCTCTAAGTTGGTATCTCTGAGAAATTGAGACATTTGTATTTATGTAGCTATTTCACGTAGTATTTTTTGTGTTTCTTTTTTAGTGGTTGATCTTGTTGCTTCTGATTTAGAAGAACTTGCACGGAAATGCTCTTTGTCATACAAGGTATTGCTAATGTAAATATGCTTTATTTGTATTTTAATTCTTAATAAACACAACATAATTTCCTTGTTTAACAATTTGGTATTGTAGTGTGTTTTGTTAATGAGAGACTAAAACTTCAGAACTATGCTGATGATAAAGTGAGTTGGTGATAAAATCATCCTATCATCTCTCCAAAAAAACAAAACCCCTCTGGTTTGAGCCTGAGGCCTGATGGTAGGGTCACTTGACCATCCCTTTATTTTACCATGCGGAGGCTGTGTCAGTTCAGTGCCGAGTTGTAAGTAGTTGGTTCAAGTCAAAGAGCTAAGTCAGACTAAAAATAAAGGCAAGTGCTTTTGGGGTCTTAGCCCTCTTATTTAAGTAGCAACGTCACATACAACTGCACTTCTGGTGAGTAAAAAAAATATACAGTAGACTCTGAGTTAACCAGAACTGAAGGAACCCGAACTCTCAAGCAACCAGAAACACATTGAATCCTGTACTTTAAATACAAATGTAAATTTACAGGTCTCAACAAATGCCAGAAGCCAGGTTGTCATGCCACAAAATGCTTACAGGCATCTAGATTTCATCCACCGTACGTCTCTGCAATTCACTGTTACCTGGAAGCAGACTTGCATGAGTGACTGAGAAAGTGCAGTGTTAGTGTTACATTCCCTGGGTTCAGCACCGCACTCTCCAGCCCAACATACCTGTGTGTAAGTGAGGAGTGAAAGCTGCTGCTGCTAGAACAGCCCTCACTGACAAATATTCTTAGCAGAGCATCCTATGTGCAGCTAATCTAGGCCTCTTTTATTAGTTACTCTCAAGCAACAAGAAACTAAATTTATCTGGCATCTACCAATCCCCACAGGTACTGGTTAACTGAGAGTCTACTGTATATATTTAAAAAAAAAAATGTATTTAAATTAGCTGGTGTTCCCCCTCATCTTTGGGCTGGAGCTCCTCCCATCACATTACAACTGCAGAGCATACTGCCACTTCTCTGTAGCTACCTGATCACTGCAAAGTCAAGCACATTCATCTTTGCCACCAAAGCTAAGCTATTATTGAAACTGTAAGTTGTCATTTGTTTAAAAAACCTTTGTAATAACTGTACAGTTATTGATGTTTGTGTGCTATTTTTTATTACACTGTTTGCTCCTTTCAGACACTGGTGGCAGTGAGACGTGTTCTGCTTGCTCAGTACTCTGCATTTCCTTCCAATGGAGCAGATTTGTATGAAGAGCTTAAGAGCTCCACAGCCATCATTCCCACAGGCAACAGGAAGTAAGAACCGTCTTGTTACAAGTGTTAGATTAGTGTTCCTTACAATTGCATTCATAACTGAAGAACAATGTTACACATCACTTTCATCTCAAGTAGGCTATATTTATCATGTTCATTGCTTTGTCACAAGTTCATAGGGTGCCCAAAATGTAAAGTGATCGCTCCAATTTAAAAGAAAAGCTCAAAATGAAAAGGTTTTCCCTAAATAACAAGGAAGTGCCCATTTTAGCCAAACATGTTTTAAAGGACACAATGCCTTAAAGGGACACTGAAGTGTCTCTGCCCATCAGGTTGGAAATTTGAAAAACGTGTGCGAAAGCCGTTAAGATTTTTTTTTAATGGATAAAGAATTAACTTGAATATTAGCATTTTTAGTTATCGTTTGTATAGCCATTGATTGGCATCTGTAACAGTGGCACATTCTATCTTGGATGTAGCAAGTTGTTGTTGTGGCTAAATATGACCTACCTTACAGTTTCCCCCCCCCCCCCATAGATTCGAATCTCATGACTTAGATACATACAAGGGGATGGAAATGTCCTGGGTGCCCAGGCTCCTAATGTTTTTAGTGCTGGTTCCTAAATGTGTCTGTATAATATAATTCATGTCCTAGAAATAGCCAATATAGTAGCCTAAAGACCCCTAATTTGAATAAAATTTAAAAGGCCAGGTATGCAAAACTGCTAGAGACTTATTCACAAAGACTTACTGTTGTAATAAATGCTTCTCTTAGTCTTAGATGAGGAGGGTGAACATTTATACAACCGGGGTGTTGTAGATTTTTATTATTTTTACTAGCGACTTTCCCGTCAAAAATGACGGGGCAATGAAATTTGAAGCCGTGGGAACGCTGTTTGACACACAATTGAAACCGTTTTGTACTGTGAGGACCTTCAGCGCTCATTGCGAGGCTTGTTCTGAGCGCCTTTGGTTGCCTCGCAATGAGCGCCGAAGAGCCTCTCCTGTCGTGAACTTTTGGTCCTCTATATATTTCTATGTATATGTAATTAAGTAATAATGAATGATTTGTTAAATCAATTAATATACTTTATTTATTTATAATTGATATATGCAGCGAGCAATAGGCTGAAGAGCTAACAATCTGTTTGTATTTTGCGTCTGCATAGAATATACATTGTGAGTGTTGGTGCCCTGCTTACAAAGTGTAATGAATGTTCCAAGTGTGCATTATAAATAGGCTGCGTGCGCGAGGAAAAGCCGTTGGTTTATTGTGTAAAGTGGCATTGTATAGTCGTATTGTTATTAATGTGGTACGCGGCTCGTGAGCTTTTTCCGGCTTTTGTAATAGTGTATCTCGTGGATGGTAGTGTGATGTGTAAAGTGCTATGCATTTTGCAGTGTTTTGCGCTGTCCGGGGTCGTGTAGCCTCGTTTTAATTTTTTTCGCCGGCCTTTTTTTTCCCTCGCGTAGGTGATTTTCGAGTGGCGAAAATCATCTAAATGGAGTAAAATTCGCATTCCACCTCATTCACATGTGATGTTTTTGTAATTTTTGGGGGCTTTATTTAGTGTGTTTTTTTTTTGCTAAGTACTACGCATTAACGGCTCGCTTCACAAGGCTCACAGGAGATGAGCGCCACAGGCGCTCATGGCTTAACTCGTACGCACCTTGTAAAGCGGGACCTCATATCGCAGTTTGACAACTATTATATGTGATGTATGTATTTTTCTCTTGAATTCTGTTGGGTGCAAAGTCATATTAAAGATGGAAATATTACATGAGTTTTCTTGATTTCTGACTTAACATCACAAAAACCTACAACGTGTAGGATGTGTAGACTTTTTATAATCTACTTTATATATCTGATTGAAAGCTCAATAACAGGGTCTTCAATTATTTTTAATTGTGGGGTAGTTGTTTATACCTAACCCCTGTAATGCACTGCTGAATATGTTGGTGCGTTATAAATAAAGGATACTAATATTCACTGTGTATATCACATATATACTTATCGTACTGCGAGTTGTCGTCAGGCTTTGCAGGGCTCCCACGGCCTTCGTGAAGCGAGGGACGCAGTTGCGGGGGTGGAGGCCTGCGGTACTTAGCTGCAATGAGCACCGAAGTCGGCAAGTAGCTTGTAACTTAATAATAATAATAAAGCTTGGCTTACTGTGCTGTAATGATAATCCAGTTTTCTCTCCAGAAATGTTTACCAGCTGAGTGGCATAGTGTAGTCCGTGTTTCTCAAGCCAGGATGTGCGTTGCATTAGGTGGGTGGAGCTCCTACCTAAATCAGGCTGGGTAGCACACTGTTGTAAGCTAAAACACAGATATATAGCTACATAGGACATAAACTTTCACTGATTCACAAGCAGTGCAGCTGATTCTTATTAATATTCATTACCACCATACAGTGCAATGCTCATTAATGATTTAAGTGAGAGGCAACAAACTGAAATCTCCTCACTTCTTTTATTGATTCTAACTTTATGAATTCAGCTTTAAGTTTAAAAAGGTGTTTTAATAAAGTTTAACCTGCATGTTTGGAAGATAGGATCTCTTTGTCTGAGAGTATCACCTGGAAAGGCAAGATGTGATTTGGAGTTGATAGGAACAGTGGACTGTAGTAAGCAGGAACTGCATTTATACACACAGGGGTTACTGATACAGAGAGGAACAGTGTACTGGAGCAGTCAACCAGTGAAGTCAGAGAGTAGGAATAGGGAGCTCTGTATATAGGAACACTGTAGAAGTGAGCAAAGGAACAGCTGGTGACCTAATCTGGAGCCAAACCCTACAGCACAAGGAGCTCCCACTATGATTCCAACAACACTTTTTCGGCATGCTTTTTCACATGGTGACCTTTTAAATTGCCCCTGTAATGGCCCTAGCTTTCATGACTTACGGATCAGTATAAATAACTTCCCAATGTTTTGTAAATACAAAAATTGATCTGCTGTGAGTAAAACGGACACTGAAATTAGCTGGTTCTCCCATAGTCTACTGTATGGAGTTCCTCTTATCATTTATTTTTATTAATGCAACAAGTACAACACTTTAACCAGTTTGTGCCAGTAAATAGACAGCTACTGCATATGCCATATCATGATCAAGAGAGGAGGATCTCCTAAATATAGATGGTGCAATACCAAATCATTTCCGTGTCAGTTTTCTCACATTTTTTTGTGAAATCTGGACCACCTTTCAAGTTTTGAGATATCTGTAGTAAAATGACACAAGGGATGAACATACATTTCCTTTAACAATCATTTAACTTTTTTGCTAATAGACACTATTATTATTCCATGAACATGAAGAAAATAGTAAACATGAGATTGTGCAGATGTCAGTAGTAAGTACCGTATAAACTTTTAGAAGCACATCAGTATCAGGAAATTTAAAAAAAGCATAATAGAGAAAGAGGGGAGGGAAAGACATTGTGCCTGTCTAATCGACTCAGGTAGGGTAGTTTAAACAAGATGTGAAATGAAATCAACCAACAACTTTAAAATATGAAACTAACAATAGGACCTATTGTACTGATAAGAGGGTTGTTATTTATGTTCATGTTGTTTAGTTATATTGTGTTTTTAGAATAACTTTCCTCTCATGCTATATAGGAATTTAATCCCAGTTGTTTAAAATCCATTTAACCGCAGCTGCATTGATGACTGCATTTACATGAAAGATGATTTGATTGTTATAAATATACATGATGATTTGTATTTTCTGTGGGCTCCAGACTAGACAGTCTCTTGGATTCTGGCCTGTATACTGGAGAGCTGACAGAGATTGGTGGAGCAGCTGGCAGCGGCAAAACACAGGTTGGTCATGGGCATGTTAATATGCTAAGTAGCTTTTTGTCATGGAAAAATTATTTAGTAAAAGTTGTTTAAACTTACAGGAATTAGCCATGTGTGAGCATGCACAACTCTAGATCTCATTGGCAGACATTTATAACTCCTACAGCTATATTGCTGCAAACTAACTGGCCGAGACAAACCTCCAAAAACAATTCTACATTTAAGTCAGCTTATTCAGCTACAGAAGGTTCCCTTTCAAAAAAGGAAACTCACTGTTCAGCATTATGAAATGCCCTCTTGAGATACTTTATCTCAGTAATGCAAACAAAAATAAATTGTTTACCAGAAAACACATTAGATGACAAGTGAACTTTCACATTTCATTCAAATGTAGGAAGACAGAGTTAAAACAAACTAATATGGGTCCCCCCCCCCCCCCAAAAAAAAAAAAAATTGAATAGTGGAAGTGTTGCATTCGTTGCACAGCTATACTAGACCAAAACTGTAGTAAACGCAATACCAATATGAGTATATCTCTTTATACGCCCCTATATTCTTATTTTAGTTTATACACTAGGACACTTTGTATATATAGAAAAAATAATTGCACATAGAGGTAAATCTTCCAAAGAGTTTGGTTTTGTGTCATAAGGCGTTGCTAATTTTTGTGTTCTATATGCACTAATATATGTAATGTTCCTGTGAATTATGGCTAAGGTTATATATGCCAATATAAATAATAACCTCTTGATATAAATATAGGGATTCATGTCATGAATTCAAGATATTGAATAGACATGTAGTGTACCACTTTTAGTTTTGAATTGACCATAGGCTATAATGTTGAATATTTGATAATCTTGTAATTCCTCAGGTTACTAATCCCTCACAATCCTCTGTTTGTGGATAGTAGTTATTATGTATCTCCCTTAGATGATGTTACTTATTATAGATATATGTATCCATTGGAGAATAAACTACCTGCACTGTTAAGTAGCTAATAATTCTCTTAAAAATATAAGAGCTAATAAATGCATATATTTCTATCTAAATCCTTTTTCTTCCAGGCCAGTGCTGATATTGATAATCTCATTGATATTTAAGGGTCAGGAGTAAGGGCGTAGGGATCAAAAAGAATCTGGAGGGTGGACAAAGATCCAAGCAGTGACCAAATTAACAAGAGCAGTAGCACTACATGAGGAGCAATACCAGTACTGTTCTACAGTAAGAGTGCAAACAGACAGAGATAAATTTTATATATATATATATATATATATATATATATATATATATATATATATATATATATTAGTTGTGGTAATTGCGAGATGTCGTAAAGATACCGGCTTGCGCAATGAGCGCCAAAGTCGCTCATCTCGAGGCCCGCACAACTTAGAAAAAGGTGCCAAAGGCGCTCATTGTGAGGCCCGCGTTGAGCGCCATAGGCCTCTGGTGCTCATTGTGAGGCCCGCAAGACTTTGAAAACACTAGGGCATGAAAGTGGCGGGTTGGCCCGAGGTCTGCAATGAGCAGCAAAGCCTTTGGTGCTCATCGCGAGGCCCGTAAAGTAGATGGGGGGAGAGGCTCACAATGAGCGCCATAGGCGCTAATCACAAGACACGCAAATTAGAGGGGGGAGACCCTCGCATTGTGTGGCAAACACCATTGCCAGACTTAAAATTTTATTGCAGTCGTTTTTTACTGGCAAGTCGCTAGTATGTATGTGTGTGTGTATATATATATATATATATATATATATATATATATATATATATATATATTATGACCAGGTGTTACCTAGAATTGTGGGAGGGGCCCTCTCCCATCCCTCCTTTTCAGGTCTTCATAAGCACTTCCTGCCCTCCTCTTCCTTGCACACCTTATTATTTTTTTAGTCTGTGTCTGGAGGGTGTACCTCAGAACTCTCTTGTTTTTGGCATCTTTAAGCCCTTTGCTTGGAGATTTTCCCCCTTTTTGTTGCAGCTTTTGCATGCTTCACCAAGCCTGTCGCTTGGAGCTTTTCCCTTTATTGCAGCTTTTTAGCCTTTTTGCAGGTCTCACCAAGCTCTTTGCTTGGAGATGATACCCTTTGGGTTTTGAAACCGCACTGTTAATTAGCCGGTTCAATCCAAATGCACTTCGAGATTCAAAGGCTATTGGCTTTCCATAAGTCCTAAATCAGCCTTCACTAGGTAGTACCTAGATCATTTTTGGCACATTTATGTCCCTGCCTTTGCCCAAGGACACACCTTCTTTCATTGTCATGTGGCTTTCAACAAGCCCTCGTTGCAGATGCGGCCCATATCTACTGCACAGTGTCCTTATCCATGTTTCAAGGTGACGCTTTCACCAAGCACCTCACTGCTGTTTTCGACCCACATCAACTGTGCTTGCCCATGCCCAAGGACTTGTCCAGGCCTCATATCAGGCCATGATGTCTGTAGAACCAAGCACAATTCAGCTACCCCTCGCCATTCCTTCTTTTGCGCCTTATGTCCGTGAGGGCATTTACATTGCGGGAGAGCCATGATTTTGAAACGGCATAGTATTTGCCAGTTCTACCCTCGCTGTAGCAGGGGTTACCCGACCACAAATAAATATATCCATGTAGTTTTACTCTATAGCTAACCGTCTTTAATGTGAACTTTACATTTACACATTTTTAATAACAACCAATTGCAAATTTATAGGCAAAGTATTTATTTCTCCCCTCCATGGGACTTTATTTACGCCAATGGATACAACAGTAAAAACTGCCTATATGTTTTGTTAATGATACTTCTATCTTCTTTACCATTTTTAAAGGTTTACCCCTCCATTATAATTAGTAAGCTGTTGTGTGATTTTAGTCACTACACTTGGCTGTTTAAAAACTGAAATTAGACTCTTCCAATTCTAATTTTGGACATTTCCTGTTATCTGCCTGCCACTCAATGCAGGCTTTGTTGACTTTGTTCTTAGGTTTAGGATTTAGGGGGATATTTCCTGGCTGCACCCACCACCCTTTTAATATGTAGAAACGGTCATCTGCCTCTACCCTAACCCAGACCTTTCGTTTTATATGCCCCCACCATGCCACGCACTCTCTGCAACGTGCAGCAGCCACACTGTAGTGCTCCAGCATGTGGCGACAGATAGCAGGAAACATCCCTAATTTTCTACAGGATGCCAATCAAACATGTTACCAATCAGATCACTCATATGGTAAAGTAATTTGCTCTATCAAGCTCCTCCTGCTTAAGGTAGCATTTAATTGTGAGCTATTTGACTTGTTTACAAACCAGACTGAGCTCCTCTAGAAAGAGGAAATGGAGTGTAGGGGAGGGCCATTGATATTATTTCTGATAAAGCCATGGTGTGTAACCCTGCTGATGAAACAGTTAGTGTCTCCCACTGCCAATCCGACACACTTGTTTTTGTTTTGCTAGATATGTCAGAGCATTGCAGTGAGTGTGGCTTATAGCCTAAAGCAGAGTGTTCTGTATGTGGACACGACTGGGGGACTGACAGCCTCACGCCTCCTGGAGTTACTACAGACAAGGACACAGCAGGAGGATGAGCAGGTGAGTTTTGGTAAACTTATGGGAGATAGGAGACCTACATTGCTGAATCCTCAATCTATGTTCTAATTTGGATTACAGGTATCATCACTAAAAAGAATTGAGGTGGTTCATGTATTTGAGATATACAAGATGTTAGATGTCCTTCAAGATTTAAGAAGGAGAATTTCTCAAGAGGTGAGGCTGTCTCGTATATTTTCTAATTTCAGCTTTTTTTTTTATCTCTGTTACATATATATTTTTCTTTTTCTTGTGAATTTTTAATGGTGTCTGTTCTGCAGCTATTGAGATCTGGGGAACCTCTTAGACTTGTGATCATTGACTCAATCTGCTCTGTGATTTACCCACTGCTTGGAGGAAAGCAGACAGAAGGTAGGCAAGAAGAGTCTATCAAGCTTCTACATGAGCCCAGAACCTTATAGGCAGACCAATAGTCGGCCCATAACTGCTGATTTAGTTGATTTGATTGGCTAGTGACTTGTTTGTTCATTTTGTTCATTGTGGACTGTGCTTGCTGTTTAACTGAGATCTTTAGTCAATCTGATTTTTGGATCAATTTTGGTCCGCTGGGTCCACAATGGTGCAGCAACCTCACCCCTATGAGTTAGTGGATTGTGGATTGTGGGAAACTTCATAGCCTGTCTGATACACCGACTTAAAAGTAGTTGTTTGTTAAAAAGAAATACTTTCTGTTTTTTTTTTGTGTGGGTAGCTTCACATTTAAAGGACATCTATAGTGATTTATTAAATTATTTATTAAATTATTTTTGAACACATAACCTTGAAAATGGGGAAAACACATTTATTATCTATTAGATACAATTATGCTGCAGTGGATGCCATCATTGCCTTGCCTTGTCTTGACTTGGCTGCTTTGCACTGAAGACTGCTATATTTTTTATAATGTAGCCTCATACTTCTTCTTGCAGCTCAACAGAAACAAAAATGGTGGTTCCTATTGCAGCATAATTTCATATTATAGATAAACATTTAAAGACTGTTACTTCTTTACACTTTCTAAAACATGTTGTCCATTATTATTGTGTTTAGTGATCCTTTAAATACTTTTGTGGAGAGGTACACAATCTTAAGATTTGATTGTTTTGTCTCCTAGGTATGGCTCTAATGATGCAGATGGCGAGGGAACTGCTGACCCTAGCCCATGACTTTAATCTAGCTGTTCTTGTGAGTTTACAAAATGTGTTCTTAAAATATTCTATCAGGAAATAAATGATTTCCTTACTTCTTTTCCTTCCCATCTCCTTCCTTTTCACAGCAGTACCTACCTCTAACTTTAAAATGTTCAGCTAAAGGCAACTGGTTTTACAGCCTAGAACAGCAGATAAGAATAAGCTAGTAGCTTGCCTGCGCCCAATACCAACACCTAGCAGGTCAATGAAGTTCACTTCAGATCAATTTTATCCAGGGAGGAAGGAATGTCCATAGATAAATAATACATTTCAAGGGAAAAGCCTGGTTAGAAAGTCTCTGCATTAATGCAAAGCTGGTCGCCTGTTCATTTCCTATGAGGACATTTAAAGACAGAACACCTGATAAGAAGCCATTGATTACATTTGATAATGGTACCAATGTGAAGCTGCAGATATGTTGAATTACATTCATTTTTCTATTATGAGCAAAAAGAGAAAAAAGTAACATTGGGAGCCCTAGTAGCGAAGAATAAACTAAAACTATTAACATGAAAATAATCTTACCTAAAAATTGAATATTGATATTTGGAAACTAAAATAATATCAAAACTAGAAATCTACTGCTGTTTTAAAAATTTAGCAAAAAAATCATTTTGAAGTGAGTGACTGAAGACTTCTTTTTTTTTTAAGCTAACAAATCATATCACTAAAGATGGTGCCAATGGTGTCCGTCCAGCCCTTGGTCGTTCATGGAGCTTTGTACCCAGCACTCGCATCCTATTGAAAAGGCAAGAAGAATGCGGTGCAGGTGAAAAACGCATTGTATATCTCGCAAAGTCCCCTCGACAGGTAGGAGCCCAGCTATGAGAATATAGAAAATATTCCAGGTTGTTACTGGGCGCAATAGATGCATAACAGATTTCAAATTATTTACTGTGTAGTACAAACTGTTTTATTCTTTATCTGAAATAGAAATGCTATGGAAGAGGTAACTAAAGGCATATATATACCGTATATACTTGAGTATAAGCCGAGTTTTTCAACCCTTTTTTTAAAGCTAAAAAGGGCCCCCCTCGGCTTATACTCGAGTCACTCCCCCTAGTGTCTCTCTAACCCCCCCCCCCCCCCGTGTCTCTCTACCCCCCTATGTCTCTTTCCCTCCCCCTCCTCCTCATCAACCCCCCTCCTCCTCCTCATCAACCCCCTCCTCACTGTCTCCCCTCTAAATACCTCCCTTTCACTTATCTGCTTCTTCTCCGGCCTCTGCTCCGTCTTGACCCCGGCGCCGGCGCGCATGTGACGTCATCATTAGCATATACCGGAGGCCGGAGAAGATGCAGGGAAGTGAGGGGGAGGTATTTAGAGGGGAGGGGGTTGAGGAGGGGGTTGATGAGGAGGAGGGGAGTTGAGGTGGAGGGGGTTGAGGTGGAGGGGGTTGATGGGGAGGTTGAGGAGGGGGTTGATGAGGAGGAGGGGGTTGATGAGGAGGAGGGGGGTTGAGGTTGAGGGGGGGTGAGGAGGGGGGTGAGGATGGGGGGTTGAGGAGGGGGTTGATGAGGAGGGAGGTTGGGGTTGAGGGAGGTTGATGTTGAGGAGGGGGGTTGAGGGGGGAGAATAAGGAGGGGGTTGAGGATGATGAGGGAGGTTGAGGAGGGAGGTTTAGAATGAGGAGGTTGATAAGGGAGGGGGGAAGAGACACGGGAGAGAGGGAGGGGAGAAGAGACACGGGAGAGAGGGGGGGGGGCCCAGGGGGCAGCACATTTCCCACCCTCGGCTTATACTCAAGTCGCTCATTTTACCCAGTATTTTGTGGTAAAATAGGTGCCTCGGCTTATACTCGAGTATATACAGTAATTTTACTTTACAAATCTGTTACATTGTTATCACAGCAATGTTTTTTACTTGCAACTTTTCCCTTTATAATTGAATTCTATACGTTTCCCAAACAGTTCATGAAATGTATCAGCGTCTTGAAATATGAAAATTGTTGCTATTAATTGCATCATGTGATATGTAAAAATACGTCTATAGATACTTATTTAGAAAACCACTATTAACATTCAAAGCAAATCAGCACCATTGAAAAAAGCTTAAATGAAATACACATATGTTTCTAAAAAAAACACATTTTATTTATTTAGGTCTTTGTAATTTAAAAAAGGGGGAATTAATTCAAGTAATTTGATATAACAAAGTTAATTTGCTGCCATTTAATAGTTTTTTTTTATTTTATCTGATGCACTGATTAAATCAGTACAACACAGAGGACAATAAAGAGAGGGAAAAGAGTCACTTCAAATATGTGCTCTTATAAACATCTACAGAACTCTTTTCTAAAGGGAACTTGTTTTCTATCATCTACCTAAAAATCTAATTTTACACATTTTAAGTTTTAGATGAGTAGTATAGTGTGTAGAAAATGTACATTGTTTCAACAAATGGACAGCTTTGTTTTATCCTTCTAATGTTTTGACCTGTTGAAGGATTCAAAGTTGAAGGGATCATTGGGAATCAATTATGCATCTGCAACCTTTTGTTTTGTTACTATCAGTTTCAATGTAAAGTAAACACTGATAAGTGGATAATTGTAACTGTGTATAATACTTCCGCTCAAGTTTGTTTCAATTTACAGGTCTTGACGGGATTTATCAAACATTGCTTTTCATATACAGTTGGGCTCAAAAGTTTGCATACCCTGCAGAAATGTTGGCATTTATTTTGAAAATATTACTGATCATGCATAAAAAAAATATTTTATTGAAGTATAGTCATTATATGAAGCCATTTATCATCACCTAGTTGTTTGACTCCTTTTTTAAATCATAATGATAACATAAATCACCCAAATGGCCCTGATCAAACGTTTGCATACCCTAGTTCTTAATACTGTGTATTTCCCCCTTTAGCATCAATGGCAGCGTGCAGACTTTTGCAATAGTGGTCTATGAGACCCCTAATTCTTGCAGGTGGTATAGCTGCCCATTCATCTTGGCAAAATGCCTCCAGGTCATGCAATGTCTTTGGTCGTCTTGCTTGAACCGCACGTTTGAGATCTCCCCAGAGTGGCTCAATGATGTTAAGGTCATGAGACTGTGATGGCCACTCTACAACATTCACCTTTTTTCTGCTGTAACCACTGGAAGGTCAACTTGGCCTTGTATTTAGGATCATTGTCATGCTGGAAGTGTCCCATGCGCAGCCTTTGTGCAGAAGAATGCAAATTGTCTGCCAGTATTTTCTGATAACATGCTGCATTCATCTTGTCATCAATTTTCACAAGATTCCCTGTGCCTTTAGAACTCACACCCCCCAAAACATCAGTGAACCACCACCATGCTTCACAGTGGGAATGGTATTTTTTTTCTCTCCAAACATAGTGCTTTTGGCTGTGATTATAAAGCTCTATTGTGGTCTCGTCGCTCCAAATTACAGTGTGCCAGAAGCTATGAAGCGTGTCAAGGTATTATCAGGCATACTGTAACCAGTTTTTTTTTGGCATTGGTGCAGTAAAGGCTTCTCTCTGGCAACTCAACCATGCAGCTCATTTATGTTCAAGTATCGTCGTATTGTGCTCCTTGAAACAACCACACCGTCTTTTTCCAGAGCAGCCTGTATTTCTCCTGAGGTTGCCTGTGGGTTTTTCTTTGTATTCCGAACAATTCTTCTGGCAGTTGTGGATGAAATCTTTCTTGGTCTACCTGACTTTGGCTTTGTATCACGAGATCCCAGAATTTTCAAGTGATTGAACAGTACTGACTGGTATTTTCAAGGCTTTGGATATCTTTTTATATCCTTTTCCATCTTTATGAAGTTCCATTACCTTGTTGCGCAGGTATTTTGACAGTTCTTTTCTGCTCCCCATGGCTCAGTATCTAGCCTGCTCAGTGCATCCACGTGAGAGCTAACAAACTCATTGACTATTTATACACAGGCACTAATTGCAATTTAAAAGCCACAGGTGTGGGTAATTAACCTTTAATTACCATTTTACCCTGTGAGTGTCACCTTGTGTATCTGTAACAAGGCCAAGGCCAAAAGTTCAAGGGTATGTAAACTTTTGATAAGGGCAGTTGGTTGATATCTGTTATCATTATGATTTAAAAAGGAGCCAAACAACTGTGTGATAATAGATTGCTTCATATGATTACTATCCTTCAATAATAGACAATTTTTTTTCTCTCACAATTTCTGCCAGGGTATGCAAACTTTTGAGTACAACTGTATTCCTGAGTTTCTTTGTTTTAGCTTTAAAAAAAATAAAATAATACTAAACATTTTGTAATGGATAAAACCTGCTTTTTAATTGTATGATAGACAAATTGGTATTACAGTGGCTCTTGCTCCATAGTAACCATCCTACATTCTTCTCCATTATTTAATACGTGTGCTAATCCAGTACTTCTATTCCAGCCATGCAATGTGCAGGTGGAGATGGACATTGGAAGCTGTGGAACACTAGAACAATGCAATCCTGGAACTGAACCTGTCACATGATAGTGTCCCCTATGCTGACCATGAACTGTGAAATCAAGATCAAAGCTTTTTATGGGAAGACCCCTTTGTCTACCAGGCTGCTGTTATGTAAGACATTTGTACAAGATTTGAAGATGAGAAGATAATAAATGATGCATTGTGGTTCAGCTATCCTGGAAAAAAACATTTGAAAGAGTTTTTTTTTCACTTCAAATTCAGAGGTGTTGGATATTGAACTTTGCAGTGCTTGACAGCACTGTTAGCAGCAACCAGTTGTGTGGTATGCTATAAATAATGTACCTTATCCATTATTCCTCAGTTGTCTGAGTTTCTTACAAGAAGCAGGCACCACTAAAGGGCCAGCTATATATTTATATTGAAACCCCAACTACTGGAAATATTACATTTCCACAAAACCTATTACAATGTACAGCAGGAGGCCTTTTAACAGAGAACTGGCTGTCAACTATGCTGGGGAGGTGAACGCCACAGGCATATCAATAGATAGCACAGGCCAGGCATCTAAGGGACAGGGTGTTATAGGCAGAGGCACATGGCCATTTGGGGACATATCATTACAAGGGGGATTATACTCATCTACTGAAGCTCTAAATGAATACATATGGCGTACCATGAATCTTAACTCCATCAACGGGAATCATGGCTGTGCCTCTCCTGGCAAGTCCCACGCCATTGCTGGTGTGCAAGTGGCAACATTTATACCAATACATGTTGCCTCTTTCCAGGCCTGGCCCCTGGGGCCGGCCTTAACTTCCCTCCCCCTCTAATAGTATGGGCGATGGCACGGATGGCATTGAGAAGTACCACCATCTCCTCTGGCCTGTGGTTAGGGGCCCTATGTTTGGCTCCTGCCTCTTGTCCGTCCGACTGTGGACTGGGATCGGAACCTCCCTGGGTATATATGTGTACATGTGTATATATGTGTACATATATATCAGTAGAAGATGTATCAGGAAAGTGGAGCATGCGCGCCCTGGCGCTATGCTGCAGGCAGAGGAGCTTCGCCCAGGCAGGAGCACTGAGTGATTTGGTCCTGGCGGGACTTGGCGCAAAACATTTTTTACATTCCCCCATCGCCCCCCGAACCCCCCTTACCCCCCCCTTACCCCAATGGGGGCCCAAATTTCTCTAGCTCCGCTACTTGTCTGATTTTTTTTTTTTTTTAGTCTAGCACACAGGAAGAGCTGGCCATTCTTTCAGCTAGGAGGAGATAAGCAGCTCAGCTTGAGGAAAGAAACTGACACATTAAAAAGCATAATTTAAAATGTAAATTTGCGTTTATTTAAAACTGCATACTGTTTTTAGTACTACAGGTGGTTCCCAGGTTAAGGACGAGATAAGTTCCCGAGAAACAAACATGAACTTGGAATTCTTTTTGCAACTGAAAGGGAACTGAAAATGTTTCATGTTGTGCTTTCTTTTTAATTAAGATGAGTGCTGATTAAAATTATTTGAATGTATACCTGTTTGTGTGCACAAATCAGCATTAATATAGTGAGCCCTGTCAGTATATGAGAGCTTTGTTGTAAATTTAAACATATGGGATTTAACCCTTTCTATGAGGTGTCTTATTGGATGTATTATACAACTGAGCATTTCACATTCGATTTGTAATTAACTTTTTACCAGTGCGTGAAATAAATATCTTTTTATATATATTTACTACACCAAAAAGTCTTGTCTTGCTCTTCTCTCTTCCCTGTTGTTTGCAAGTTTAAACAGGTTTTACTTAACTTTTCCCATTCAAACATGTTTGTAGTGTTTAATAAACCCATTTTAAGTGCATAATATAGCTTTGGTGGCTATTTGCATGGGCAAAGGTGGGTATAATTCAATAAGTCATTCATTTGTACTGACCAGTCTGAATTCACGCAGAGATATCCCTCCGTCTTAGCCTGCTGGGATTTGGAGAAATTGTAGTATATGCGTAGGGTTAAAATAAAAATATAAAATGTATGCACCTATTGTATTTTCATTTTAAGATGATATATTATTAATTATTTAGTTGTCCTTTAACTATGAGAACGATGTTATAGTGTATTTGAACATAGGTGCAATGTGGCAATACTGCTGTTAATGTAAGGAAAGCAGTTAAAATTGTGAAGGCAGTCTGAGCAATGTTGACTAAGTAACAGACACAAAGTGATACTTTAAACTATAATTAGGCAATGTAAGAGGTAGGGCAGTGACCACAGGCCAGAATTTCATAATATCTGTACTGCGTACAAGTGAGTAAATGAGTGACCCCGTCAGTGACTTTCCTGTAAAAGCAGCACAGCTATTTTCTAATTCTGCACTGTAAGGCCAGCATTGTTTACCTATGATCTAGAGCCTCTTATTAAGGAGTCTCCACTGTATCTGCTGGTTTCTCCACAGGAACACTTAATTCACTTTTCATTTCCTCCTGGCTCTCATCGATGTCTTCAATGTCCATGACAACAATGTCACCACAGTTATGCAGACTGTTATTTCTTTCAACAATTATAATTTTCAGAAAGTTGTCCCAACTATTCATGTATTTATAAAAACACCTGTGCTCCTCAGGATCCTGTGTACAGCCCCGATTACTGAAACCTTCCGGTAATCGGCCTTTGCCTCTCAGTGCAGCTACATTAATAGTGTCTTCATTCTCAGAGTTGTCCATATCTTCAATGTCTTCAATAACCATGTCATCCTCCTTGTTTTCTACCTTTTCAAATTCCACCTCATTCATTAGGAGTAGGACCACCTTTTCATAGAACTGCAACAGTTAAAGATTAGACATAATCTCACACATGAATGTGAAAGGGACAGAGAGAGAACGCTGGAAAAACAGGAAGGTAAATGTCTGCATAACTTTTTGGGGAACTGATTGTTCCTTAACTTGTATTTACTTCTATTTAAAACATAATGGAGAAATACTAAAATAAAGAATATTTCATGCATAAAACCTGTATCCCCTCTCACTTAATGGAACAAATGCTCAGGCATGAAGATTCAGTATAGTTGTCAGCAAGAGGGAGTCTGACCCTGGATTCGTCCTAGTCAGTAAGGGATCCTGACTAAATAAGCATTCTTATTACAAAAAGGCCTATTGACAGAGGGGATACTCCATTATAATATTCAAAGGTTGCCATTAATGCTCCTGGAAATATATACTGTACAGTAGACTCTCAGTTGACCAGAACTCAAGCAACCAGAACTCTCAAGCAACCAGAGATAAAAATGTAATACTGTACTTTAAATAAAAATAACATTTTTACAGGGCTCAACAAAAGGTTGTCATGCCAGAAAATCCCTACAGGCACCTAGATGTCATCCACTGTACGTCTCTGCAATGCAATGTTACCTGGAAGCAGACAGGCATGAGTGACTGAGCCAGTACTGCACCCTCCAGCCAAATGTACCTGTGTGTAAGTGAGGAGTGAAAGCTGCTGCTGCCAGAACAGCCCTCACTGACAAATATACTCAGCAGAGCATCCTATGTGCAGCTAATCTATGCCTCTTTTAATAGTAACTCTCAAGCAACCAGAAACTACATTTATCTGGCATCTACCAATCCCCATGGGTGCCGGATAACTAGGAGTCTACTGTATATAGGCATAATGTTAAAGAATTGTAATTTTTACCCTTAGAACTGAATGAGGTTTTCTGTCTGGTTTTACTGTTCTGATATTTGGCCTTGAGATCTTTCTCTTCTGGAATGAACCCAAATCAGAGGCCTACATGGATAAGAAATAAATATTAATTGGGAGCTCTTAAAGAGATGTGGTGTTTTTTGTCTGCCATGCATTTAAAAGAACAGTCTTTAAATTGTACTAAAGTTGTTTTTCCCATGAAGAACAAATAATGCAAAGGTTAAATAATTGTATTTTTAATCCATATGCAAACTTCATGTGCACCACTGTTAAGCATTCCTTCTAATGCCACGTAGTGTGTGTCAGGGCCATACATGAGTTCAATTGTAACGGTGGAGAAATTATTTACTCTGTCCACACTTGTTTGTTCATCTGATGTTCCTTATTTACATTTGTATATTGTCCTGGCATTTGAGGTTATAGAGAAGTTCCAAAAGTGATTCAAAGTGACATTTCCACTAAATTCTTTAATCTCTCAAGCAAGTAAAACAATACTAGTTATGGTTAAAATCTCACACTAGACAAATATTTGAGTATTATTTATTTTAATATACATCAAGGGGAGACCTATCCAATTAATTTGTTATTCAATGGTGCTTATTCTTTACAGTAAATTTTTAGCTTGCAATAACTACTCCACAGAATAAGCAAGAAGTTTGAGAGGGTTGGTTATACAGTATTTATTTTATTCTTGAATTATTTATGTGAGTGTATATAGGAGTCTTTTCTTGGTAGCCCACACAGGCAGTCCCAGTAGTGTTATTATGCTTCATGGTGTCCTAGTCTATCACAGATCCTATTGCAGCAATATGCTACTAAGACACAGCTTACAATAGGCTAGGACGCAATGTAGTTCATTTTACATTACTGGGAGAGTAGTGTAGGATGCGCTAAAATAAAAGTGTATGCTAAACAATCGATAAGTACTTAGGTAGAATACTAACATTAAAAAACCTATGTCTGATTTAAGGGTTGGGATGTATGTTATAGTTAGTGTTAGAGGTTATTGATATAGGTAAGATTTAAATGACAATGCCTTCAAATATTTACACTCGGCTCTTTTGAATAACAAGATGTAATAGTAAGCAAAATGTTTTTAAATGTAACCCACATTATATGCATTGTCTGTTATAAGCAATTATTCATTACTATAGGCAAACTTTGAAAAAAAAAAAGTGTGAACAAGTTGCAGAGCAAGGACTGGTGGGAGAAATCATTGTTTCATTTCTTCTACACATTCCCATTGATGCGCTTAGCTTTGCAGATGGTGCAGATTGCTTAGCAGAAGGACTGTGCATATATAACATTGGGAGTTAGAAGACGTATGGTTGTTTTGTTGCTCTATTTGAACACAGTAAATCAGGCAATGTGTTTTAGGGGGATTCATTAAGCTATTTAAAGACCATGTTTTGATATGGTGATTGTCTGCACCTTTTAAACCAAATAATGCTTTTATTTAAGATCAGAGATGGAAATCTTACAATTTTAGAAGATGTTTTAATTTGAGGAATAAAATATAGAAAAGGTAGAACTTCAGTGCTACCTAAAAGGGAAACTGAAACCTCAAAAAATAAAACAAAACTTCACTTTGAAGCCATTATCTAAAATTTAAAGGAACTCCAGTTTGGGCAGAAATAGTTCAAAACTATAAATACACAATATCAGCTGGTAAACATTGCCAAACATCTGTCAAAATATTAAGTGAATATATTAATAATCAATAATACTTTACATTGACTCTTACCTGACATCTGTCCATTTTATTATCCTGATCACTAGGTAGAAAAGGAAATACAAAGCTTTTAGATAAAAACAGATGATGGATTTTGATTGTAAATCTGTAAAATGGGACAATGGAATATGTTACCTGTCCATGATTCTGATAACAGTAGAAGATCACAGTCCGATTTATTGTGTCCAAGCAACTTAGCCGGAAAAGGGGTTAGAAAGAGGCGGGTGCTACATCTTTCATAGGCTTTGCATGTACTATAAATAAAAGATTAAAACTAAAATAGCTCCATGAAGTAACATCTTCCAGGTCTATGAACAGTGTTAGCAAGTTGAGTTGTGACATCACGCAACCAGTACAGGATGGCTGGGTTGTAGCCACAGCAACCAGATTAGTTCAGAATTCAGAATCCTAGAAATATTCCAGTATGAGACCCACTATACCTAACTTTTTCAGCGGTAGTAAATCATTTGCACACACAACACTAATACAATGATGGCCCTCTTTATCTCAATATAACTTATCTAGCCATTGACCATGCCAATTATTCAGTACAGTGCATACTTCAATGTAATTTTCTTAATATATGTCCAGGTTATTTACCTGGGATTGTGGGAGGGGCCCTCTCTCGCCCGCCTCTTCTGGGGCAGGGCCCTCTTCAGCTTTCTTAAGCCTTTCATTTTTACTTCCTTCTTGCACATCTCAGTCCATTTCTGAGTCTGTGCCAAAACATTAGTTTCACAGCGCACTCCAGCCTTCAGCCTTCACTTTTCCTTTATGCCTGTGAAGGCATTTACTTCGCTGAAGACCAATGGTTCCAAGAAAATTTATTTGCTAATTTTTAGCCATTTCTATTAAGCAAGATAAGGTTTTCAGTTTCAGCAAGCCCTCAAAGCAGATTTTGGCTTCTGTGCAGCAGCCTTGTCCTTGTCCAAGGTAATGCTTTTTGGCTTTTGAAAGCCCGCCTGATGGATTTTGGCCCAAGTCTACTAATCTGCAGTCTTAAATTTGCCTTTGTTAGCTCAACTTGGTCCAATCCGTGTCCTTGCCCAAGGACATGCCCGCTTGCTCTTGCATATCTCTTTCTTTGAAATGTACTGCACCCTTCATATGGATATCAGAACCTAAACACTAATAGAGTCTGCTAAAAAAAAACATTTTTCTCTAAATAAACTCTCAGGCTCTTGACTTACATAACTGCTAATGTTAGTTTCTTCAATATACCACACTAACATGACAGTAGTCCTCTACTACTTTAAGTGGCATGGATTCAGATATTTTTAGGACATAGTAATGTAGGATGTGCTACAATAAAAGTATATACTAAACAATAGCTGTATGCTTAGGTAGGTTCCTTTATTACTTAAATTAATAAACCAGAGGCCAGGCATATATGTGTTTGCTATACACCCTTTTGAGTATGAATGCTGTGAACATTGTTGGTTTTTCAGTCTTCAAACTGGTATAACTGTTTTTTGCATGGTACAAAAATAAAAAATGTCTCTTGTGTATCCTGTAATTAATAGTGAAACTTTCTAATATGCTCTACATGTCCTGTTGGTTTACATTTGATAAAACCAATACAGGATACACAATTGCACAAAATATACAAAGTTTAGGCAGATTGCCTCCATAAACAGGTTAAACTATCCAATAATACAGTATAGGAGTCATATATATATATATATATATATATATATATATATATATATATATATATATATATATATATATATATAAAACAAAGAAGCAATTTGCATATATGATATTGCTACAAAATAGAAGCGCTCTATATTTTACCTACTGCGTATACATATATATGAATGAACTATATTCAATGTGTTTACATACAGTTCCTCTAGAGAGATGCACAAATGGAAATTGGAGTAAATATCCGTCCATACAAGTCCAAAACCACAATAATAGAGATGCCAGAGGTGTGCAGCTTCTTCACAGGACACCGTTCCCACAGTGTCCAAGTAACTGGTAAAGATACAAAGAGGGGTAGGTGGAATACAGCGCGCCACCTCCTAGTGCAACATGAGTGTATAATCACGTCAAAACAACAGTCATATATTGTTTCACTCACATGTGGTGACCCCAAGGTTATGAGGTATCTGTATGGTTTAAACAGTATAGCTCTGGAAGTATCCAATGTCCAATCCTTAGATCTCCATCCATAGCTCAGGATACGATCCAGATGGTTTTATAGCAGGTACAGTTGGATCACCAATGCTATTTGGTACACTATTATATAGTGTCTACAGAATAAAATGTGATTCCAACTCCTTATGTCTATTATAGGAGACAATTGAAACACACTAATACAAACAATAGTGTGTTTATCATGTGTTTATTGCACCATATAACCCTCAATACATACCATATATGGCCAATAGGGATAGGCACATTAAAATGAATAAAATCAATGATCTAAAAACATAAAAAATATCAAACGCGTTTCGCCCAAAGGCTTCCTCAGTGATATAAAAACATAAACCTTGTAAAAATATGTGTATAAGTACTGCTCATCAGCACTTACTCATCAGCACTTACCAAAACTGTTGTTTTGACGTGATTATACACTCATGTTGCACTAGGAGGTGGCGCGCTGTCTTTCCCCTACCCCTCTTTTTATATATATATATATATATATATATATATATATAAACATTGCATTTTCTATTTCATATCAGATCTTTTAGGGGTTATTGGTACAGGTAAGATTTAAATGACACTGCCTTCACATATTTAACCCTCACACCCATCATATTAGCTTATAGTGTATCAGCTTGTATCTTTGATTGTACAATGTATCTCTGGTCAAGGTTGAATGTGCATTTATCAATAGCTTTGTGGTGATGGCAAATCAAATTGCTATTACAGGTGCTGCGTTGTAAAGGCCACCTTGGGTTAGTAGCTTGGTTCTAATTGATCCTGTATTACTTAACTGTGATTAGAAAATGTTCACAAAGATTTTGGCTTGTACTTTGCATCTTATTCTTTCCTCATTGATTGATGATAGATCAGTGTAACACCTTAATTGAGTCATATATTAGGCTTGGATTCTCTTATCCAAAGCAAATACGGGGTTAATACCTCCCCCCAATATCCACCATAGCACCTAAAGTTGTGGATCACCTACATCCCCCAATACCCTTACTGCCAATGAGCCCAGTGATCCCTGAGATTCCCTCATTTAAACTACATTAACCTGGGGAACTCCATGGTTTCCCTCCTCCCATGCGATGAGGGGAACCCTGGGAATTCCCTCCTACTATGTTTTAAAACTCCAATCCTCAGGATGTACAGATAACCACAAGGGTGTATATAGACACTTAACCCTTGCTTTTAATGACCTTTATAAACCCCTGCAATGACCTCTGTGGCATCTAAAATGAACCCCATACCACTGGAGTCCTCAAAGGACCCTCATGGTACCTACAATTACCCCCTTCTATCATGGGGGTCCATATGGACCCACATTGTATCTAAAATAAGCTCTTATGTGCCATGGGGGTCAGCAATAACCCCCATGCCACATTAACTACTAACACAGGGGTCCTTATTGGACCACCATATAAATTACATAACACAAATGGGGGTTTCAAAAGGACCCCCAATAGCCATACAGTTACAGGAACAAAAATGACACTAAACAAATAAAATAAACTATCAAAAAAATATGTAAACATTTATGCCCTCCAGCGATGATCAGCGATGCCCATATCCTCAGTCTTCTGCCCTGTTACCAAATAGGCTATCCATGTTCACTAGATGTCTCAGGCCCTCTTCAATCTTGATTGAAGCCCATGTATCTTCTGGCCCATTGCAAAAAATTTGCTTCTCTGACACAAATGATTATTGATGCACATTTCCTGATTAAATATATATAAATATATCTCATCATCTTCTGATTTTTGAGTATTTTAAAGTTGTGGTGTTAACCTTTGAGATATTAGCTGTCTGTAATCCGTATTTTTCATAAAAGATGTCCCTTTTATTATTGTGATTGTTAATGAACCTTAAAAGATTAGTTTTGAAATTGAGAATTTGGCCCTGTGATTTTAGATGGAGAAAATTTGAGTTCAAGTAATTATTGGTGACCTTGTAGCAAACACCCTCTCAACGACACTACTGAGCTCCCTCGAGTTTCTTGCACCACTTTCTCCATTTACTTCTTCAAACAAGCTTCCACAAGCATAGCTTACTCCTGTCCTAAAAGATCAACAATATTATCTTCGACAAGCAGAAAAAGCCAGTAAATCCTCCCATCTACAGCCTTATGTCTGCACCTATCGCAAACGAACTGACTTCTCTTGAAGCAGCAAAACAAAATTACTACCAAACACCCATAACCTCCATAGCCTCCCATCCCTGACAACCTTTCTCTAAGCTAACTTATTTTCTACATCTCCTTAGTAATCCGCAGTTCTTCTACATTTCAGTGCTCTCTGCTGAAGACTTCTCCTTTCACTTCACCAATAAAATCTCTAACATTCACTTATACCTACTCCCACCCCACTGAGGTTACACCTGTCACCAGCCATCTCACATCTCCTACAGTAAATACATTTTCCACATTCACCAGTACCACAGCATCTGAAATCAGAGCTTTGATTTCCAGTTTGATCAATTACTGCCCCCTCAGATCCAGCCCCTGCAATAATATTAACACTGGTGCTAATCCTCCTCCTCCCATACCTCATCTTTCTCTTTAATTATTCCATATCTAAAGGCATCTTCCCACACTGCTTCAAGTCAGAAGTCATTATTCCTCTGCTTAAGAAAACTCAGTCTGTCCTGCCATTCTAGCCACATACCCTCTCCTCCCCTACCTCTCCAAACTGTTGGAACGGTGGTCCATTCTTGCCTGACTTGTTAACCTCTAATTCACTTTAAGCTTCTCTTTAATCTTGATTATGTCCCTTCCATTCTTCTAATACTGCACTCATTTCTGTGTAGAACCACCTGGTTGATGCATCTCATGTTGGTATCTCCTCCATCCTCGTCTTTGATCTTTCAGTTGCCTGTGGATCAGCATTCCTTTTTCCTACCTTTGCCTGCATCAGCATTGCCGGCATTTGCCTGGTTCCGATTCTACCTAACTGGACTCACAGCAGTTGTAGCCTGAAAAGACTCAACTTCATCAGTCTACCCACTGATGTCCCTCAGGGATGTGTCTATAAATATCTACATAGCTGTCCTCCCAGTGGTGTACCTGAGTGGGCAATTAAAAGTATTTTTTGTTGGGGCCCCCACTGGTGTGTGTGTATATATATATATATATATATATATATATATATATATATTAGTGCTCCCCAGAGGTGAGAGCAAAACACGTTAGGAAGAGTTCTCCCCAGGAAAGAGCAAGTTAACTTCCTAGAGCAGTACTAAAAGGCTAATTGAACCTGCAGGGGTTGTAAGCCTGTTAAAGGCACACACAGAGAAATGGGTGTGGTCCCCTGCAATTAGGCTCTGTTTGGCCTAGCAGAGTCAGGCCAGGGCCTCACACAAGCTAAGAAGGGGGCTTGTATGCACCTGCCAGTGAGAGTGAAGGCAGTGTTTTTGTCTGCTGAAAGCAGCCATTGAGACCTGAAAGTTTACAGAGGAGACTGTTTGCTGCAGAGAAAAAAAGAGCCTTTACAGAGGAGACTGTTTGCTGCAGAGAAAAAAAGAGCCTTTACAGAGGAGACTGTTTGCTGCAGAGAAAAACAGAGCCTTTACAGAGGAGACTGTTGCTGCAGAGGCTTTGTGCCACAAAGAGTCTTTACACAGGAGACTGTTTTCTGCAGAGGAAAAAGGGATTTGCAGAGGAGCTGCTGCAAGGATTTTTTCCGCAGCACTTTTTACAGAGGAGACTGATTGGTGCTATCCCAGCGATTGGAGCCGAGGATCCATTACAGCTGAGAGAGAGAGAGAGACTGGATGTAAAGGTACCATTACAGAGTCTGATAACCGCAGGGAGAAGTCTGTGAAGTTAACAAATTTGTAGCCTTCAGCAAAAGAGGGTGCTAAGGGTCCCCGGAGGTTGGGGTATTTGGAGTGTTGGGCGGGCCAGAACCCCACCCTATGGTATGAAATTGAAAGACGACTGTCTGCAGAGAAAGGACACTTTAAACTATTGAATAAGGACTGTTCACAAACTGTATGTTTTTACCTGAAGGCTGAGAAGCGTCTTCAGGGCTAGCAAGGGTGTTCCTGATGTTAAGCCAGTGCGTAGATGTTTATTTCATGCTGAAAATAGGCTATTTTTGTTTATGTTTGAAAACTTTTTATTAAAAGAGATAAAAAGCACTTTGGGACTCGATTTGTTTATATGAAGTCACAGAAGAAACCAGTAGCCAAAGGCCACATTATCACAACTGGTGCCAGAGGTGCAGTAACAGGTCTTGAAGTTAAAGACAGACCACGTTTTTAGCATGGAGGAGGCATTAAAAGCTTTATTGCAAGCCACAGCAGCCCAGCAAGCAAGCAATAAGCAACAGGAGAAATGTAATATGTTACTGGCAACTGAAGTAGCTCAGTACCAAAGAGCCATGGCTGACACAAGCAGAAGAGGCCACAGAGAAATGGCAGATACAAGTGGAAATGGACAGAGTCCACATGAGAGAATCTTTGGAAGTAGAGAAAGCTCAGCTGCAGCAAATGAGGTCTGAAAAGAACACTGTGGCTTCAAAATCAAGCAGGATTATGAATCCGAACCTATTCCTAAAGAAGATGACCAGTAAGGATGATGTAGAAACATACCTCTTGAATTTTGAGAAGATTGCCACTAGGGAAGGTTGGCCTGTAAAGCACTGGGCCACAGTCCTGGGTCCCTATCTGTGTGGAGAAGCTCAAAAAGCATATGTGGTTTTGCCTGAAGAAAAGGCAAGAAATAATGTATCCTGAAGGAAGAGATCCTTAACAGAATAGTAGTGAAAAGAGTACAGAGATTGCACTCCTGGGATTTTTTTGATAAACCTGCTTATTGCTATTCAAGGGGCATGCTTGTCTACCCAAGTTTAAAATGCAATTTCCATGTTAAGGGAAGGGAAACCAAACCAGATGAAGAAAGAAATCAGGAGTTAGAGATCTGGTGGATGGCAGAGGGAGTGCAAAAAGCCACCAAGAGAGCGTCAAAAAAGACTGCAGAGAGCACAAGAGAGACCGCAGGAGCTGCTAAACAAACTGCAGAGAGAAGGAGATGGCAAAAGAAACTGCTGAGATGACAAAAGAGACTCTTGAGATGGCCAAAGAGACTGCAGAGAGAGCAAGTGAGTCTACTGATAAAGTAACAGAGATTACTGAGAAAGCAAAAGAGGCTACTGGTGCAGATAAAGAATTTTGGCTCTTGAAGCAAGATGATGATCTAAAAGTGACTGATGATGTGAAGCATGCTGATCAAGTCACTGGAAAAGATTTGAACCCGAAGCAAGGCAGAAACCTATGGGTAAAAGCAATGAAGAGACCTCTATAAGAAACCTGGACAGAAACAAACACCTGGCCCGGTGAATACTCATGAGGTGGAGAATGAAACTAGAGAACGCAAATGCTTGATTAAGATCTCTGACAAAGAGAAAGTGGAGATCAAACAGATGATTACAGCCAGTATTCTTACTAAGGAAGAATGTCCTAAATTTGAGGAAGAAACTGGAATCCTTACTAAAGGGAAAGTTGTGAAAGGGAAGAATCTGGAGACTGAGTTGGCGAAGAAGGAACCACTGTCCCGGACAGGACATATAAAGCAGAGCATGGAGATGGGTCCTACCAAAATTATAAAGTATCCAGAGAGATCTCTATCTCAGGTGCCAATAAAACAAAGTGATATGGACAAGGAGAGGCAAGAAAGGAAACCAGTCCAGCAAGAGGTAAAGATGAGCTCTATTCCAGTAGGACTGAAAAAGCCTGAAATGGAAGACAGGCAAATTGTTACTAATATGAGGGGTGTCAGGATGATGCCAGATTACATTCCTGAATGGCAGAGGAAGCCTGCATTTGAGGACTACAGAGTGTCCTAAAGGAATAAGATACAGATGCCTATTTGGAGCAGAGGAAGAGTCCTCCTAAGGATAAGCTGAAAGAGTCCGTTGTGCAGGAACCGCAGCACAATGGTAAACAGGAGAAGCAAGATCTCCTCAATAATCATGCATCTCAGAGAGAAGGAGAGATCGCCAATTCCACCTCTCAGCTACAAGAGATAGGAGAATCCTGTAAGCAGAGAAGCAACTATGATAGAGAAAGATGCATGTCCAGAAGAGACTAATGCTGACCTCCAGAACCTGTGTACCCAAGACGGTATGTTGAATGTAGAGCAATGTCTACAGGAAGCTCATAAGCAAAGCATAGAGCAGGAGAGACAGAGGGAGGAAGAAAGAATTTCTGAGCCGCCAGAGGTATTGAGGGAAGAACTGATAGAAAAGTCTGAGGAGATTCTTGAGCCGAATGTGCAGCAAAAGATCCAGTATAAGCAGGGTGAACTGGATTTGCAACACGTTAATGAGGAGAAGATGCAGCAAAGAAAAATGAAAAGCTGGAAACCTTGGAGGCAAAGCAAGAAGTAAAAATGGAGGAAAAATGGGTAAAAGCTGAGAATATTGAAATAACAAGTTTTTTTCATAAACCCAAAACTCAAAAGGCTGCTAAGATTGGTGCACGGCCAAAATGTCTGAGAGATCCTTCCTAGTAGAGAGAAAGAGTCGCAGACCTTGCAGGATTGAAAGCACAGTGTTATCAAGGGTTCCTGCTGGGAACAATGACAGAGGTGAGGTGCTGATCCAAGAGCTAGAAGCAGCCCAGAGAGAGGACATGCTTGTGGAGCCTCTGAAGGATACTGTACCAGAAAAGAAGCAAGATGGCCATATGAAACTGATACAGTTTGGTGAAAATTCTCAGCCAACCTATTGGAGCACTTGGAACATAAAGGGCTTTGGACAGTTTGCAGGACTATGAAATTTATTGTGGTGAAAAGGGGGAAGAGAAACCGCCCGAGAATTTGCTGTCTCCTAGAGATGGTGATAATGAAAATGATGCTGATGATGAACCTAAAGAAAGAGAGTTGGAGACTTTGCAGAAAGGGCTGAAGAAGGGAGCTCGGCAAGTTTAAAGTGTCACAGAGCTTGACCAAGAATTCTACAGATTGGTGGCCGAGAGTCAGCAACGATCTGAGTCAGACACCAGCCTATTGGAGCTACTTGGTGCTGTGGAAGCGTTGGTGAGAGATTAAGAAGCCGAACTTCATAAGATGGAGAGTATCCTCAGCAGTGTGAGGCAGAAGCTTCAACAGCTACAAGGGAACATTAACGGCCTTCAGCAAAAGAGGGTTCTAAGGGTCCCTGGAGGTAGGGGTATGGACTGTTCAAAAACTGTATGTTTTTACCTGAAGGCCGAGAAGCGGCTTCAGGGCTAGCAAGGGTGTTCCTGATGTTAAGCCAGTGCTTTTAAGCAGATGTTTATTTCATGCTTAAAATAAGCTTTTTTGTTTATGTTTGAAAACTTTTTATTAAAAGAGATAAAAAGTACTTTGGGACTCGATTTGTTTATATGAAGTCACAGAAGAAACCAGTAGTTAAAGGCCACATTATCACAATATATATATATATATATATATATATATATATATATTAAATGTTTCTATCACCCTGCTCCAACAATAACCATCAACATGTTTTTATTTTTCCTAATTAAAACTAGTCTTGTGATTATTTTTGTTTAGCTGTGCTCTTAGTCACATTTATGATTTTCCAGACATCTTTTTCATCATACATTGGTGCCTCAAATGGAAAGTTTTCAAATACACATTTCAATTTAGTAATATTGTACTGGCTGACTTAAATAATGCAGTAGCTCCCAGGAGATTGTATTTTCAGAGGTTGCAGAGCATTTGAAATAGAACTTGCTTAAATCTTTTTAATCTAACAGATAAATATGGATAAATTATTTAAGCCCCAAACCAAAGAGAGACTTCAATTAACAAGATTTGTCAAAGTCTATCTGCCCTAGGCCAGGGTTAGGCAAGTTCAGTCTTGGAAAGCCACACACAGGCCTAGATTTGAGGATTTCCTTTCTGTGACTGAAGAAGCAAAGCAGCAATATTCTTGCCTGTACTTAGCAGGGAAATACTTAAATAATGGCTGTGGCTCTCCATGACTGAATTTGCCTCCCTTGCCATAGGCACTTCAAAATTGTGCTCCCTCAAGCCTCACTTGCAGCTCCTCCTTTCTATATCTCAAATCATAAGTTTGTGTGTTTTATGTACAGTATATATATATATATTCCCCCTTCTGGATCTCGACCTTGTCGTGGTAAAGATACTTGTGTACCTCAATAAAGCTGTGAGCTATGCCTTGTGGTGTAACCTAAGATAGGCATGTCATAGCAGTACACTTACAGACAGAAATATCACTTCATGTAGACAATTCAGTACCATACAGTGGGGGGGAAAAGTGTTCCGTCAAATTTTGGGTCAGGGCATTGAAAATGGGTAGTGGATGGGTCTTCCAGCATGACAATGACCCAAAACACACAGCCAAGCGACAAGGGAGTGGCTCAAGAAGAAGCACATTAAGGTCCTGGAGTGGCCAAGTCAGTCTCCAGACCTTAATCTAATGGAAAATCTGTGGAGGGAGCTGAAGGTTCGAGTTGCCAAACATAAGCCTTGAAACCTTAATGACTTGGGGCCTCATTCAACTGCAATGTGGCCAATTGAATAGGGCTCTATATAAGCACATAGCATATTTTTTTGCGGAAGTTTTTAGTTAGTGAACTTCTACACAAAAGCAAGGTCTTCACTAACTAAAAACTTCTGTAAAAAAATGCTATGTGCTTATATAGAGCCCTAATCAAATGACAAAATCGCAATTGAATGAGGCCCTTGGAGAGGATCTACAAAGAGGAGAGGGACAAAATCCCTCCTGTGATGTGTGCAAACCTGGTGGCCAACTCCAAGAAACGTCTGACCTCTGTGATTGCCAACAAAGGTTTTGCCACTAAGTACTAAGTCGAAGGGGTCAAATATTTATTTCCCTCATTGACCTGCAAATCAATTTATAACTTTGTTGACATGCGTTTTCCTTGTTTTTTTTTTTTTGTTTTTTTTTTGTTATTCTGTCTTTTACTGTTAAAAATACACTTACCATTAAAATTTTAGACTGATTATTTCTTTGTCAGTGGACAAACATTCAAAATAAGCAGGGGATCAAATACTTTTCCCCCCACTGTATATATATCAATGTACCATACTTGCATCTTCAGACAGCCTGCTGGCCCTGGAAATGTGCTGCCCTAGGCCTGAACCTCCCAGGCCTAGGCAGAAACATGCCCCTGATTCATGCTTTTGCACAGGTTAGTTAGTCACAGCATCATTCATTTTCACAAGCTTGTGTTAAAGCAGCAATATCTGTAAATTCTAGCTTGTTAATGGCCACTGATGACTGATGTTACCATTGCTCTAAACCCAAACAAAACTTGTATAATAAAAATTAAGCTACTTGCAAACTGACAATAAGTGGTATTCTGACTTCTGGAAAAGCAATAACACTCTATAATCTCAGTCATTACCAATCTGTGCTTCTAGTCACAACATATAAAGAAGCCTTAGTAAATTACATTTCTTGGCATGGATGCAGTGCATGAAATGTAGAGGTTTACTTATTGAGAATTGAATATATTAGTTTATCCTGTACTTTGTCACACTTTAATTGAATGCAAGCCCCTCTGGGTGATAATGGTTTAGTGTAGAAATCTGAGCATTTTGTTTTCCAATTGTATTTAATGTGTTTTTATTTAATTAAAAAGTGAAAAATTGGTCACTCTGAGTTCATCTCAGACTCCAAGACCACCAGTAATCATCTGCTTTTAGAGCAATTACATACTGCATGCATTGGATAGCAAAGCCACTAAATGATAATGAAGAAACTATATATAGTAGGCACCGGTATTCAGGAGCAAAAAGAAAAACATAACAGATTTTTCAGTTGTTTCTGACTCTTCATAACCTCATGGACTGTAACTCACTAGGCACATCTTTCTGTCCATGGTCATGCTGATTCACTCTGTTTTCATGACAGAAATACTGGAGTGGGTTGCCAGTTCCTTCTCCAGTTGGCAACGTCATATAGCTCCTGGTATTCCTAGGTGGTCTCCCACCCAAGTACTGACCAAGCCCAATGCTGCTCGGCTTCAGGGTGGTGTGACCTCTTGGTTCCCTGACTGGAATCAAACCCAGGTCACAGCGGTGAAATCACCAAATCATAACCATTAGACCAACAGGGAAACCTCACCTTGAAATGCCTGTACCCAAAAACAAAATAGCAATACATACAGGGGAGTGAGTTTGCTTTTTAAATTATAACCATGCAATAGATTCTGGGAGAATGGTAATAGTTTTACATGTTAGTTTGCATTTAAAGGGACAAACGTATTATATTTTCTATTTTCATTGTTATATTAATTAATTGTAAACTATAATAATATGTTTAAAACTGTGCTTACACTGGCCTTTCTTCAGTCTGTTTGTTTATAAATGCGCTTGTATAACGTAGTCAGGATTGCAACAGCTAGCCTGCTCAAACTCTCAAAATGAGAGTCCTGTATAATCTAACACTGATTTACAAGGTTCTTTTAACATGAACTATATTACCTGATGTTTAGTTCAATAATAATTGTTTGCTCTTGTAGGGATACTTTGTTAGGTTGGTATTACTTTTACTTCTTCCTCACCTAACCTCACTGCTGTTGCTTGTACTGTTGTGGAAATGTGCTGTTAGTTTCATAGTAAATTTCAGCATCGCAGGTGTATTTATTTACCAGATAACAATTCCTATGTGTGCGGACAGTGTATTATAAAATCTCAGAATTGTTCTTTAACAAAGACTCTGAAGCAAGTCTACTGCTTGTATTTTGGCTGTCATGTTGGTCATTGGGACAAAAAGTGGGCTCCTCGTGTGTTGCATTACATTCTATGTACTGAATGGGTGAAAGGTAAGATGAAATGTATGCCCATTGCATTTCCCATGGTTGGGTGTGAGCCAAGCAGACACTTAGATGATTCCTGTGTTTGACTAAATCAGAAGACTTTTCACAAAAGAAAAATCACAATGTAGAGTACCTAAATGTACTTTATAAAAAATAAAATATAAACAATTCCCTGGCACATATATCAAGAAAAGGCTTCCTCTGTAAAAAATGAGTAGGTATTTAGATTTAAGACTTACAATCTAGCCTTTGTACTTTAGCCTATAAGGCCAGTTCCTCATGGAGAAGGTCTTCCCAAACCTAAGCTTACAGAAAACTGCGAAGACCTAGTTCCAGCTTCATCAGAGATAGACGCTGAGCCACACACATCACCTGATATTGTTCCAGATCCTACATACAGTCCTGATTATTTAAGTTGTCTCACCTGATATAGCAAAATGACCTTAATGATGTTGTATGAGATCTTGGCCTATCAATATAATAAGCTGAGCTTTTAGATTCAAAACTTCAAGAGTGGACTCTTCTGGGCAAGTGTGCAAACATTTCCCAACCTAAGCGATGCTAAACTCAAAGAAGGTATCTTTGTCGGTCTGCAGATTAGGGAGTTATTGAATGCTATTGACTTTGAAGTAGAAATGAATCTGAAGGAGAGCACATATAATTATTTATATATGTCTACTTAGGAATTACCTTGGATACGTTTGATTTGACTGCGGATATTAAATTACAAAATTAAAAAAGATTTCAAGAGTATTGCATTCTCAGAAATTTCAAAAGTAATAAGTCTTCTAATATAGATAATATGGCAGATTTTGATGACAAATCTAAGTCAGCTAGGAAACAATCTAAAAAAAGCAGTGGAATATTAATTAGTATGAATGAATATTATATCGACAACAGAATGATACATAGAGGTTTACGAATCAGATTATTTCCATTATATTATTAGATGTCAGAAAACTTAAAAAAAAAAAACTGTGGGAAAATACATAAAGAAATGTTCTATTAAATAAATAGATCAAGAAAAAAAAACTGAATTGTTGAAATATTGTCAAAAATATATTAGACTTGTGAAAAATCAAAGTCGTTTGAAAGTCTGACTCAAATACAAGAAACATATAAAACAATGCAAAATTAATTGTCTCAATTCACATCATATATTGGTAGCAAAAAGAAGAAAATAGAAAGGGATACTTTCCAAACAGGTGCTTAAACAACAGATACAGAAACATCAGATAGGGAGGTGGATTTAATTCTCTCAAGTAATGGATTAGTTTTAAACAATGTACCCCTACAAAGACTTGTACACATAGGAGAACAATTAGTAGGGGGGAGGGAATGAAATCTAAGGTCAAGATTTAGGCTGATACAGACAACAATTTCAAAGGATTCGGAAAACGGAGAGGCATTAAACATTATTAATTTATCAGACAAGGTTTTAACTGATGCACAGGAATCTGTATTGATTAGGGGGACTTACTTTTATTTCAACTCATTCCTTGGATAATTTTGAATGTATGAAGATTTTATATTTATTTGTCTGAAAAATATTCCTTAAAAAGAATCTGGTTAGAATGAATCTCATTTTTCAGAGGAGGATAAGGCTACTCTAAAAATCTTGTAATCACTATTGGAGGAAAAATGAATTTGATTGTGTAGACAATTGGTATAATAAGCTACAAATCAATAATACATACAGCTCCAAGCTCAATTTCACCAGCTGCTCAGTGGGTCAAGAAATGTAGTGGGTCAAGAAATAACAAAGATTACACCCAAGCAAGAGTGAAATAATTTAACACAAGAAGAAGTAAAAACAATAATGTTTATCGAACAATGGAATGAAATTGTGATTAAAATGTTTAATAAAAAGGATAATGTTGTGATATGGCAATAACAATCTATAAAATAGAAGCAATGAGGCAATCTGCTATAGGAAACCATTTGGTAACCCTACAGAGGAATTCTTAGCAGTGTATAGCAACATGATTGATAAAGCTTATTCGTTGATTATGAACAAAGATATTTGTCCATTAAGCATCCAAAAATTGCAATTGTTAATTTTCTAAAGCATTAGTCACACCAGTGGATGTCAGGCAATTAAATATTTTCTATGGATTAAATAGAAAAAAGCAGAAACAATTGATTTTTTTAATCAGTCTGGGGAGATTTATATTATCTCACAGTTCTTCTCTATTTGGTTGGACCTTCTATCTATAAATGCAAGGAACATCAATGGGAACAAATTGTGCCCCTACCCATGCTAATCTTTTCTTGGGGTGGTGGGAGGACCTGTATGTTTTCATCCATGGAAAAATATACTCCGTTTATCTGTAATTGGTCAAGGTATATAGATGATATACTATTTTTCTGGACAGTTCCATATGACATCTTTATAGAATTTATAGAGAAACTGAGTGACAATAAAGTAAATATAAAATTACCAAGTAACATACAAAAAGATGCACTCGATTTCCTTGATATTAGAATTATGATAATAAAATTCAGAAAAATGTAAACCACTTTATTTCGAAAAACCAACAGCAACAAATAGTGTTTTAATAGCATAAAGTGCTCACCCCAAATTTGTAGCCAATAATTTACCCACAAGAGAGTAATTCAGAATTCAGAGAAACTGCTCAAATTGGGCACAATTTCAAAAAGAAGCAGACAATCTAAGAAATAGATTGGTAATAAGGGGATACAAAGATTGTACATTACAAAGGTCTATCAGAAAACAATCCGAAGGAATAGAATAGATTTGCTTACTCTGAAGAGAAAGCAAAATGGGTCTCAAATATGCATTATTACTACTTTCTCATCTCAAACATCCATGTTAAGAAAGATTGTGGCAAAACACTGCCATGTTTTATTAATAGATGAAACATTCAAGGACATTTTACTGTCTTACCCCCAGTTTGGTATCAAATGGGGAAGAAATTTTAAAAGCATCTTGGTTAAAAGCCATTTTGAAGAAGTAAAAATAAAAGCAACCACTTTTTGAAGGTTGCATTTCAATAATTTAAAAATGGGATCTTATAAGTATCTGAATTTTTTGTAGTAGGGTAACTTGAAATGTATTATTCTTGTATTATTATTTTATGAGCATGGTGGACTATATAACAGACATTTAATCACTGATGAAAATAATCATAGTTACATAGTTACATAGTATTTAAGATTGAAAAAAGACCTTCAGTCCATCAAGTTCAACCTTTCAAGATCTCCTCCGATCTGCAATATGCGGATTAACTATTAATTAGTTGTATTAAAAAAAAAAAATCCCTCCTGATCCCAGACACCGGCGACCGGACTTCTCCCTGGATCAATACTGCCTCTCTAATTATCCATGATAACCCTGAATTCCCTTTTTAATTAGAAATAAATCCAGTCCCCTTTTAAAGCTATCTATCGAATCCGCTGTCACCACCTCCTCTGGTAGAGAATTCCACAGATTAACCACCCTTACTGTGAAGAACCCTTTTCTTTCTTTAAGGTGGAATCTTTTTACTTCTAACCTCAAGGGATGTCCTCTTGTCAGTTGAAAACCTCTTGGCACAAAAAGCTCCCTTGACAAATCTTCATACTGACCCTGGATGTATTTATATAAGGTAATCATATCTCCTCTTAGACGCCTTTTTTCTAGAGAAAATAAGTTTAATTTGGTTAGTCTTTCTTCATAACCGCCCCTCCATTCCCCTTATTAGTTTTGTTGCCCTCCTCTGTACCTTTTCCAGCTCTAAAATGTCCTTTTTATGAAGTGGTGCCAAAATTGTACTCCATATTCCAAATGAGGGCGTACTAGAGATTTGTATAGTGGCAGAATTATATTTGCTTCCTTGGCTTCTATACCCTTCTTAATACATGCTAATATTTTGCAGCTGCTGCTTGGCTTTGAGCACTGTTACCTAGGTGGTTGTCCACAAGCACTCCCAAATCCCTTTCAATATCTGATACACCTAGATTTGCTCCATTAAGATTATAAGTTGCATGGCAATTTTTCCTTCCCAGAGGCACAACTTTACATTTATACGTATTAAATCTCATCTGCCATTTAGATGCCCATTCCTCAATTTTATGTAAATCCCTTTGGAGGTAAAGCACATCACTATCTGATTTAATTACCTTGCACAGCTTCATGTCATCAGCAAAAATGGAGACACCACACTCCAATCCTACCTCTAAGTCATTAATAAATATGTTAAAAAGGAGAGGACCTAATACTGAACCCTGAGGAACCCCACTTACCACATTAGTCCAATCGGAGTATGTTCCATTTATAACAAGCCTTTGCTTCCTGTCTTTTAGCCAGCTCTCAATCCATGAGCAGATATTTACAGCAATTCCTGTATCTCTTAGTTTGCACAATAGTCTCCCATGTGGCACTGTATCAAAAGCCTTTGCAAAATCCAAAAAGACTACATCCACTGAGTTGCCTTAATCCAGGTTCTTACTAACCTCCTCATAGAAACTAATTAGATTTGTTTGACATGACCTATCCCTCCTAAATCCATGTTGACTCCTACTTATAATCCTGTTCAAATAGACATATTATTGTATATGATCCCTTATTAACCCTTCTAAAAGCTTCCCCTCTACAGAAGTGAGGCTCACTGGTCTATAAATTCCCAGATTTGCTCTTGCTCCCTTTTTAAATATAGGTATCACATCAGCTTTTCTCTAGTCATCTGGTAAAGACCCTGTGTTGAGTGAATCTTGAAAAATTTAATATGATGGTTTGGCTATTACAGAACCCAGTTCCTTTAGTACCCTTGGATGTATTCCATCAGGACCCGGGGCTTTATTAACATTTATTTTTTCCAACCTCTTTTGGATTACTTCCTGTGTTAACCAATTATTTGGCAAAGGTAGTGTAGCCCCATTATGTTGCCGTGTCCCAACCACTGGTACCTTACCTTGTGTATACCGAAGAAAAGAACCTATTTAGCACATCTGCCTTTTCTTGGTCACTAATTATCAGACGGCCTGTGTCACATTGTAATGTTCCTATAGCTTCCTTCCTTGCCTTTTTCCCATTAATATACTTAAAAAATATTTTAGGGTTAGTCTTACTCTCTTTTGCAATTAATTTTTCATTTTCTATTTTAGCCAGTCTAATCGCCCTTTTGCAAGCCTTGTTGATTTCCTTGTATTCCTGTATTGCTGCCCTTAGACCACTAAAATCTGCCCTTTTAAAATTAAGAGTTTTCGTTGGCCCCTTTTTGTTTGTTTAATTCAATCTCAAATGAGATGGTGTTGTGATCACTGTTTCCCAAAGGTGCCCTATTCCAAAATTTGATACTATATGAATATTTTTTGTGATGAGTAAATCTAAGATAGCTTCATTTCTAGTAGGCTCTTGTATAACCTGGGCCAGATAATGATCCCTGAGTGTACTCAAGAACCTGCTCCCCTTAGCTGAACTGCTGGTCTCATGTATCCAGTTTATTTTAGGGTAATTAAATCTCCCATTATAAGAACTTGCCCATGCTTAGCTGCATTTTCAATCTGCAACAATAATTGTATTTCCTCACTTTCAGCTATATTTGGGGGTTTATAGCATACGCCTACTAATATTCTTTTGGAATTTGCTGCTCTGCTATTTAACTCTACCCACAAACATTCAGCTTTATCACTAGGTCCACCATAAATATCCTCTCTGACTATAGGCTTAAATTCAGGCTTAACATACAGACAAATCTCTCCTCCTCGTTTACCATTGCCTCTATCTTTCTTGAATAGGTTATAACCATCCAGATTAATCAGTAATCCTTCTTTGCAGTGCTCCATATAAATTAGGGTTACAGTTAGTAACAATATTCCAATTAATTGTAACATTACAATGGTGATAATATATTCAGTTAATGTAACCAAGATGAATTGGTGTGATCTTTTTCATGTCTCTGCGAATTAGGGAAAATAAGTAGAATTTATATTTAAAGGTTATATTTATTTAGAATTGATAACAGGTTTAATTAATCCATATGGTATAGCAAACAAAACCATATATGACTGAGATATATATTGATGTTTGTAATGGATAACAGGTTACTATGGCAACAAAAATATAATAATGAAGAATACTGTGTTTATATTTAAACAGAAACTTGATATCTTGGATCATGTCGTTTACCAACATCAAAATGAAAAAAGTTGGCCTCATATATTTTAGATCAATTCACATAATTACCAATGCAATTTCTCTTGGATAAAAATTAATTAAGCAAATACTTGTAGTATAATTAATTACATGCAGGGTTAAATACTTGTCATTAAAATTATTACCATCAATATGTGGAGATGTCTTATGTCTATTCAATGTGAAGAGTAAATCCGCTATATTCTTTTGCTATATTTCACCCATATTCTCTTTTTTTATCTTAATTGGTATATGCAAACCATTCACATCTGTGATCAAGTGGTTTCTGGGGAACCATAAAGAGGAAAGCTACCTTCAGCTTATTCAAGATTTTTTCAAGCAATATGTAAATCTTGGCTGCAGGATGTTTTTAAAGATTCACTTTTTGTATTTGCATCTAGACTTCTTTCTCGAGAAACTAGGATTAGTCAGTGATGAGAAGGGTAAAGATTTCACAAGGATATCCGAACCATGGAGGAGATATACTAAGGCAGATGGTATCCAGCCATGATGAGCGACTACTGTTAGTTTCTGCAGAGGAAAAAAATGAACGGCTTGCAAGTGTAAACAAGGATTTACTGCTTTTCATGGTTAATATTGAAAATGTATGCTTGTTAATTTTGAAATAGTCTGTAAACAGGATGTTTGTAAAACATTTTGCATACCCATCTCTTAATAGTACATGCTACAGAATTTTCATGGCCTTACTTGAACACCCAAAAATTCATAACAGTAGCCTGTTTAACCAATTTTATAAGAAAAAGGCTTCAAATTGCCAGGCTGTGTAATGGGTAAAATATTGTAATAAAGCAAAAAATGAATGAACACTGAATTTTTTAAGTAGCACAGGCCATTATGTTTTAATGGTTATCCATTACAAATGGGATTTCCTTTCAGCTCTGTTTAAAACACTTTCACCAAGAAATGAAAGTTTAGCAAAAAAATGGCTTCCTCTCAATAAAGCTAAACATATTTATTTTTCTAATGGTGGACCTATGTAAGGTACCATTCTGAGAAAAACTGTTTCTCTTCCTTTCATATGTTCCATGTTTAGACACTTGAGGGAGCTATTTACCAAATCATAAAACTAACCTACTAGCAAAAACAAAATGTAATACTACTGATCATCAACAACGCCATTATGGTTTTGTAAAAATTTGGTAGTAATGTATACAAGAGGAAGAATAATATCTTATTTACATTTTTTTTACATTTAGGACAACGGCGCACACACAAACATTTAAAAACATTAAAAAAAAGGTATAAAAATACCCTTTGCTATTTTCTGAGTAGTAATCAGAATTGATACCCTTAGACTCTATGGGTCTTTTTGTATTCAAATGGTCCTTTCTACTACTTGTATAAGTTATTATTATAGAGAGACTTGTAATTGAGCTCTTCAGAGGGATCAAGATATATTTATGGACAAAGTAGAAAAGGGAAGACATAAATTCTCTTAATCCCTATATTTGAAGATAAATGCCTGTAGGAGAGAGTGCATTGTATATGTTTGTATCACTGTTTGGATATCCAATATAGAGGAACACTCCCTTATAGGGTATATCTGAATCAGCTAGGATTCCTTTTCCCATTTGCTTCTTTAATTAGTGAATGTGTGGGCTACCTACTGTTAATAACAGTTATTTTCCCTGTAAGGGTATATCATGCCCTTCTATTTCACTGTTCATCCACTGAGCTGGGTTTATTGCTGGATTTATAATAACCACTCTTGTATATATATATATATATATATATATATATATATATATATATATATATATATATATAGTGATCCTCTCTAGGATTCCAATATAACAGATCCCTTCTGCTTATGAAAGGTAATGTGCTGATGAGGGTGACTACCCTCCGTGAGAACTTTTCCTCCACTTCCCTGAATGGTGCCCTTCAATTTCCCATTGTTCTATACTGTAATTACAGGGTACTGGAAAGTCCTTTCTTTCAGCCTTTACATACAAAGTATAGCCAGTTTTTAATGCTCTTTAAAATTAAATTGATTTTGGTGACAGTGTTCCTGTAAAACAATACAACATTGTGTATTCACTTTTATTAATGCTATTTTGTTTCACATTGTTCCTGAAAGGAAGGACTGCTGTTAGTTCATGGATCACATTTTCAGAAACTCTTAATCCAGAAACAGACCCCTGAGGTCTACACTCATTATCTCTAATTGTTTATTGCTCAGACTTATAACTACAGGCTTACAATAACTGTTCTCTGGATGATCTCTTTGTGGGATTCTTGCTTTAAATTCCTTATACATCTTGACACTCGTGGTGCTCTATGCATGCGCATAGAGCACCGCAAAAGAGGAGGGAGAGACATGGGGTGGGAGAGAGGGTGGAAACACAGGGGAGAGGTGGAGAGAGATGGGGGGGGGGGGGGGGAGAGCCAGGGGAGAGGGTGGAAAGAGACACAGGAGAGGGGGAGGGAGAAACACAAAGGAGGAAGATGGGTGGAAGAGACACCGGGGAGGGAGACACAGGGGATTGAGATGGGGGAAGAGACACAGGGGCGGGAGATGGGGGGAAGAGACAAAGGGGCTGCAGATGGGGGAAGAGACATGGGGAGGGAGATGGGGGAAGAGACACAGGGGAGGGAGATGGGGAAGAGACACAGTGGAGGAAGAGGGGGGAAGAGACACAGGGGAGGGAGGGGAGGGAGAGGAGGGAAGAGACACAGGGGAGGAAGATGAGGGGGAGAGACACAGGGGAGGGAGAGGGGGGAAGAGACGCAGGAGAGGGAGGGGAGGGAGAGGAGGGAAGAGACACAGGGGAGGGAGATGAGGGGGGAGAGACACAGGGGAGGGAAAGGGGGGAAGAGACACAGGGGAGGGAGGGGAGAGACACAGGGGAGAGTCAAATGGGAGAGAGAGGGTGTAAAGACACAAGGGAGGGAGTGGGGGGAGGAGACATAGGGGAGGGAGAGTGGGGAAAGACACAGAGGAGGGAGGGGGAGGAGGGAAGAGACACAGTGGAAGGAGAGGGGAGGAAGAGACACAGGGGAGGTAGAGGGAGGAAGAGACACACATCAAATATTATCCCGTCCATTTTGACAAGCAAGTTACTAGTATATATATATATATATATATATATATATATATTATATATATATATACCCAGGTTAATTACCTGGGATTCTGGGCAGGCCCCTCTCTCGCCACCCTTTATAAATCCACTTCCACTTCCTACATGTGCACATGCTTTCAGCGCCGCCATCTTGCCGCGCTGTGTGTGCTCTCTCTGCTTTCTTGGCTTCCCTCTGCCACTTTGATGTTCTGTGTCTTGTAAGTCCTTCCCTTCCTTCTCCCTGTTCCCATTTCTTTACCTTTCTTCATTCGCTTCTTGGCCCTTTTCTGAGCTTCCTCGCTTTCAGTTTCACTATCTTTCACTGTGGCTTTCTCCATCCGAAATCTAGGCCATCTTTTTTAGGTAGCTCCTTTCCTTTCCTCAAGCTTATGGCCGCCAGATCTTGCATCTTGAGAGATATCTGCCATCTTCCTTTCTTTCCTTGATTCTTTCTTCCTACCTTGCAGCTGCCGAGATCTTGCATCCTGCAAGATCTCGGCCATCTCATTTCTTCTCCCTTTCCTTATTTTCCTCACTAACACGGCCACCGAGACTCTTGCAAGATCTTGTCCATCATTCTGCTTCACAACTTTAGCCTTCTAAATTCCATTGTTGCTCATATATCAGCCTTTTGTTTCATCCTTCCTTACGTTCTCCATTTGGCTTTGATGCCCCTAGCCACATTATCCCCTTCCAGTCCTTTGCGCCCGTTCTACATTTCATGGTTTCCATGCCTCGCTCCTATCACCAGCACATTAGTCAAATGTTGAAGCCTGATTCATCATCACACCTATCAAAGACTCTTACTACCTTTTCCTCCCTCACTGCAGTCCTTTAATTCACCACATTTATCTTCACATTCATCTTAGGTCATCAAGGCCGGCTCTGTTCATTAAGACCCTGGAACTCCACCTTCAGTTGCTGCCTCTTCCCCCAACAGAGCACTATCCATTCGTGCCAATCCAGCTTCTCCAAGGCACTGGACAATCCCAAGACTAACACAAGAACTCTTTAGTTGCAGAATACCATTCCAGGCATCCACCAGGAAAATGTAACTATTTTGACTGCTCCAGGAAGCTCAATAAACCAATCCTTTGCCTGCCAATATACCCACCGATCAGTTCCAATAGCTAAAGAATGACCTCTACCATGCACTCTCTCCAGGATCACATAACTCACATAGAGAATCCTGTTCCTCAACTAGCTCTTCTTCCACTACCCTCTCCTCCATCAGACTGAGGTGAGACATCCTAGGCACCTCCATCTATCATGCCCTCTCACTATATCTCTCCTCAATTAAGGAGGGACATAGTTCCTCCTCTGATACCTTAAGGGCCACGTACCATCCTTGCAACAGACAGCCAATACCCAGGCTGAGGGATCTATTCCAGTGCATCTTTATTAATGAGGAAGCCATAGAAAAACGGAGAAACGCGTTTGTTTGTACATATTTGAATTGTACACACATTTTTTCTAATAGTGCCAACAATAGCACCATACAAGATTTTGTGTCGAGAACATAAGGTTTTTTTTCCACCCAAAGGGTGGACCTTTGGAAATTTGCACATTTGCATTTTACGAGTAAAACATTTCTATACATTCACGTCTCCTAGCTCTGGTATTTTTTTTGTATATTTTTTTACATATTGGAGGACCAGCTACACCACCAATTAGAGGCTCTCATTTTTTATTTCTCCTATACCAACTCCATATTAGGCAAGACGTGGAAAACAACAGACACAGAAAGAAGTGACTTACCAACTGGACATTGTTCCATGGACTTTCACTAGTATAATATGACACATACATTAGAGCCTACATTAGCAAACATATTGCTCTATTGGGGGTGTCCACCTGTTCCTCATTTATTTATTTTCACCACGAGAATGTTCGCTTTTTCCACTCCATAACCATATCCTTTTCCACGGGTTTAGATGGAGCCAATGGAAACAGAGATCATCATCATTATGTCACTGAAAAAATGGAGGTAGGATTTCAAAGCCTTAAGGGTTCAATTACGAGTTTCGGTAGGATCCGCATTGCAGACATAATGCAATATTGATAAATGATATTCTAGTCCATACAAGTTCCATTATATGTATTAACACATTGATTGCCGTGATCGATATAACACAGTAATGAAACTGAAAATAAAGTATTTTATATTGCAGATTTGCGATCTTGAGAATGTTGTGCTATTATTTTAAATACCTAACATCACTTTCCCTATACCTATAAGTACAGTAGTGTGTGTATATTTGCATTTATAGGTCTTTTACCCACTAGCGGGTCTCTAGTACCCGTTGGCTTTTGGTGTTGTGGAGAAATACAAATATCTATAAATGTTTTAGTATATATATATATATATATATATATATATATATATATATATATATATGTATGTATATATATATATATATATATATATATATATAAATATATATATATATATACAGTATCTCACAAAAGTGAGTACACCCCTCACATTTTTGTAAATATTTTATTATATCTTTTCATGTGACAATACTGAAGAAATGACACTCTGCTGCAATGTAAAGTAGTAAGTGTACAGCCTGTATAACAGTGTAAATTTGCTGTCCACTCAAAATAACTCAACACATAGCCATTAATGTCTAAACCGTTGGCAACAAAAGTGAGTACACCCCTAAGTTGAAATGTCCAAATTGGGCCCAAAGTGTCAATATTTTGTGTGGCCACCAATATTTTCCAGCACTGCCTTAACCCTCATGGGCATGGAGTTCACCATAATGACATCACAGAGCTGGTGGATGTTAGAGACCTTGCACTCCCCCACCTACCGTTTGAGGATGCCCCACAGATGCTCAATAGGGTTTAGGTCTGGTGACATGCTTGGCCAGTCCATCACCTTTACCTTCAGGTTCTTTAGCAAGGCAGTGGTCGTCTTGGAGGTGTGTTTTGGGGTTGTTACCATGTTGAAATACTGCCCTGTAGCCCAGTTTCCGAAGGGAGGCGATCATGCTCTGCTTTAGTATGTTACAGTACATTCATGGTTCCCTCATTCTGTAGTTTCCCAGTGACTGGGCCACAGGGCAGTATTCCAACAGGTACTCACTTTTCTGAGATACTGTATATATATATATATATATATATATATATATATATATATATATTGTGATGGTTTGCCCCCAGAGGCCAGTGTGGACGCAGCGCTAGGAAGAGGACTAATCCCTGAGACATTATTATTTACACCAGGAGCTACGGAGTTAAGCTTGAGGTGTAATCAGGCCCAGCTGGAAGTTTCTTTAAAAGGCCTCCTGAAGCAACCAGCAGGGGGTTTCAGGCTGGGTGTGGACCCAGAGAGCTCCAGAGAGAGAGAGAGCGAGCACCAGAGAGCTCCAGAGAGAGAGAGCGAGCACCAGAGAGCTCCAGAGAGAGAGCGAGCGAGCACCAGAGAGCTCCAGAGAAAGAGAGCACCAGAGATTGAGAAGCAAGTGTGCCAGAGCAGCAAGTGAAGCTGCCATTGTGGGATCAGGCTGTGTGACTACACCTGATTTAAAGGAGAACATTCGCTGCAAGCAGAAGAGGATCCATTGCAGCTAAGTGACTGGACTTAAAGGTACCACCCCTCTGTGATACAAAAGGTACTGTTTTTACCTGCAGGCCGATTAGCGGTCCCAGGGCTAGTCAGTGGCGTTCCTGCAAGTAAGTAAGCCTGTTTGAGTAGGTGTTTATTTCATGCTGACCATAAGCTATGTTTATTTATATTATGCCAACCACTTATTAAAGCCTGTGAAAGCATACAAAGGCTCCAGAGTCCTCCATAAAGAGCATAAAAAGTTGGATAAACAGAGCGTTGATCCCGCCAGAAGGGGGCGCTCTGCCACAGTTGGTGTCAGAAGTAGGATGCTAAATTGTCTGTATTAAGAAGACAGCCCACCTTACAAGATGTCCATGGAGGAACTAGTGAAAGCCCTGGTAGATGCCACTACACGCCAGAAAGTGGGCGGAGCTTGTCAGCAGGAATGGCAAAAAGTAATTGCAGCGGAAGGAGCCCATGCTGCAAAAGAGGGTAAACTAAGAGGTGCTGCTGCATGTTTGGGAGAGGTCACAGAGAAGTGGCGGCGACAAGCAGAGGAGGGAATAATCTGCATGAGAGAGGCCACAGAGAAGTGGCAACGACAAGCAGAGGAGAGAATAATCGGCATGAGAGAGGCCACAGCTGCTCAGCAAGAGTACAATAGAAAGTGGGCCATCCAGTTAGCCCAGAATGAAGCTATACTGGAAAAATATAGAAAAGATGCGGCCAGAGTTAGAGCCAATGAACTTCTTTTGGAGCTGACAGAGGATGATGATGTGATCATATACCTCACCATTTTTGAGAGAACAGCCATTAGGGAGGCATGGCACAAACGGTACTGGGTCAGCCTCATTGCCCCGTATTTGACGGGCGAAGCTCAGAAAGCTTATCTGAGCTTGAATGAAGAAAAGATAGAAAATTATGATGACCTCAAAGCTGAGATCCTTGCCAGAGTTAGAGTTACCCGGGATGTCAGAGCACAGAGAATCAGTACCCAGAAATATAAGAACAAAGAGAACCTGAGTTGTAATAAGGAGAAGTTACAGTACAGAGGGGAAGTCTCACAATTTGGACAGGCCCCTACCTCTCTGTGGGAAAAATCTGATAATAGAAGATGGAATACCGAAGAAGGTAATGCCCATCTCTACCGCAGGCCAGTGTACGGGTTCCCTGATGAGAGGATGAGGAAAGACTCCCAGAATGAACAGAAGGCGTACTTTACAGCCAGCATAAAGGCGCTGGGGGTGCAACAAGCTAGCCGGAGAAGTGCTCCTATAATTCAAGCACACGAGAAAGGTGTGACTGGCATGACAAGGAGAGATTTCCATCCAAATATTATGGACACCCCATTGGAGCTTGGCGTTGAGAAGTCATTTGATGATATTGTCAAAGATAGACAAGCAAGGAACTGGCGGGCTGACAGAGGAGCCGGCGCAGAGACGGCAGGAGCCGGCGCAGAGACGGCAGGAGCCGGCGCAGAGACGGCAGGAGCCGGCGCAGAGACGGCAGGAGCCGGCGCAGAGACGGCAGGAGCCGGCGCAGAGACGGCAGGAGCCGGCGCAGAGACGGCAGGAGCTGCTGATGAGACTGCAGAGAAAGTGAAAAAGACTGCAGGAACAGCTGACACAGTGAAAGAGACCGATGAAACGGCGTACACGATTGCTGGGAAAATAACAGAAACCGCTGAAAAAGAGACGGCAAAAGAGACAGAGGAGTCTGAAAAAGAACTTTTGTCCCTGAAGCAAGCTAATGATGATTTAAAAGCAACTAAAGTTGTGAGCCAAGACCAAGGAAAAAGGGACAGACACAGTCACCTGCCCAGGGTGAATACTCCTGAGGTGTCTAGACAAAGAAAGTGCCTGATAAAGATCTCTGATTCAGAGAAGGAAGAGATCAAACAAATGAATAAAGCCAGTGTTTTTACAAAAGAAGAAGTAACTGGAAGCCTTTCTAAAGAGAAGACAGATGGGCAAGTTACTACTAAAAGGAAGGGTATCCGGAAGATGCCTAATGATATTCCTGAATGGAGAAGGAAGACTTCGTTGGAAGACTACAGAGTGTCCTACAGGAGTAAGCTACAGATGCCTAGATGGAACCAGAGGAGGAGTCCTCCCAGGTATAAGCTGAAAGAATCCATTGTGTGGGAGTTGCAGCACAAGGATAAACAGGAGAGGCCAGATCTCCTCCCTAATTGTGCATCTCAGAGAGAAGGAGAAATCACCATTTCAAGCTCTCAGCCACAAGAGATAGAGGAATCACGTAAACAGAGGAAAGCAACTGTAATACAGAGGGAGCTGCTATTTCATGCTCCACAAATACAGAGGATGGCCAATTCATCTGATATGAAGAGACAGTTGGTTCAGTGTGATGCATCTCCAGAAGAGACTAACACTGACCTCCAGAACCTGTGTACTCAAGACGCTACATTAAATGCAGAACGATGTTCGCAGGAAGCTCATGAACCGGTAGGAGAATCTATACCGACTTCCGAGCCAGAAGAGTCCGCAATGCATGAGCCAATCGCAGAACCACCAAAATCAACCCAAGTGCCTGAGATGTCTGCTCATGTTAATGAGCATGCCATAAATAAAGAGTCTTCTGATAGTGGGGAACAGGTTATGGAAACTCATAAGTCACAGACCATATCAGCTGAAACTGTATCATCAGAACAGTTATCTGAGACTGTATGCACAGGAGATAAACAGCAAATCCATCAGGATGCAGATAAACATGAATCAGGACAAGATGGTCAGGGGGTAGAGACATTCCAGAAAGAAAATGAATCTTCTTCTAACCCTGAGGTTGTGAATAGTGACTCGGCAACAAAAGAAGTGCATGACCCATCTGCCCAAAGCATTTCTGAAGAACAAGTGCCAAACCATGAAACCGCAGCTGAAGAATTAGAAAATGAGTCCTCTGAGCCACAAACCAATGACCAACAAGTAATCCATAATGACCACTCTATTAAAGAAGAAAATTTAGAAAATGTTCATGAAAAGCTGAACGCCTTGGAGGCAAAGCTATTAGAGAAGTCACTAAAAGAAGAAATAAAATGGGTGAAGGCTGAGGATGCAGAAAATAAAAATGTTGTACAGGAATTCAGGATACAAGAGGCTACTAAGAAGTATACTAGCCTATCTGTTGGTAGTCAGCTGGACGTTGCTAAACAGCTGGAGTTATTCCAGGAAAAACAAGAGTCTGAGAGCTTCTTTCTAGCAAAGAAGGAGAGCATGCCTACTCTGCACAGAAAGAAAGATGAAGTACAGACCCAAGAGCAAGACGCAGCCGTGAGAGGGGGCCTACCTTTGGAGTCTATAGCGGATCCTGGGCCAGAACAGAAGCAAGGTGCTTGTATGAAGCTCATACGTTCTGGTGAGAATTGTCAGCCAGACAATAGGAGCACCTGGAATAGAGGGAGCAAGGAACAGAGGGAAGAAAGACAGCACAGGAAGTTGCTGTTGTATAATGAAGTTGAAAGGGATGCTACTGATGAGCCTACAGGGGGAGAATTGGAGACCCTACAGAATGGACTGAGAAAGGAAGCACGACAATCTCAAGAGGTCGCTAAATTTGGCCAAGAATTGTACTCGGCGAGGGCAGCTGACTCTCTGATATTTGAGCCCTACACTAAACCCCATCAGGTTGTAAGGAGGGAGCGACTGAGTGATCTGCTTGATACCCCAGAGAAGAGACGTTATGGAGAAGTGAGTTCTCATACAGTAGTACGACGAGTACTTTTGAAGGGTCCCTGGAGGAGGGCTCTCGGAGTGACGGGCGGGCCGGTGTCCTACCCACGATGTGTGGGCAATGTCCCGGGCGGTGCGAAGAAGAGAGCGCTTCAAGATGAGAAAGCTGATAAAGCAGACGCTTCAGCACTATTGGGAAGGTCTTACTGGCGAAAGAATGGCCGGACGGTAGGATGGTGGCATACACGGCCTCTCGGCGTTGTCGCTCAACCCTATGGTGTCGAGCTGAGGGGGAGGAGATGTGATGGTTTGCCCCCAGAGGCCAGTGTGGACGCAGCGCTAGGAAGAGGACTAATCCCTGAGACATTATTATTTACACCAGGAGCTACGGAGTTAAGCTTGAGGTGTAATCAGGCCCAGCTGGAAGTTTCTTTAAAAGGCCTCCTGAAGCAACCAGCAGGGGGTTTCAGGCTGGGTGTGGACCCAGAGAGCTCCAGAGAGAGAGAGAGCGAGCACCAGAGAGCTCCAGAGAGAGAGAGCGAGCACCAGAGAGCTCCAGAGAGAGAGCGAGCGAGCACCAGAGAGCTCCAGAGAAAGAGAGCACCAGAGACTGAGAAGCAAGTGTGCCAGAGCAGCAAGTGAAGCTGCCATTGTGGGATCAGGCTGTGTGACTACACCTGATTTAAAGGAGAACATTCGCTGCAAGCAGAAGAGGATCCATTGCAGCTAAGTGACTGGACTTAAAGGTACCACCCCTCTGTGATACAAAAGGTACTGTTTTTACCTGCAGGCCGATTAGCGGTCCCAGGGCTAGTCAGTGGCGTTCCTGCAAGTAAGTAAGCCTGTTTGAGTAGGTGTTTATTTCATGCTGACCATAAGCTATGTTTATTTATATTATGCCAACCACTTATTAAAGCCTGTGAAAGCATACAAAGGCTCCAGAGTCCTCCATAAAGAGCATAAAAAGTTGGATAAACAGAGCGTTGATCCCGCCAGAAGGGGGCGCTCTGCCACAATATATAGTAAATAAATAGTACATTTGTGTTCACATTTGAATGGGTAAAACAAGTTAAAAAAACTGCTTCCAGCTCAGAATTCTTAGAAAAAATGTTATTATACTGCATTCTGGGAAGCTGAGCAGTGACATGCAAATGTGCCCACCAATGCCTCACTCTTCAATCCATAGCTCATTTCAACCATATCTTCCTTTAAGCTTATGCCCGCTGCATCACACAGCATTTATGCAAATATATATAGCATTCATCACTTTTGTAGTACCCTTAGTATTTGGCTAACTTTAGTTATTAAACAGTTCATTTTGCTTTTCCATGATTTTGCAGTTTTTTTTAAGGAGACAGTCAACAATTATTTAGTCTAAAACAATATGTTCTGAGTGAAGGCAATATATTTCTAAATGTCAAGGCTGGCCTGTTTTGATGCACATAAGTTTGCAATAATGGAATGATGTACACAGTTCATGCTTTTAGTTCGTGATCTGTACGTGTCTATTATTTATTGGTTTGCAAAATATAAATAACTAGCGACTTGCCCGTCAAATTTTTTTGCGAGCGTCTCTCCTTGTGTACTTTTGCTCCTCTGAGCACCTTCTGCGCGATATATATAACTGCAGTGTAAACATTTTAAACATTTTAGTGTATTGGAAAGTATAACATTTTATTTTCCATTACTAATTAATACTTTAAATTAAATTAAATTAATGTATGTTAATAATTAATTCTGAATTAACACATTTATTACGAAGTGCAAGGCATTAATGTATTCATAAAGTAACGGCAGTGTAAAATATGCTATTTAGCGTATTTTATATATATATATTTATTTAATAATAATTAATTAATTAATTAATATACTTTACCTATTTGTAATGAATATATCCAGCAATCAATATCCTGAAGAGTTAACAATCTCTTTTGATTTTCCTGCAGCATACAATGTACAGTTGGACTGTTGCTGCCCTGATGCAATGTGCCAATTGTGCAGTATAAATAGGCCGCGTGCGCAAGGCCAAACCATTGGTTTAGTCGTGTAAAGCGCCATTTTAGATTCGTAATGTTATTAGTTGCAAGTTAGTGTTGTAAAATGGTGGCGATTGTCTATGTGTTACGCGGCTCGCAAGTAGTTTCCGAGCTTTCTAATAGTGTATTTTGTACCTTGTACGCTCCTGTGTAAGTGGTACGCATCTGGCAGTGTTTTGCACAGTTCGGGGTCGTGTAGCCTTGTTTTAATTTTTTTCGTCCGCCATTTTTTTTCTCGCTTAGCCGATTTTCAAGTGCCGAAATTTGGCAAATTTGGCTTAAATTCGCGTGGAACCTCACTCCCAGACATCCTGGCTGTCCCCCCGTGCTGTGTGTGAGTTCTTTTGAATTTTTTGTTTTATTTTTTGTGTATTTTGTGTTTTTCGATTTGCGCGGTTCGGCCGTTAACTTCGTATTTTTCCGAACTTGTATTTTTTTTTTCGAATTTCCTCTTTGCTATTTTTTTTTTAAGTCCAGCGTTCCTCAACTGCTTGCAGCCTAAGTCAATCACGTGTTTCCTAACTGCTTGGAGGCTAAGTCCTGTGTTTTTCAATGCCTCAACTGCTTGCCTCGCTTCGCAAGGCTCACATGCGTTGAGCGCCTTTGGCGCTCATCGCCTAAGTGCTCCGAGTTTCAATGCCTCAAATGGCTAAGTGCTCCGAGCTCGAAAAACTTCTGTGCTTCAACCGCTTCAACGACTTGCCTCGCTACGCGAGGCTTGCAAGCCTGAAGACGATTCTTAGTTTGACATTTATTATATGTGATATCTTACTGGCCTAGAAATAGGAGGTGGTGGAATGTACCATTTTTTAGAAGGTAATAATGGAATATACCATTTTTTTTTTTTTTTTTTTTATATTTATTTATAAATTTTGTTACATTACACAAAAGAAGAAAACATATATTTCAAATATACCAGTTCTGACACACAGGTCAGCAAAAGTCTATAAAACATGAAAAACAATACAAAACAAACATCACATAAACAAATCATATACCGCCAGCATGAGGAAAGCACTCCGGAGAGAGAAGAGAGGAGAGACATCTTGTTGAGCTCAAACCTTTGCTTGTGAAGATAATTTTTTTCCCATAGGGCCCATTTAGCTCCTATCTTAGTGCCTATCTTAATATTACTTAAACCACATTCTAAAAGGTGAACATATTCCAATCTTTCTAGAAGTTCCATCCAAGATGGGCATACTTTATTTTTTCATCTAGAAACTACAAGTTTTTTTGATTCCATAAGGAAGAACAAAGCCATACTTTTAACTGATGTTGAAAAGTCACCTGGGAAAAAATGTAAGATCACCAATTCTGGTGCAGGAGTTATTACCTTTTCACAGATCTTTGATAAATGTTTAAAACTCTCCGACCAGAAATTCTGTATTAGCGGACAACTCCACCACATATGAAAATGCAAACCGTTCTGCCCACAACCTCACCAATAGTTCTTTTGTTCCTCTGAGTTATTTAACTGTCCCAATTTAATTGGAGTTAGGTACCATCTGTTGATAATTTTAAACTGAATTTCCCTATATGTTAAATTTTTAATAAATCTAGCCATTAGAGAAAAGGATGAGGGCCATTTTTCGATAGGCCAAGAATTACCTATATCATTTCCCCATAACCTCCAGTTAAAGGGTTTCTCAAGTTGGTATTGTTTCTTAATGATTTTATAGCATTTAGGTGCTTTTTATCTTTAGAAGAGATTAAAATTTCAAAATCCGTCAGTCTCCTCGTCTCCTCCATATAGAATGGATGAAACCAATAGTTTCCATAATTTAATATATTCTAGCCAGTTATCTAAGGAGATTGAATAACTATTAATAAGTTGTTGGAACTCCATTCTTTTTTTATCCCCATGTATATCTTTCAGACAAACGGCTCCTTTTCTCACTAACATTCTAAGTAGGCTAGAATCAAATAATTTGGCCAATGAGGCCAAAGGAGTAATCGGGCTGGGTAGGGGCATTAGAGAGAAGCAAGTGTTAAATTTACACCACCACCTATGGTTTTTTAATGTAAGACTTCCTTGTACTTTACTATCCTTAAACTCCCCCTCTGTGGAAAACAGTAAAAGGTTTAGTTACACCGATTCTAAGTCGAAGTTCTCACTTTGAGACCAATTAGATAGGTCAGGTGACTGAGTCCATAGTACTAGTTGGGACATTTGTATGGCTTGTTGGTAGTTTTTAATCAACGGGTATCCGAGTCCTCCCTTTTTAAAATCGCATATCATATAGACTTTCTTTATCCTAATTCTTTTATAATTATGTATGTATTTATCGATTAAGATTTGAAATTTATTGATAATGTATGCTGGAACCCACAGTGGAAAACTGCGTAACAGATAAGTAATTTTTGGGAGAATACCCATTTTTACGCTGTTAATCCATCTTGACCATAATATGTTTCTACCTTCCCTATCTAGATCCAAAAATTCTTCTTTCAAATTAAATTTTTTATTAAAAAAGGTTGCTGTTCCTCTAGGTTTCCTTCTAAACATAGCAGATCCACCACATACATAGTACGTATCATTAAATAGCGGTGCCTTATCCGTAGCCCAGTGGGTCTCCTGTATACATGTAATGTCTGCTTTTTCAGCTCTAAACATCTTAAAAAAGGCGTGTCTTTTCCCTGGTACATTCAAGCCCTGGGCATTTTGACTAATCAGTTTGAGCCTATCCATCTTCTAACCAATGTCCAAATTCCCTGTATAGTTGCTTTCCTCTGAACTCTCCCTGCTTCTCCCCATGCTGGTTACAATCAATAAAAACCTTTACACAAAACATATTCATATACAAAAACAGAAAAAACTGAAAACACACAAAATCACCCTCCTTGCCTGGCCTGTCCAACTTCAAAAAGTTAGACAGCATGCCCAACTATAAGGGTGCGAACCTTCCTTTCTTCTCCCATCTTCTTAAAAAAAAAAAAAAAAGGCACAAAAAAAAAAAAAAAAAAGTTCCAACATGGACATGGCAGCAAGAATCTAGCAGAGAATATTAATCCTCTCTCCCTCTCTCCCTTCCCTTCCCCCATCCTATCTTTCATACGTTCCTTGATCCCTAAGTTCCCCATTACTCTTTCTTTTATTTTTATTTTTCTCCTTCCCTTTTTTCCTTTTTTGTGTAGCATGAAAAAAAAAAGATCCATTGACTCAGTCTCATTATTTACATACTAATATTATTGACTAGATCTTAAACAGTTCCTTCGAAAATATTGTGTGAACGTGAGAGAAAAAAGTGCGTTGTGCAATTTTTATTTTCAGTGAGTTAATCATGATAACCAAACTAGCTAAACAGTACAAGAAGAATGTGCTGTAAAGTAAAAATCTATCATATCATTTTCATCATTTTTCATATTGTGAATACTTATTAAAACATGTTAAGCTTTTTCCTTAATATATAGAAAAGTGCGATGTGCAGCCAAGTGCATTTCATGATTCAATAATTATTATAACAAAAATAATTCTACAATACATTAGGAATATGGTGTGGATTAAAGATCTTTCCTCTCACTAAAGTACATTAAAGTCTAACCATATTATTAAAAATATATAACAAAAGTGCTCTGTGTAACAAAATACATTTCTTAATTCCAATGAGAACATTCCATTGGATCTTTTCCTCCCTTCATCCTCTTCTCTCTCCCTTCTATCCCAGTCCTTTTTTAAATAAATCAATCCTCCCTATGAGAGACCCAAGTCTTTTATAAATCTTCCCCCTTCCAAAGGTGTAGTAATGGGAATTTTTTTTCCATCTTTTAAGATTATTAATTTTGTTGGAAAACCCCATCTATATCTGAGATTCTTTGCTCTTAGCTCTTTTGTAATTTTTATGAACTCTTTTCTTTTAGTCAAGGTTTCCCTGGACAGATCTGCAAATATCTTTATACTGTCATAAGGAGGATTGAAGACTTTTAGCCTGTAAGATTTCTCAACAATGCTTCCTTGAAAGCAAAGTAATGAAGTTTAACTATTACATCCCTTGTTAACTCTCTCCCCATGTTCGGAATAACCGAAACTCTATGAATTATATCAATCATATATTCTTTTTGGAGTTGAAAGGGAACCAGGTAAGAGAAAAAGGAGGTTACATACTCAGGCAACTCTTTATAGCCATTTTTTTCTGAAATACCCCTTACTCTTATGTTACACCTTCTCGAGTTATCCTCTAAGATGTTTGATTTAAGTTTAGCTAAAGTGGACTCTTCCTTCAAATTTTTTATTTCCAGTATTGTTTTTTGTTGCTCTTCTTCAAGAGATGTTAATTCAATTTCCATAACTTCATTTTTTTCCTTAAGCTCAACAATAGCAGCTGTATTCTTTGCTATTTCTGTCATAAGGTCTGAAATTAAAGTAATTCTAAACTCTGCTAAGAGTTTTTTCATAATTTTAGCTGTTTCTGAGGTTTCTAAAGGATTATCTGTATTTTCTTCCATAAGGCCTATTTTCTCAGGGCCTAATTTTGGAAGAAAATAATTACTTTTTAAATGACCATTTCTCTCTTTCTTCCCTTTAGGTTTAGATTTCGAGGAAGTACCTGCTTTTTTCATTTTGTTAATACAGTTTTAGACTTTTCAAAGCTCTATATTTGTTGGTTAAGACATTTTTATAATACATCTAGTCCCAGTGCACATTAATCTAAGATACTTATACACCCCTATATGTTTGAGTTTAGGATTAAGGCCTATATCTATTGTATTACACAGTACCCCCAAAGATAACAAAAATGCATCAAGAAAATATATATATATTTTTTTGTGGATTCAATACTCCAACCCTTGTCAAATCGTCCTTTCAGAGGATGTTACAAGATATTTAATATCTCTTGTCTTGTTAGAAAGGGTGCCAGCTTCAAGCATGAGGTGAAGAGGGTCCTGTGCAAAGATACGTATATGTTAAGATCCAGACAATTGCTAGATAGAACTTGATGAGATCTCCTACCAGTCTCTGCTGTGTAGTTATAGGGGAGCTTAATGTGGAGCTGTATAGAGTTGTCTTCTATTTGATTATAAATAGCAGTCCTTCTTTCTGTTTCCTCTCTTCTTCTCCTTTCCTCCCTCTTCTAAAAACAAAAGGGGTAGAAAGGACTTAAAGGCCTTGTCTGGCTTTATAAGCCTAAATAAATTAAATGCTTTATAAGCAGAGTCTCTATTACTTTTAGTGGAGAGTTTTTTAATGGCAAGATTCTTATAAATTAAAATAGCCATTCATGAGGAGGTTTTGCTCTTTTTGTTGAAATCAACCTACTTGCTGGCATAACTCCATATAGGAACTTAGCACTTGGTGTTTTATATGCATGGGGGGCAGATATCTCCATGTAAGATCTCCTGCCAGTATATGGCTTTGTGAAATGGATCCACTAGGCCCAGCAGATAGTGCTTACAGGCCAAACCAAGCTTTTCCTCCCCGGGTGCCAGTAGTATGGTGTACTAGGCCAGTTTACTTCCCTCTCAGGCTCTCACAGAGTCTCCAACCATTCAGTGCTTCTCTATCTCTGCAACATCTCTGCTCAGACACACGCTTTCCTCACCTTCTGGTTGATTTTAATACCAATCCTTCCCTTTCTCTCCTCTCTTCCCCTCTCCTCCTTCCTCTAAGAAGAAAAGAGGCAGAAAGGGCTTCTACTAATACTTTTAATGGAAAGCTTTTAGTGGCAAGCCTCTTATGTTTTATAATGACCTGAAGAGTGGAGCTAGCAGGTAAATAACCATTTGTGGACAAAAAAATAAGCAAGCCTGGGCATCGCTCCACTTGAGAGGCCCACTTGAGAGTCAAGTACAGTATAAGATGCACAATGTGTTACCCTTCATAAGGGAATATAACTCTACTCATTACAGACAGCAAACTTGCTATCATACCTCTGTATAAGATCTCCTACCAGAATTTGGCTTCTCCTGCAGGTAGTATAGTGTGCTAGGCCCAAACACTTCCCTCTCAGGTTCTCACGATGTCTCCAGCTATTCGGTGTCTCACAAACTTCACCCCCCTGTATACAGCGATTCTTAAGCGTCTCTGATACGTCTCCATTCAGACACATGCTTTCCTCCTCTTCAGTGCGCCACACGCACCTCACCAAGTGAGCGCTGACACAGGGCTCCACAGACACAGAGCACCTTACAGCACAGCCCTTCAGGCTTCCAAGCTGCTTCCAAGCTGCCTCCACTAAAGCTCATAAGGCCAGGTGCCTTTGCAAGTACATTCCAGAGTGCTGGGGGAAGGGAGGTACTAAGGGAGCTGAGTAGTAAACTGCATCTCTGTCAGATTTGTGCCATTGCCACTGCTCTGCTAGCTGCACATGCTAGCGTTTCCTGGGCGTGTCCTCGGAATGTACTATTTTCTGTATGTGGAACTACTATAAAAGGTTATGATTTGTATATTTTTGGATCAGCAGACATTGTGAGTGCTATTCTGTTGCTGATCCATGCGTGTCCAAATAAAGTGAATAAAATCAGAGGCCTCTGTGTTTTGGTATCATGACTGGGTTTTGGAGTAGAATGTCGGTTTGTGGATATATTTTTTCATCAACATTTGCACTAATCATCCATAAATAACACCCCGACCTTCAGGAGAACCTGGGGAATCACTTGACAATTAAGCATAGCCATATTTAGAGGTGAGGAAAGACGCTTTTTGTGAAAATCTGTGTGTAGGATTGCTTGTCATGCGTCCCTTCCAAGGGAGAGTGGAGCTTGTAGGAGTGATGGACCAAGTCGCAACAAAATTACCCAACCCTGACTGACTTCTACCCGGGACCTGGAATGATTGCATTTTTTCTGTTTGTTGTTGATAACCTAAAAATGTTGATTAGTGATATCAAGTGAAATTAAGAGATGTAGAATAGATTAAGATATATTTTACATGTAAAGGTGTTAATTACTGAGACTAGGATTAAGAGATATTAAGAGATATTTTACCTGATGATGTGTTACTTTAAGAAGCGCTTTAGATTTAAATTAAAGTAGATATAGATTAAGGTAGAGATAGAATAAGTAAAGGTGTACCTATAAAAGGTGGAAATGTTTACCTGATGTATAAAAGGTGGAAAGGTGTACCTTACCTATAAAAGGTGTTTTGTCTAGACTGGTTCTTAAGAGTGGATCTGTTGTTGAACTATTAGAAATTATATTTGCTACATATTTTCGACTGGTGTTGCTGTTAAAACAAAATCGGTTGTTGGCTAAGAATCACAAATGATTTGGGCCCATGTATGTGTTGTGAGAACTGAGTGTGAGTGCCATGTGCAGTGAGGTGTGAGAAATTGTTTGTTATTGAAAAGTATGTTCTTAAAATGTGTGAGCTAGATTAAGACCTATCTGTGAACGTGTGAATTGTTTGTTCCAAACACTGTGAATTATTTTATGTTCTGTCTTTTTATTTGTATAGCTCTTTTTTAAAGAGGGGTGGGTTTTGTTGTATTTGTATTTTTCTGCTTTGAAAGTGCTGTGTTTTTTCCTGTAAATCGTGCATGCTGTGTTTTCTAAATTGATTGTTTTTATCTGTTGCTATTTTGTTGTACTGTTGAAATTATTGCGTGTTGCATTAAGACTTACTGACCGCTTTGCAGTAGATGGAGAGACATAGAGCAGCTGTGTTCCCCCCTTAAACTCCCTGCGCTTCCTCACCTCTTCATGGCCTTACAGTCTATAAGTTTTGCTTTTTGATGCTGCGTTAATTACACAGTTAAAAACGCAGGTTTTTTGTTTGTTTTTATTCATTGCAATGGCTTTAATTTGAAGATGATGTGTTTTCTGTTTTTTGTGCTTAAAAGTGCTATTTTTCTCCTGTAAAACATGCATGTTATCTGTTCTGAGTTTGCTATTTTTGTCTGATCCTGGTTTTCATAAAAGATTGCTTTTTATTTTTGATATAGTTACCCCATAGAGATTAAAATGTCATCTGTACAGAGCTGACAGTTTCACAGACACAGAAAAACTTAGGGAGACATGTAACACAGATTCTAGCTCCCAACCGTAGGAATTAAACACAGTGCGCGGCTCAGCACTTTTTTCAGAGTTTTTTTTTATTTTAAAATGTTAGGAAAGAGAAGAACTAACTGTGATGTCTTTGGAAGGTTGGAAGATTTTTTTTAGGTGATTTTAGCACCTGATTGAATCTTTGTGGAAATGTTTTTCAGGTGGATGAGGAGGTGTAGGTAGAAACGGGGCTTGAAAAGAAAGGGTAAATCCTCTGTTTGAAGTTTGCAAGTGACATTGTGCAGGTGAAATTGATCCAATGTGAGATCATAAAATATTGTTTTTGAAATTAATTGCAAAGAGTAATTAATGGGAACAGAAACAGACAGCCCTCATTATTGTTCATTTTCAGGCAATATGTTATTTCTGTGTGTGCTGTGTAGCTTGCAGAAAACTGGCAGTGAAAAAACTGAGAGAGCATTAATTACATTATAGTTATGTTAAAGTTAGATTTTTGGGTAAGTCCATATTTGTAAACTTCAAAGAGATAAGTATATGTTTTATAGTAGATATATTTTAGTTCCTGCAGCTGAAGGTTGTATTTTTAAGTTACTTAATTAGGGTGAGGATGGCATTAGGATTAGTTTTGTAAACTTTGTGTTCTGCTTTGTATGTTTTGTTTTGCTCCGTCATTTTAAATCCAGCTAGTAAAAAGTTGTTGTGAAAATTCTGAGGAAATCCATTTTTTTTAATGATTTTGTGTTGCATTTTGTTTTTTACAAGTGCATATGTATTTTTATGGTTTAATGATATTTTTGTAAGTGTAGCGTCTTTGCCCAAGTGTCGTTATAAGCCCCTCCCTTGCACAGGTTTTTAACCCCCTTGTATCCTTAAAGGTATAGAGTGGGCGGTGAAAGAGTAGTGAGAGTACCCTACCCTATTGTGATCCCAGGTGTTTTGCACCCGCTGCATCAGCTGTAGCTCCACCCCTCTTGCAAGTGATTTTAATGGAAACATTGGTGAGAAAGGATTTAATAAGCAAATTAAATGTTTTTTTGTGTAATTATAGAAAACATTGTGTATTTATCCCCATAAAGTGTCATATGTAATTTGAGAAATTGGTTTTATGTCATATATTTTTCCAGGTTTAATGGCTATATTTATTTTTGTCTTGGTATAACATATTTATGTAGAGATTATGTTTTCCAGTGGAAAAAGCGAGGGTCTTGTTTGGAGTGTTGTGGAATGCATTATGATTGGAGATGTTTATGTGTCACTGTGTGTGGATGTTTTCTTTCTGTATGATCGAATATTGGGGTTGAGTGAGTGAACATGGAGTGGAAAGTGGCATGGGAGTGTTGTTATTTGATAGGGAAATGTTCCTTGTAGATGACACAATTTTTGTGTTTTTTGTCTTTCTACCTGTTTGTTTTGCTTGACTTTTCTATTTGACTGTTCAAGGGGGAGCTGTCTATGTGCAAGGATGCTCTGAGGGAAGATTTGCCATTTTACCTGAAATAATATACTGAATATTGGTGGTCACATAGAGTACCAATGTCCAGATGGTATTGTTACATTTCTGTGTAAGGATTGTCCATTGTGTCTGGTGGAAAGTGTGAAATCTGATCAATTTTGTATTAATATTTATGTTTATATGCTGTCAGACATTTCGGATAATTGTTAATAAAGGTTTTTATTTAGATTTGATTCTTACTTATGTTAAATATTTTTAAGATTGATATTTGAGAAAATTAGTTACAAGTAATTATAATACCGTAATTGTTAAAAAAACTGGGTTATAGAAAAAAGAAAAAGAGAGAGAATTTGCAGATTATTTAGGATTAATTACAGTTTAAACCGTTTAAAAGATTATACAATGTGTAAATGTGTTAAGTTCATTGAAGCAACATGCTATAATTATTTTAAGGTTTTGACCCATTATACTGGCCAAAGTTCTGTGTTTTAAAGAAGCTTCTGTCTCAGTCCCAAGGTCATGCTGAAATACATTTTAGTGAAGTAAAGCAGTTTTGTTTCTGTTTAGAGGGAGCAGAGCAACTTGTGATATTATTTTTAAGGAAGTTATTTATTTTTCTAACGTAAAATTATGATGATTTTTAAGGGTTTAAGAAAATTTTGAACACTCAATTGATCTGTAATGCATTATAATGTGATAAAGTTATGACACATAAGATGTATTATTCTTATAGACATTGCAAGGTAGAATTAATTATTTTGGTACAAATCTCATGGAATGATCAGGTGTGATATTAACAGCAAAAGAAGGAAGGTTTGCATGGTAACCAGTCTTTGTATTCAAAGTGAAATATTGATTATCTAATAATCATCAGGCCAAATTGGTTTATGATCTTATGTAGAATTATAGAAGGAGTAATATATTTAGGAGCACAGATACCTGTTCCAAAGACATGATAATAATTATTATGGTTTTAGGATAGCAATTACCAAGGTGCAATTATTTTATGTGTTATGATAAACGTACAGGATAGTCAGAAATTTCACCTGATTAAGAATGTATTTTTTTTTTCTAAAGTTTTGTTTTTCCTTTTTTGGTTTGTTTTTCTGGCCAGGTAATTTGAAACTACCCTCATGCTCACATTTCTCTTTGTTGGAATAAATGTGGTATGTGCACAATGCATCTTCTGATTACTGCACAGGTGTATGATATCCTATCGGGTCAAAGGACCTTATCATACCAATTCTGTTTTATTTTTGTGTGTTATGTACTATGTTTTATTTTTCCATGCTGGATAAATACTGTGACATTGTGACATTTATTCCCCCAGGCCCCTCCCCAGCTCAGATGATGGCCATGGTGCAAATGAGTAGAGAATTAGGAAAAAACTTCTGCAAGGTATTTCTAGGCCTCTAAGAAGGGAACATGATAAAAGGTGGATTAAATTATGAGTTGAAAAAAGATTTTAGAGCTTTATTAGTAAATGTATATTGACAGTAATAAAATTAGTAATTTCCTTTTAAGTATACAATCTGTTACAGGATAAATCAAGTAATGTCTTATCACTTATAGAGACTTAATTTAGTAGTACTGAAACTGTTCCAATGATAATTTTTGCTGCTATAACAGAAGAAAGTAATGGTTGCTAATGGATGATTTACATTATTGACTTAATTGATTTTACTTTATACCACCCCTTGTTTATTATAGAGTTATGCATATGTTAAATTACTGTTAGTTTATAGTTAGGGAACATTTTGGGGTAGGTGTATTTGATGAGAGGATGTCTGGTTGAAAGATGTATGGAAGTTTCTTGTATGACAGATCTTGAATGTTTGGATTTTTATTTTTATTTTTGTTACACTTGCCTACCCCAGAAGAAGATGACAGCTAGTGTGTGCCTGTAAAGAAGAGGAAAAGACAAAGAGAATAAGAAAGAGACAAGCGTGCACTGATATATGATGAGAAAAAGTCTATATATATATACTGATGACAACAGATAATAACAGATGAAGAAACAGATACAGAGTTTGCTGACTAAAGACAAAGCCCAGACAGAAATCTTATCTGCACCCAAGAAAAGGGGGAAAGACCAAACTCTTGTTCATTGACATGACAATACGCTCATGCATGTATCTGCTGACAAAGAGAAAAGATGTAAAGATCTGTGAGAAGGTCACATACTCCTTGTACTGTGCCTGAATATCTGCACATGATGGTCTATTGCTTTGACCAGAGAACCTCACCATCCAGAAGCAAGTGACCCGCCTGTTTATTGTATGAAGTTTGTCTGAGTCTATGTTGTCATTGTTTTGTCATTTTTACTTTTTCTACTCTTTCATATTGGTTATTGAATTATATCTATCATCTAAATGCCTACTGTGAATAAGACGAATATAAAGGGACATTGGTTCTATAGTCTAGTTATTGGTAATTGGCTTGGTGGCGTTTTGTGAAAATTAAGTGAGGCTATTTTGTCTGCATTAACCATTGTTTTTTATTTTACATACTTGGACTTTTATATCTATTGCAGTGCAATCTGGACTATCTCATGGTAACATTTATCAGCATATGTGAATGTTTTCATTCACCAATTGAACTCTTTCCTTGTTATATGAACTTGGTCAAACAGGTGCTCACTTATTTTTATCTGGATGTATTTTTTGGACTTATTGTTTTTTATGGACTTATTTTTTTTTCATCAGGACTTGATTTTTCTTTTTGCTTGTACTTTATAATCACTGATGGTAAAGTTTTCCTTCAACAGATTTTAATATCTGGACTGTTAACTTTGAGCTATGGACTCCATTATTGAGAGACTTTTACATTTTTTTTCCACAAATCATATCAGACTATTATAATTGTTTTTAATTGGTATTGTTTTTTGATTTTTGCTATGTATTGTTGTGCTTTTCTTATGCAATGCTCTTGTTGGGAAGGTATTAAGGTAAAGGTGCAAAGGACTCAATGAGAAGTAATATCTCCATGTTGTAGGAAACTCATCTGTACTGGATCTTTTAGGGGCCTTGAGTCTCCTTAGGAGCCAGTCTGAAGATCATGCCTCTACTGCCTATTATGTTTATAATTTTATATATATATTTTTTAGTTGTATGTGTGAAATGTATATTAAGATTGTACCTTGTTATGTTTGTACTTTTCCTTTGATGACAATTATCATTGTCACCGGGGGAGTGTTGTGAAGAAATACAAATATCCATACATTATTTAGCTCTGAAACAGTTAATTTTGCTTTTCCATGATTTTGCAGTTTTTTTAAGTTTTATATTTGCATCACACAGCATTTATGCAAATATATATAGCATTCATCACTTTTGTAGTACCTTTAGTATTTGGCTAACTTTAGTTATTAAACAGTTCATTTTGCTTTTCCATGATTTTGCAGTTTTTTTTAAGGAGACAGTCAACAATTATTTAGTCTAAACAATATGTCCTGAGTGAAGGCAATAGATATCTAAATGCCAAGGCTGGTCTATTTTGAAGTGCATAAGTTTGCAATAATGGAATGATGTACGCAGTTTATGCTTTTAGTGCATGATCTGTACGTGTCTATTATTTATTGGTTTGCAAAATATAAATAATATCTTACTGGCCTAGAAATGGGAGGTATTAATGGAATGTACTATTTTCTGTATATGGAACTACTATAAAATACTATGATTTGTATATTTTTGGATCAGCAGCTATTGTGAATATTATTCTGTTGCTGATCCATGTCTAAATAAAGTGAAGAAACTCAGAGGCCTCTGTGTTTTGGTATCATGACTGGGTTTTGGAGTAGAATGTCAGTTTGTGGATACCATATATACTCGAGTATAAGCCGAGTTTTTCAGCCTTTTTTTAAGGCTAAAAAGGGCTCCCTCGGGTTATAATCGAGTCACTCTCCCCCTGTGTCTCTCTAACCCCCCACGTGTCTCTCTAAACCCCTGTGTCTCTCTACCCCCCTGTGTCTCTTTCCCTCCCCCGTCCTCATCCTCAACCCCCCCTCCTCATTCTAATCCCCCCCTTCTCCTTCTAAACCCCCCTCCTCACTTAACCCCTCTCCCTTTCCCCTCACTTACCTTCATCTGCAGCTTCTCCTCCGGCCTCCGCTCCTTCCTGCGTCGGCACCCGGTATATGCTAATGACGTGGCGTGCATGTGAAGTCACGTCATTAGCATATACCGAGTGCCGACGCAGGAAGGAGCGGAGGCCGGAGGAGAAGCTGCAGATGAAGGTAAGTGAGGGGAAAGGGAGAGGGGGAGGTATTTTGAGGGGTAAAGTGGTGGGGTTTAGGATGGAGAGGGAGGTTGAGGATGAGGAGGGAGGATGAGGAGGGAGGTTGAGGATGAGGAGGGGGTTGAGGTTGAGGAGGGGGGTTTAGGATGAGGATGAGGGGTTGAGGATGAGGGGGGGGGTGATGATGAGGATGGGGGGTTGAGGAGGGGGTTGAGGTTGAGGAGGGGGGCTGAGGAGAGAGGTTGAGGAGGGGGTTTAGAATGAGGAGGGGGGTTGAGGAGGGAGGTTGAGGAGGGAGGTTGAGGATGAGGAGGGAGGTTGAGGATGAGGAGGGGGGTTGAGGTTGAGGAGGGAGGTTGAAGATGAGGAGGGGGGTTGAGGTTGAGGAGGGAGGTTAAGGAGGTGGTTGAGGATGAGGAGGGGAGTTGAGGAGGGGGTTGAGGATGAGGATGGGGGGTTGAGGAGGGGGTTTAGAATGAGGAGGGGGGTTGAGGAGGAGGGAGGTTGAGGACAAGGAGGGAGGATGAGGAGGGAGGTTGAGGATGAGGAGGGAGGTTGAGGATGAGGAGGGGGGTTGAGGTTGAGGAGGGGGGTTGAGGTTGAGGAGGGGGTTGAGGATGAGAAGGGGGGTTGAGGAGGGGGTTGAGGATGAGGAGGGGGTTGAGGAGGGGGGTTGAGAATGAGGAGGGTGGTTGAGGAGGGAGGTTGAGAATGAGGAGGGGGGTTGAGGAAGGAGGTTGAGAATGAGGAGGGGGTTGAGGAGGGTGATAAGGGAGGGGGGGAAGAGACACAGGGAAGGGAGAGGGGGGAAGAGACACAGGGAAGGGAGGGGGGGAGACACAGGGAACGGAGAGGGGGGAAGAGACACAGGGAACGGAGAGGGGGGAAGAGACACAGGGAAGGGAGAGGGGGGAAGAGACACAGGGAAGGGAGAGGGGTGAAGAGACACAGGGGAGAGGGGAGAAGAGACACAGGGGAGAGAGAGGGGGGGCACAAGAAAAGGGCACACAAGAGGGGGACACAGAGGGCACAAGAGGGACAAAGGGGGCAGCTCATTTCCACCCTCGGCTTATACTCGAGTCACTCATTTTCTCCAGTATTTTGTGGTAAAATAGGTGCCTCGGCTTATACTCGGGTCGGCTTATACTCGAGTATATACGGTATGTTTTTTCTTCAACATTGGTTCCATTTGCGGGTTATGGGCTTGAACGCCAGTGAATTTGTTGCAATTTAATGGCTTGATTGGAACGTAACAGTTATGGGCTTGATGGATCAATCGATTTGCGGTTGCTCAGTTCAAATTTTCACGTCCCATAGCCTTTTCTCACCCTTACCCCGCAAGTCATTGGTTGCTTTATGGGGCCAATTTAGTAGCCGCAAGTCTTGCCGGCTACGGTTTTCAATGTTAAGGGAATTTAATAGGGCTGCAAATCCGACTCCTACAGTCTCCCTTGTTGAGCTTCCAACCCAAACTTGACCTACTAGATATCGCTACCTCGACACAACACCAATCTGCAACAACTTCAATTTGCGGGGATAATCTTCTCACTTCAGTACAGGAGCCTGAGTCGGTGAAAGACCTCCTTGAAGTTGAACTGGCCAAAGGATACATTTTCTTGGCCCTTTCTCATTTCCATCATTTCCGCTTTGGCACATCAATTCACTCGGGATCATTACCTGCAACTATGCTCTCAAGAAACGTCTAATCTCTCAGCACCTCACGGCATCTTTATTCCCAGTGTAAATTCCCTAATGCCTTCTAAATATTTTATGCTTCAGTATGCACGATTCCACCATTCCATCATCGTTATACTTTACCTAGGTCCTGGCTGCTGGTTTTCAAAAGCTGGTATCAAAGATGAATTCAAACAGCTTCCCATTCATCCCGATCTTTGGCGTGTTCATGGTGTGAGATGGGAGAACAAATACTATTTTCCACCAGAAGATATTCAACCAGTTTGCAGAGGAATTGTGCTGGATATTTTTGAATAAACTTAAGTGTCCGCACATCATTCACTACCTCAATGACTTCCACTTCATTGAACCTCCTAGCAAACTGTGCTTCAGCCTTCGTAAAGTCACCCATCTATTAGACCAGCTCAGGATTTCAAACGCCCCAGATAAAAATGAAGGGCCTTCACACAAGCTTGAATTCCTCAGCATCATTTTGGACTCTCAGCATATGGAATCTTATTTACCCAGAATAAATTAGAACGTCTCCAGAACTTTATTCCTGACTTCTCTACTTCTGACCCTAAATCAGTTAAAGAATGTTAAAGCCTTCTTGGACATTTAAACTTTGCCACCAGAATTTTACCTCAAGGAAGAACCTTCTTCAGTAATCTCCTTTCAGACTCCTGTCAAATCAGTCGGCTCTGATTCTTTGGAATGGAAGATCATTCTTCACCAGAAGTCCTAGAATTCTCCACGTGCTCTTTTTTCAAAATCCTATATGATCACCAAATTATCACTACCCACTGGCCACAATACGCCAAACCTAACTCAACTCTACGCCATGTCATTCCTCCACTCAAAGTGCTTGGAAGACCTTGTAGAAAATCAACCAGTTTGCTACATAACATCATCACCAAAAACTTTCCTCATGTGCAAACCAAGGGATACAGGAATTGCAGTAAATATACGGACATTAATTGAGAGCTGACTAAAAGACAGGAAACAAAGGGTTGTTGTAAATGGAACATACTCAGATTGGACTAATGTGGTAAGTGGGGTTTCTCAGGGCTCAGTATTAGGTCATCTCCTTTTTAACATTTTTATTAATGATTTAGAAGTAGGACTGGAAAGTATTGTCTCCATTTTTGCTGATGATACGAGGTTGTACAAGGTAAATAAATCAGAAAATTATGTACTTTCCCTCCAAAAGCATTTGCATAAAATAGAGAAATGTGCAATTAAATGGCAAATGAGATTTAATACGAATAAATGTAAGGTTATGCATCTGGGAAGGAAAAATAACTATGCAATTTATAATTTTAATGAAACAAATGTAGGGGTACCAGATATTGAAAGCGATGTAACAGTTCTCAATGCCAAAAAAGCAGTTATGTCCCGAACAGTTCGCCGGAGAACTATTCACGGCGATTTTCGCATGTTCGCGTTCGCATAAAAAGGGCGAACATATGCGCTTTTCGGTCCGCCCCCTATTCTTTATCATTGAGGAGACTTTGACACTGCACCTTACAGTCAGCAGACACATTCCAGCCAATCAGCAGCATACACTCCCTTCCAGAGCCTTCCATCTGTATGACAGCCTCCATTTTAGAATTATTCTGTAGCTGCAATCGTTGAGAGAGGAGATATATTCTACCTGCTGTTGATTTAATAGGGAAATAGATAGCCAGACTGTGTATTTAGCTTTAACGACACACCTGAAGGACTCCTTTGATATCTGCTGCAAGGACAGCAACCCAAAAAGCCCTTTTTAGGGCTAGAACATCATTTAATTTATTTTATTATTTTTTTTCTGCTGATTTAATAGGGAAATAGATAGCCAGGCTGTGTATTTAGCTTTAACTACACACCTGAAGGACTCCTTTGATATCTGCTTCAAGGACAGCAACCCAAAAAGACCTTTTTATTTTATTATATTATTTTTTTCTGTGTAATCTAATTGCATATGCCTGCCTGCTAGCGTGTGTGTGAGGCCTATTGCATCTCATATCTAGTGCAACCGTAGTGTGCAGTGAAATAAAACAACCCTTTTTTTACTGTAATCGATTGAATATCAGTTGCCTGCCTACAGGCGTGTGTGTGAGGCCTATTGCATCTAGTCTGCCAACTTTTGCCAGTGCACAGTGACACTCATATCTAGTGCAACCGTAGTGTGCAGTGAAATAAAACAACCCTTTTTTTACTGTAATCGATTGAATATCAGTTGCCTGCCTACAGGCGTGTGTGTGAGGCCTATTGCATCTAGTCTGCCAACTTTTGCCAGTGCACAGTGACACTCATATCTAGTGCAACCGTAGTGTGCAGTGAAATAAAACAACCCTTTTTTTACTGTAATCGATTGAATATCAGTTGCCTGCCTACAGGCGTGTGTGTGAGGTCTATTGCATCTAATCTGCCAACTTTTGCCAGTGCGCAGTGACACTCATATCTAGTGCAGCCGTAGTGTGCAGTGAAATAAAACAACCCTTTTTTTACTGTAATCGATTGAATATCAGTTGCCTGCCTAAAGGCGTGTGTGTGAGGCCTATTGCATCTAGTCTGCCAAGTTTTGCCAGTGCGCAGTGACACTCATATTTGGTGTCACCGTAGTGTGCAGTGAAATAAAACAACCCTTTTTTTACTGTAATCGATTGAATATCAGTTGCCTGCCTAAAGGCGTGTGTGTGAGGCCTATTGCATCTAGTCTGCCAACTTTTGCCAGTGCACAGTGACACTCATATCTAGTGCAACCGTAGTGTGCAGTGAAATAAAACAACCTTTTTTTACTGTAATCGATTGAATATCAGTTGCCTGCCTAAAGGCGTGTGTGTGAGGCCTATTGCATCTAGTCTGCCAACTTTTGCCAGTGCACAGTGACACTCATATCTAGTGCAACCGTAGTGTACAGTGAAATAAAACAACCCTTTTTTTACTGTAATCGATTGAATATCAGTTGCCTGCCTAAAGGCGTGTGTGTGAGGCCTATTGCATCTAGTCTGCCAACTTTTGCCAGTGCACAGTGACACTCATATCTGGTGTCACAGTAGCTTGCACGCATAGTACCACTAATCGTAAAAAAAATGACAGGCAGAGGCAGGCCACCCCGCAGGGGCCGCCGTACTCGTGGTGCTGTGATTCCCTTTGGCCCTAGAATAGTACCCAGTTTTCAGAGGCAACGTACCCTGAACTTGAACAGTTCTGAGGACATGGTTGACTGGCTAACACAGGACACCCAATCTTATACAGCTTCCGCTCGGAACCTAGACGCACCATCCTCCTCCAGCTTAGCTTCAGGCACCTCTCCAGTTACCACTCGCCCGCCTGCCGCCACCACCAACACTAGCACCACAGCCGCTTCACTTGATCCGTCAGCAGAGTTATTTACACATACGTTGGAAGAAATGAGTGATGCACAAACATTAGTGCCAGAGCATGTAGATAACAGGGATACAGTATGTCCCAGTCAGGCAGCATTACACACATGGACGTACGGTCTGATGATGATGTTGTACCCGGTGCTGCTTCCTTTGTTGAGTTGTCAGATACAAGTGAAGCGGTTGATGATGACGATGCATCCGTGGATGTCAAGTGGGTGCCCGCTATAAGAGAAGAAGAACAGGAGGAAAGTTCAGATGGGGAGACAGAGAGGAGGAGGAGACGAGTTGGAAGCAGCGGGAGGTCGTCGAAAGTAGCTAGTGGCACAGTCAGACAGCATGCATCGGCACCCGGGGTCAGCCAGACAGCACGCCAGTCAACGCATGCTTTTGCCACCACCAGAATGCCGTCATTGCAGAGCTCAGCAGTGTGGCAATTTTTTCGTGTGTCTGCCTGTGACAACAGTGATGCCATTTGCAACCTGTGCGAAAAGAAACTGAGTCGTGGGAAGTCCAACACCCACCTAGGTACAACTTCTTTGCAAAGGCACATGATGTCACATCACAAACGCCTATGGGATCAACACATCAGTACAAGCAGCACACAAAGTCAAAGCCGCCATCCTCCTCCTTATCATACCAATTCTGTTTTATTTTTGTGTGTTATGTACTATGTTTTATTTTTCCATGCTGGATAAATACTGTGACATTGTGACATTTATTCCCCCAGGCCCCTCCCCAGCTCAGATGATGGCCATGGTGCAAATGAGTAGAGAATTAGGAAAAAACTTCTGCAAGGTATTTCTAGGCCTCTAAGAAGGGAACATAATAAAAGGTGGATTAAATTATGAGTTGAAAAAAGATTTTAGAGCTTTATTAGTAAATGTATATTGACAGTAATAAAATTAGTAATTTCCTTTTAAGTATACAATCTGTTACAGGATAAATCAAGTAATGTCTTATCACTTATAGAGACTTAATTTAGTAGTACTGAAACTGTTCCAATGATAATTTTTGCTGCTATAACAGAAGAAAGTAATGGTTGCTAATGGATGATTTACATTATTGACTTAATTGATTTTACTTTATACCACCCCTTGTTTATTATAGAGTTATGCATATGTTAAATTACTGTTAGTTTATAGTTAGGGAACGTTTTGGGGTAGGTGTATTTGATAAGAGGATGTCTGGTTGAAAGATGTAGGGAAGTTTCTTGTATGACAGATCTTGAATGTTTGGATTTTTATTTTTATTTTTGTTACACTTGCCTACCCCAGAAGAAGATGACAGCTAGTGTGTGCCTGTAAAGAAGAGGAAAAGACAAAGAGAATAAGAAAGAGACAAGCGTGCACTGATATATGATGAGAAAAAGTCTATATATATATACTGATGACAACAGATAATAACAGATGAAGAAACAGATACAGAGTTTGCTGACTAAAGACAAAGCCCAGACAGAAATCTTATCTGCACCCAAGAAAAGGGGGAAAGACCAAACTCTTGTTCATTGACATGACAATACGCTCATGCATGTATCTGCTGACAAAGAGAAAAGATGTAAAGATCTGTGAGAAGGTCACATACTCCTTGTACTGTGCCTGAATATCTGCACATGATGGTCTATTGCTTTGACCAGAGAACCTCACCATCCAGAAGCAAGTGACCCGCCTGTTTATTGTATGAAGTTTGTCTGAGTCTATGTTGTCATTGTTTTGTCATTTTTACTTTTTCTACTCTTTCATATTGGTTATTGAATTATATCTATCATCTAAATGCCTACTGTGAATAAGACGAATATAAAGGGACATTGGTTCTATGGTCTAGTTATTGGTAATTGGCTTGGTGGCGTTTTGTGAAAATTAAGTGAGGCTATTTTGTCTGCATTAACCATTGTTTTTTATTTTACATACTTGGACTTTTATATCTATTGCAGCGCAATCTGGACTATCTCATGGTAACATTTATCAGCATATGTGAATGTTTTCATTCACCAATTGAACTCTTTCCTTGTTATATGAACTTGGTCAAACAGGTGCTCACTTATTTTTATCTGGATGTATTTTTTGGACTTATTGTTTTTTATGGACTTATTTTTTTTTCATCAGGACTTGATTTTTCTTTTTGCTTGTACTTTATAATCACTGATGGTAAAGTTTTCCTTCAACAGATTTTAATATCTGGACTGTTAACTTTGAGCTATGGACTCCATTATTGAGAGACTTTTACATTTTTTTTCCACAAATCATATCAGACTATTATAATTGTTTTTAATTGGTATTGTTTTTTGATTTTTGCTATGTATTGTTGTGCTTTTCTTATGCAATGCTCTTGTTGGGAAGGTATTAAGGTAAAGGTGCAAAGGACTCAATGAGAAGTAATATCTCCATGTTGTAGGAAACTCATCTGTACTGGATCTTTTAGGGGCCTTGAGTCTCCTTAGGAGCCAGTCTGAAGATCATGCCTCTACTGCCTATTATGTTTATAATTTTATATATATATTTTTTAGTTGTATGTGTGAAATGTATATTAAGATTGTACCTTGTTATGTTTGTACTTTTCCTTTGATGACAATTATCATTGTCACCGGGGGAGTGTTGTGAAGAAATACAAATATCCATACATTATTTAGCTCTGAAACAGTTAATTTTGCTTTTCCATGATTTTGCAGTTTTTTTAAGTTTTATATTTGCATCACACAGCATTTATGCAAATATATATAGCATTCATCACTTTTGTAGTACCTTTAGTATTTGGCTAACTTTAGTTATTAAACAGTTCATTTTGCTTTTCCATGATTTTGCAGTTTTTTTTAAGGAGACAGTCAACAATTATTTAGTCTAAACAATATGTCCTGAGTGAAGGCAATAGATATCTAAATGCCAAGGCTGGTCTATTTTGAAGTGCATAAGTTTGCAATAATGGAATGATGTACGCAGTTTATGCTTTTAGTGCATGATCTGTACGTGTCTATTATTTATTGGTTTGCAAAATATAAATAATATCTTACTGGCCTAGAAATGGGAGGTATTAATGGAATGTACTATTTTCTGTATATGGAACTACTATAAAATACTATGATTTGTATATTTTTGGATCAGCAGCCATTGTGAATATTATTCTGTTGCTGATCCATGTCTAAATAAAGTGAAGAAACTCAGAGGCCTCTGTGTTTTGGTATCATGACTGGGTTTTGGAGTAGAATGTCAGTTTGTGGATACCATATATACTCGAGTATAAGCCGAGTTTTTCAGCCTTTTTTTAAGGCTAAAAAGGGCTCCCTCGGGTTATAATCGAGTCACTCTCCCCCTGTGTCTCTCTAACCCCCCACGTGTCTCTCTAAACCCCTGTGTCTCTCTACCCCCCTGTGTCTCTTTCCCTCCCCCGTCCTCATCCTCAACCCCCCCTCCTCATTCTAATCCCCCCCTTCTCCTTCTAAACCCCCCTCCTCACTTTACCCCTCTCCCTTTCCCCTCACTTACCTTCATCTGCAGCTTCTCCTCCGGCCTCCGCTCCTTCCTGCGTCGGCACCCGGTATATGCTAATGACGTGGCGTGCATGTGACGTCACGTCATTAGCATATACCGAGTGCCGACGCAGGAAGGAGCGGAGGCCGGAGGAGAAGCTGCAGATGAAGGTAAGTGAGGGGAAAGGGAGAGGGGGAGGTATTTAGAGGGGTAAAGTGGTGGGGTTTAGGATGGAGAGGGAGGTTGAGGATGAGGAGGGAGGATGAGGAGGGAGGTTGAGGATGAGGAGGGGGTTGAGGTTGAGGAGGGGGGTTTAGGATGAGGATGGAGGGTTGAGGATGAGGTGGGGTTGATGATGAGGATGGGGGGTTGAGGAGGGGGTTGAGGTTGAGGAGGGGGGCTGAGGAGAGAGGTTGAGGAGGGGGTTTAGAATGAGGAGGGGGGTTGAGGAGGGAGGTTGAGGAGGGAGGTTGAGGATGAGGAGGGAGGTTGAGGATGAGGAGGGGGGTTGAGGTTGAGGAGGGAGGTTGAAGATGAGGAGGGGGGTTGAGGTTGAGGAGGGAGGTTGAGGAGGTGGTTGAGGATGAGGAGGGGAGTTGAGGAGGGGGTTGAGGATGAGGATGGGGGGTTGAGGAGGGGGTTTAGAATGAGGAGGGGGGTTGAGGAGGAGGGAGGTTGAGGACAAGGAGGGAGGATGAGGAGGGAGGTTGAGGTTGAGGAGGGGGGTTGAGGTTGAGGAGGGGGGTTGAGGTTGAGGAGGGGGTTGAGGATGAGAAGGGGGGTTGAGGAGGGGGTTGAGGATGAGGAGGGGGTTGAGGAGGGGGGTTGAGAATGAGGAGGGTGGTTTAGGATGAGGATGGGGGGTTGAGGATGAGGGGGGGTTGATGATGAGGATGGGGGGTTGAGGAGGGGGTTGAGGTTGAGGAGGGGGGCTGAGGAGAGAGGTTGAGGAGGGGGTTTAGAATGAGGAGGGGGGTTGAGGAGGGGGGTTGAGGAGGGGGGTTGAGGAGGGGGGTTGAGGAGGGAGGTTGAGGAGGGAGGTTGAGGATGAGGAGGGAGGTTGAGGATGAGGAGGGGGGTTGAGGTTGAGGAGGGAGGTTGAAGATGAGGAGGGGGGTTGAGGTTGAGGAGGGTGGTTGAGGAGGTGGTTGAGGATGAGGAGGGGAGTTGAGGAGGGGGTTGAGGATGAGGATGGGGGGTTGAGGAGGGGGTTTAGAATGAGGAGGGGGGTTGAGGAGGAGGGAGGTTGAGGACAAGGAGGGAGGATGAGGAGGGAGGTTGAGGATGAGGAGGGGGGTTGAGGTTGAGGAGGGGGGTTGAGGTTGAGGAGGGGGGTTGAGGTTGAGGAGGGGGTTGAGGATGAGAAGGGGGGTTGAGGAGGGGGTTGAGGATGAGGAGGGGGTTGAGGAGGGGGGTTGAGAATGAGGAGGGTGGTTGAGGAGGGAGGTTGAGAATGAGGAGGGGGGTTGAGGAAGGAGGTTGAGAATGAGGAGGGTGATAAGGGAGGGGGGGAAGAGACACAGGGAAGGGAGAGGGGGGAAGAGACACAGGGAAGGGAGGGGGGGGAGACACAGGGAACGGAGAGGGGGGAAGAGACACAGGGAACGGAGAGGGGGAAGAGACACAGGGAAGGGAGAGGGGGGAAGAGACACAGGGAAGGGAGAGGGGTGAAGAGACACAGGGGAGAGGGGAGAAGAGACACAGGGGAGAGAGAGAGAGGGGGGGCACAAGAAAAGGGCACACAAGAGGGGGACACAGAGGGCACAAGAGGGACACAGGGGGCAGCTAATTTCCACCCTCGGCTTATACTCGAGTCACTCATTTTCTCCAGTATTTTTTGGTAAAATAGGTGCCTCGGCTTATACTCGGGTCGGCTTATACTCGAGTATATACGGTATGTTTTTTCTTCAACATTGGTTCCATTTGCGGGTTATGGGCTTGAACGCCAGTGAATTTGTTGCAATTTAATGGCTTGATTGGAACGTAACAGTTATGGGCTTGATGGATCAATCGATTTGCGGGTGCTCAGTTCAAATTTTCACGTCCCATAGCCTTTTCTCACCCTTACCCCGCAAGTCATTGGTTGCTTTATGGGGCCAATTTAGTAGCCGCAAGTCTTGCCGGCTACGGTTTTCAATGTTAAGGGAATTTAATAGGGCTGCAAATCTGACTCCTACAGTCTCCCTTGTTGAGCTTCCAACCCAAACTTGACCTACTAGATATCGCTACCTCGACACAACACCAATCTGCAACAACTTCAATTTGCGGGGATAATCTTCTCACTTCAGTACAGGAGCCTGAGTCGGTGAAAGACCTCCTTGAAGTTGAACTGGCCAAAGGATACATTTTCTTGGCCCTTTCTCATTTCCATCATTTCCGCTTTGGCACATCAATTCACTCGGGATCATTACCTGCAACTATGCTCTCAAGAAACGTCTAATCTCTCAGCACCTCACGGCATCTTTATTCCCAGTGTAAATTCCCTAATGCCTTCTAAATATTTTATGCTTCAGTATGCACGATTCCACCATGCCATCATCGTTATACTTTACCTAGGTCCTGGCTGCTGGTTTTCAAAAGCTGGTATCAAAGATGAATTCAAACAGCTTCCCATTCATCCCGATCTTTGGCGTGTTCATGGTGTGAGATGGGAGAACAAATACTATTTTCCACCAGAAGATATTCAACCAGTTTGCAGAGGAATTGTGCTGGATATTTTTGAATAAACTTAAGTGTCCGCACATCATTCACTACCTCAATGACTTCCACTTCATTGAACCTCCTAGCAAACTGTGCTTCAGCCTTCGTAAAGTCACCCATCTATTAGACCAGCTCAGGATTTCAAACGCCCCAGATAAAAATGAAGGGCCTTCACACAAGCTTGAATTCCTCAGCATCATTTTGGACTCTCAGCATATGGAATCTTATTTACCCAGAATAAATTAGAACGTCTCCAGAACTTTATTCCTGACTTCTCTACTTCTGGCCCTAAATCAGTTAAAGAACGTTAAAGCCTTCTTGGACATTTAAACTTTGCCACCAGAATTTTACCTCAAGGAAGAACCTTCTTCAGTAATCTCCTTTCAGACTCCTGTCAAATCAGTCGGCTCTGATTCTTTGGAATGGAAGATCATTCTTCACCAGAAGTCCTAGAATTCTCCACGTGCTCTTTTTTCAAAATCCTATATGATCACCAAATTATCACTACCCACTGGCCACAATACGCCAAACCTAACTCAACTCTACGCCATGTCATTCCTCCACTCAAAGTGCTTGGAAGACCTTGTAGAAAAATCACCCAGTTTGCTACATAACATCATCACCAAAAACTTTCCTCATGTGCAAACCAAGGGATACAGGAATTGCAGTAAATATACGGACATTAATTGAGAGCTGACTAAAAGACAGGAAACAAAGGGTTGTTGTAAATGGAACATACTCAGATTGGACTAATGTGGTAAGTGGGGTTTCTCAGGGCTCAGTATTAGGTCATCTCCTTTTTAACATTTTTATTAATGATTTAGAAGTAGGACTGGAAAGTATTGTCTCCATTTTTGCTGATGATACGAGGTTGTACAAGGTAAATAAATCAGAAAATTATGTACTTTCCCTCCAAAAGCATTTGCATAAAATAGAGAAATGTGCAATTAAATGGCAAATGAGATTTAATACGAATAAATGTAAGGTTATGCATCTGGGAAGGAAAAATAACTATGCAATTTATAATTTTAATGAAACAAATGTAGGGGTACCAGATATTGAAAGCGATGTAACAGTTCTCAATGCCAAAAAAGCAGTTATGTCCCGAACAGTTCGCCGGAGAACTATTCACGGCGATTTTCGCATGTTCGCGTTCGCATAAAAAGGGCGAACATATGCGCTTTTCGGTCCGCCCCCTATTCTTTATCATTGAGGAGACTTTGACACTGCACCTTACAGTCAGCAGACACATTCCAGCCAATCAGCAGCATACACTCCCTTCCAGAGCCTTCCATCTGTATGACAGCCTCCATTTTAGAATCATTCTGTAGCTGCATTCGTTGAGAGAGGAGATATATTCTACCTGCTGTTGATTTATTAGGGAAATAGATGGCCAGACTGTGTATTTAGCTTTAACGACACACCTGAAGGACTCCTTTGATATTTGCTGCAAGGACAGCAACCCAAAAAGCCCTTTTTAGGGCTAGAACATCATTTATTTATTTATTTATTTTTTTCTGCTGATTTAATAGGGAAATAGATAGCCAGGCTGTGTATTTAGCTTTAACTACACACCTGAAGGACTCCTTTGATATCTGCTTCAAGGACAGCAACCCAAAAAGACCTTTTTATTTTATTATATTATTTTTTTCTGTATAATCTAATTGCATATGCCTGCCTGCTAGCGTGTGTGTGAGGCCTATTGCATCTCATATCTAGTGCAACCGTAGTGTGCAGTGAAATAAAACAACCCTTTTTTTACTGTAATCGATTGAATATCAGTTGCCTGCCTAAAGGCGTGTGTGTGAGGCTTATTGCATCTAGTCTGCCAAGTTTTGCCAGTGCGCAGTGACACTCATATTTGGTGTCACCGTAGTGTGCAGTGAAATAAAACAACCCTTTTTTTACTGTAATCGATTGAATATCAGTTGCCTGCCTAAAGGCGTGTGTGTGAGGCCTATTGCATCTAGTCTGCCAACTTTTACCAGTGCACAGTGACACTCATATCTAGTGCAACCGTAGTGTGCAGTGAAATAAAACAACCTTTTTTTACTGTAATCGATTGAATATCAGTTGCCTGCCTAAAGGCGCGTGTGTGAGGCCTATTGCATCTAGTCTGCCAACTTTTGCCAGTGCACAGTGACACTCATATCTAGTGCAACCGTAGTGTGCAGTGAAATAAAACAACCTTTTTTTACTGTAATCGATTGAATATCAGTTGCCTGCCTAAAGGCGTGTGTGTGAGGCCTATTGCATCTAGTCTACCAACTTTTGCCAGTGCACAGTGACACTCATATCTAGTGCAACCGTAGTGTGCAGTGAAATAAAACAACCTTTTTTTACTGTAATCGATTGAATATCAGTTGCCTGCCTAAAGGCGTGTGTGTGAGGCCTATTGCATCTAGTCTGCCAACTTTTGCCAGTGCACAGTGACACTCATATCTAGTGCAACCGTAGTGTACAGTGAAATAAAACAACCCTTTTTTTACTGTAATCGATTGAATATCAGTTGCCTGCCTAAAGGCGTGTGTGTGAGGCCTATTGCATCTAGTCTGCCAACTTTTGCCAGTGCACAGTGACACTCATATCTGGTGTCACAGTAGCTTGCACGCATAGTACCACTAATCGTAAAAAAAATGACAGGCAGAGGCAGGCCACCCCGCAGGGGCCGCCGTACTCGTGGTGCTGTGATTCCCTTTGGCCCTAGAATAGTACCCAGTTTTCAGAGGCAATGTACCCTGAACTTGAACAGTTCTGAGGACATAGTTGACTGGCTAACACAGGACACCCAATCTTATACAGCTTCCGCTCGGAACCTAGACGCGCCATCCTCCTCCAGCTTAGCTTCAGGCACCTCTCCAGTTACCACTCGCCCGCCTGCCGCCACCACCAACACTAGCACCACAGCCGCTTCACTTGATCCGTCAGCAGAGTTATTTACACATACGTTGGAAGAAATGAGTGATGCACAAACATTAGTGCCAGAGCATGTAGATAACAGGGATACAGTATGTCCCAGTCAGGCAGCGTTACACACATGGACGTACGGTCTGATGATGATGTTGTACCCGGTGCTGCTTCCTTTGTTGAGTTGTCAGATACAAGTGAAGCGGTTGATGATGACGATGCATCCGTGGATGTCAAGTGGGTGCCCGCTATAAGAGAAGAAGAACAGGAGGAAAGTTCAGATGGGGAGACAGAGAGGAGGAGGAGACGAGTTGGAAGCAGCGGGAGGTCGTCGAAAGTAGCTAGTGGCACAGTCAGACAGCATGCATCGGCACCCGGGGTCAGCCAGACAGCACGCCAGTCAACGCATGCTTTTGCCACCACCAGAATGCCGTCATTGCAGAGCTCAGCAGTGTGGCAATTTTTTCGTGTGTCTGCCTGTGACAACAGTGATGCCATTTGCAACCTGTGCGAAAAGAAACTGAGTCGTGGGAAGTCCAACACCCACCTAGGTACAACTTCTTTGCAAAGGCACATGATGTCACATCACAAACGCCTATGGGATCAACACATCAGTACAAGCAGCACACAAAGTCAAAGCCGCCATCCTCCTCCTTATCATACCAATTCTGTTTTATTTTTGTGTGTTATGTACTATGTTTTATTTTTCCATGCTGGATAAATACTGTGACATTGTGACATTTATTCCCCCAGGCCCCTCCCCAGCTCAGATGATGGCCATGGTGCAAATGAGTAGAGAATTAGGAAAAAACTTCTGCAAGGTATTTCTAGGCCTCTAAGAAGGGAACATGATAAAAGGTGGATTAAATTATGAGTTGAAAAAAGATTTTAGAGCTTTATTAGTAAATGTATATTGACAGTAATAAAATTAGTAATTTCCTTTTAAGTATACAATCTGTTACAGGATAAATCAAGTAATGTCTTATCACTTATAGAGACTTAATTTAGTAGTACTGAAACTGTTCCAATGATAATTTTTGCTGCTATAACAGAAGAAAGTAATGGTTGCTAATGGATGATTTACATTATTGACTTAATTGATTTTACTTTATACCACCCCTTGTTTATTATAGAGTTATGCATATGTTAAATTACTGTTAGTTTATAGTTAGGGAACATTTTGGGGTAGGTGTATTTGATGAGAGGATGTCTGGTTGAAAGATGTATGGAAGTTTCTTGTATGACAGATCTTGAATGTTTGGATTTTTATTTTTATTTTTGTTACACTTGCCTACCCCAGAAGAAGATGACAGCTAGTGTGTGCCTGTAAAGAAGAGGAAAAGACAAAGAGAATAACAAAGAGACAAGCGTGCACTGATATATGATGAGAAAAAGTCTATATATATATACTGATGACAACAGATAATAACAGATGAAGAAACAGATACAGAGTTTGCTGACTAAAGACAAAGCCCAGACAGAAATCTTATCTGCACCCAAGAAAAGGGGGAAAGACCAAACTCTTGTTCATTGACATGACAATACGCTCATGCATGTATCTGCTGACAAAGAGAAAAGATGTAAAGATCTGTGAGAAGGTCACATACTCCTTGTACTGTGCCTGAATATCTGCACATGATGGTCTATTGCTTTGACCAGAGAACCTCACCATCCAGAAGCAAGTGACCCGCCTGTTTATTGTATGAAGTTTGTCTGAGTCTATGTTGTCATTGTTTTGTCATTTTTACTTTTTCTACTCTTTCATATTGGTTATTGAATTATATCTATCATCTAAATGCCTACTGTGAATAAGACGAATATAAAGGGACATTGGTTCTATGGTCTAGTTATTGGTAATTGGCTTGGTGGCGTTTTGTGAAAATTAAGTGAGGCTATTTTGTCTGCATTAACCATTGTTTTTTATTTTACATACTTGGACTTTTATATCTATTGCAGCGCAATCTGGACTATCTCATGGTAACATTTATCAGCATATGTGGATGTTTTCATTCACCAATTGAACTCTTTCCTTGTTATATGAACTTGGTCAAACAGGTGCTCACTTATTTTTATCTGGATGTATTTTTTGGACTTATTGTTTTTTATGGACTTATTTTTTTTTCATCAGGACTTGATTTTTCTTTTTGCTTGTACTTTATAATCACTGATGGTAAAGTTTTCCTTCAACAGATTTTAATATCTGGACTGTTAACTTTGAGCTATGGACTCCATTATTGAGAGACTTTTACATTTTTTTCCACAAATCATATCAGACTATTATAATTGTTTTTAATTGGTATTGTTTTTTGATTTTTGCTATGTATTGTTGTGCTTTTCTTATGCAATGCTCTTGTTGGGAAGGTATTAAGGTAAAGGTGCAAAGGACTCAATGAGAAGCAATATCTCCATGTTGTAGGAAACTCATCTGTACTGGATCTTTTAGGGGCCCTGAGTCTACTTAGGAGCCAGTCTGAAGATCATGCCTCTACTGCCTATTATGTTTATAATTTTATATATATATTTTTTAGTTGTATGTGTGAAATGTATATTAAGATTGTACCTTGTTATGTTTGTACTTTTCCTTTGATGACAATTATCATTGTCACCGGGGGAGTGTTGTGAAGAAATACAAATATCCATACATTATTTAGCTCTGAAACAGTTAATTTTGCTTTTCCATGATTTTGCAGTTTTTTTAAGTTTTATATTTGCATCACACAGCATTTATGCAAATATATATAGCGTTCATCACTTTTGTAGTACCTTTAGTATTTGGCTAACTTTAGTTATTAAACAGTTCATTTTGCTTTTCCATGATTTTGCAGTTTTTTTTAAGGAGACAGTCAACAATTATTTAGTCTAAACAATATGTCCTGAGTGAAGGCAATAGATATCTAAATGCCAAGGCTGGTCTATTTTGAAGTGCATAAGTTTGCAATAATGGAATGATGTACGCAGTTTATGCTTTTAGTGCATGATCTGTACGTGTCTATTATTTATTGGTTTGCAAAATATAAATAATATCTTACTGGCCTAGAAATGGGAGTTTTAATGGAATGTACTATTTTCTGTATATGGAACTACTATAAAATACTATGATTTGTATATTTTTGGATCAGCAGCCATTGTGAATATTATTCTGTTGCTGATCCATGTCTAAATAAAGTGAAGAAACTCAGAGGCCTCTGTGTTTTGGTATCATGATTGGGTTTTGGAGTAGAATGTCAGTTTGTGGATACCATATATACTCGAGTATAAGCCGAGTTTTTCAGCCTTTTTTTAAGGCTAAAAAGGGCTCCCTCGGGTTATAATCGAGTCACTCTCTCCCTGTGTCTCTCTAACCCCCCCGTGTCTCTCTAACCCCCCGTGTCTCTCTACCCCCCTGTGTCTCTTTCCCTCCCCCGTCCTTATCCTCAACCCCCCCTCCTCATTCTAATCCCCCCCTTCTCCTTCTAAACCCCCCTCCTCACTTTACCCCTCTCCCTTTCCCCTCACTTACCTTCATCTGCAGCTTCTCCTCCGGCCTCCGCTCCTTCCTGCGTCGGCACCCGGTATATGCTAATGACGTGGCGCGCATGTGACGTCACGTCATTAGCATATACCGAGTGCCGACGCAGGAAGGAGCGGAGGCCGGAGGAGAAGCTGCAGATGAATGTAAGTGAGGGGAAAGGGAGAGGGGGAGGTATTTAGAGGGGTAAAGTGGTGGGGTTTAGGATGGAGAGGGAGGTTGAGGATGAGGAGGGAGGATGAGGAGGGAGGTTGAGGATGAGGAGGGGGTTGAGGTTGAGGAGGGGGGTTTAGGATGAGGATGGGGGGTTGAGGATGAGGGGGGTTGATGATGAGGATGGGGGGTTGAGAAAGGGGGTTGAGGTTGAGGAGGGGGGCTGAGGAGAGAGGTTGAGGAGGGGGTTTAGAATGAGGAGGGGGGTTGAGGAGGGAGGTTGAGGAGGGAGTTTGAGGATGAGGAGGGAGGTTGAGGATGAGGAGGGGGGTTGAGGTTGAGGAGGGAGGTTGAAGATGAGGAGGGGGGTTGAGGTTGAGGAGGGAGGTTGAGGAGCTGGTTGAGGATGAGGAGGGGAGTTGAGGAGGGGGTTGAGGATGAGGATGGGGGGTTGAGGAGGGGGTTTAGAATGAGGAGGGGGGTTGAGGAGGAGGGAGGTTGAGGACAAGGAGGGAGGATGAGGAGGGAGGTTGAGGATGAGGAGGGGGGTTGAGGATGAGGAGGGGGGTTGAGGTTGAGGAGGGGGGTTGAGGTTGAGGAGGGGGTTGAGGATTGGGTTGAGGATGAGGAGGGGGTTGAGGAGGGGGGTTGAGAATGAGGAGGGTGGTTGAGGAGGGAGGTTGAGAATGAGGAGGGGGGTTGAGGAAGGAGGTTGAGAATGAGGAGGGGGTTGAGGAGGGTGATAAGGGAGGGGGGGAAGAGACACAGGGAAGGGAGAGGGGGGAAGAGACACAGGGAAGGGAGGGGGGGGAGACACAGGGAACGGAGAGGGGGGAAGAGACACAGGGAACGGAGAGGGGGAAGAGACACAGGGAAGGGAGAGGGGGGAAGAGACACAGGGAAGGGAGAGGGGGGGGCACAAGAAAAGGGCACACAAGAGGGGGACACAGAGGGCACAAGAGGGACACAGGGGGCAGCTCATTTCCACCCTCGGCTTATACTCGAGTCACTCATTTTCTCCAGTATTTTGTGGTAAAATAGGTGCCTCGGCTTATACTCGGGTCGGCTTATACTCGAGTATATACGGTATGTTTTTTTCTTCAACATTGGTTCCATTTGCGGGTTATGGGCTTGAACGCCAGTGAATTTGTTGCAATTTAATGGCTTGATTGGAACGTAACAGTTATGGGCTTGATGGATCAATCGATTTGCGGGTGCTCAGTTCAAATTTTCACGTCCCATAGCCTTTTCTCACCCTTACCCCGCAAGTCATTGGTTGCTTTATGGGGCCAATTTAGTAGCCGCAAGTCTTGCCGGCTACGGTTTTCAATGTTAAGGGAATTTAATAGGGCTGCAAATCTGACTCCTACAGTCTCCCTTGTTGAGCTTCCAACCCAAACTTGACCTACTAGATATCGCTACCTCGACACAACACCAATCTGCAACAACTTCAATTTGCGGGGATAATCTTCTCACTTCAGTACAGGAGCCTGAGTCGGTGAAAGACCTCCTTGAAGTTGAACTGGCCAAAGGATACATTTTCTTGGCCCTTTCTCATTTCCATCATTTCCGCTTTGGCACATCAATTCACTCGGGATCATTACCTGCAACTATGCTCTCAAGAAACGTCTAATCTCTCAGCACCTCACGGCATCTTTATTCCCAGTGTAAATTCCCTAATGCCTTCTAAATATTTTATGCTTCAGTATGCACGATTCCACCATGCCATCATCGTTATACTTTACCTAGGTCCTGGCTGCTGGTTTTCAAAAGCTGGTATCAAAGATGAATTCAAACAGCTTCCCATTCATCCCGATCTTTGGCGTGTTCATGGTGTGAGATGGGAGAACAAATACTATTTTCCACCAGAAGATATTCAACCAGTTTGCAGAGGAATTGTGCTGGATATTTTTGAATAAACTTAAGTGTCCGCACATCATTCACTACCTCAATGACTTCCACTTAATTGAACCTCCTAGCAAACTGTGCTTCAGCCTTCGTAAAGTCACCCATCTATTAGACCAGCTCAGGATTTCAAACGCCCCAGATAAAAATGAAGGGCCTTCCCACAAGCTTGAATTCCTCAGCATCATTTTGGACTCTCAGCATATGGAATCTTATTTACCCAGAATAAATTAGAACGTCTCCAGAACTTTATTCCTGACTTCTCTACTTCTGGCCCTAAATCAGTTAAAGAACGTTAAAGCCTTCTTGGACATTTAAACTTTGCCACCAGAATTTTACCTCAAGGAAGAACCTTCTTCAGTAATCTCCTTTCAGACTCCTGTCAAATCAGTCGGCTCTGATTCTTTGGAATGGAAGATCATTCTTCACCAGAAGTCCTAGAATTCTCCACGTGCTCTTTTTTCAAAATCCTATATGATCACCAAATTATCACTACCCACTGGCCACAATACGCCAAACCTAACTCAACTCTACGCCATGTCATTCCTCCACTCAAAGTGCTTGGAAGACCTTGTAGAAAAATCACCCAGTTTGCTACATAACATCATCACCAAAAACTTTCCTCATGTGCAAACCAAGCGATACAGGAATTGCAGTAAATATACGGACATTAATTGAGAGCTGACTAAAAGACAGGAAACAAAGGGTTGTTGTAAATGGAACATACTCAGATTGGACTAATGTGGTAAGTGGGGTTTCTCAGGGCTCAGTATTAGGTCATCTCCTTTTTAACATTTTTATTAATGATTTAGAAGTAGGACTGGAAAGTATTGTCTCCATTTTTGCTGATGATACGAGGTTGTACAAGGTAAATAAATCATAAAATTATGTACTTTCCCTCCAAAAGCATTTGCATAAAATAGAGAAATGTGCAATTAAATGGCAAATGAGATTTAATACGAATAAATGTAAGGTTATGCATCTGGGAAGGAAAAATAACTATGCAATTTATAATTTTAATGAAACAAATGTAGGGGTACCAGATATTGAAAGCGATGTAACAGTTCTCAATGCCAAAAAAGCAGTTATGTCCCGAACAGTTCGCCGGAGAACTATTCACGGCGATTTTCGCATGTTCGCGTTCGCATAAAAAGGGCGAACATATGCGCTTTTCGGTCCGCCCCCTATTCTTTATCATTGAGGAGACTTTGACACTGCACCTTACAGTCAGCAGACACATTCCAGCCAATCAGCAGCATACACTCCCTTCCAGAGCCTTCCATCTGTATGACAGCCTCCATTTTAGAATCATTCTGTAGCTGCATTCGTTGAGAGAGGAGATATATTCTACCTGCTGTTGATTTAATAGGGAAATAGATAGCCAGACTGTGTATTTAGCTTTAACGACACACCTGAAGGACTCCTTTGATATCTGCTGCAAGGACAGCAACCCAAAAAGCCCTTTTTAGGGCTAGAACATCATTTTTTTTTTTTCTGCTGATTTAATAGGGAAATAGATAGCCAGGCTGTGTATTTAGCTTTAACTACACACCTGAAGGACTCTTTTGATATCTGCTTCAAGGACAGCAACCCAAAAAGACCTTTTTATTTTATTATATTATTTTTTTCTGTGTAATCTAATTGCATATGCCTGCCTGCTAGCGTGTGTGTGAGGCCTATTGCATCTCATATCTAGTGCAACCGTAGTGTGCAGTGAAATAAAACAACCCTTTTTTTACTGTAATCGATTGAATATCAGTTGCCTGCCTACAGGCGTGTGTGTGAGGCCTATTGCATCTAGTCTGCCAACTTTTGCCAGTGCACAGTGACACTCATATATAGTGCAACCGTAGTGTGCAGTGAAATAAAACAACCCTTTTTTTACTGTAATCGATTGAATATCAGTTGCCTGCCTACAGGCGTGTGTGTGAGGCCTATTGCATCTAGTCTGCCAACTTTTGCCAGTGCACAGTGACACTCATATCTAGTGCAACCGTAGTGTGCAGTGAAATAAAACAACCCTTTTTTTACTGTAATCGATTGAATATCAGTTGCCTGCCTAAAGGCGCGTGTGTGAGGCCTATTGCATCTAGTCTGCCAACTTTTGCCAGTGCACAGTGACACTCATATCTAGTGCAACCGTAGTGTGCAGTGAAATAAAACAACCTTTTTTTACTGTAATCGATTGAATATCAGTTGCCTGCCTAAAGGCGTGTGTGTGAGGCCTATTGCATCTAGTCTGCCAACTTTTGCCAGTGCACAGTGACACTCATATCTAGTGCAACCGTAGTGTACAGTGAAATAAAACAACCCTTTTTTTACTGTAATCGATTGAATATCAGTTGCCTGCCTAAAGGCGTGTGTGTGAGGCCTATTGCAACTAGTCTGCCAACTTTTGCCAGTGCATAGTGACACTCATATCTGGTGTCACAGTAGCTTGCACGCATAGTACCACTAATCGTAAAAAAAATGACAGGCAGAGGCAGGCCACCCCGCAGGGGCCGCCGTACTCGTGGTGCTGTGATTCCCTTTGGCCCTAGAATAGTACCCAGTTTTCAGAGGCAACGTACCCTGAACTTGAACAGTTCTGAGGACATGGTTGACTGGCTAACACAGGACACCCAATCTTATACAGCTTCCGCTCGGAACCTAGACGCGCCATCCTCCTCCAGCTTAGCTTTAGGCACCTCTCCAGTTACCACTCGCCCGCCTGCCGCCACCACCAACACTAGCACCACAGCCGCTTCACTTGATCCGTCAGCAGAGTTATTTACACATCCGTTGGAAGAAATGAGTAATGCACAAACATTAGTGCCAGAGCATGTAGATAACAGGGATACAGTATGTCCCAGTCAGGCAGCATTACACACATGGACGCACGGTCTGATGATGATGTTGTACCCGGTGCTGCTTCCTTTGTTGAGTTGTCAGATACAAGTGAAGCGGTTGATGATGACGATGCATCCGTGGATGTCAAGTGGGTGCCCGCTATAAGAGAAGAAGAACAGGAGGAAAGTTCAGATGGGGAGACAGAGAGGAGGAGGAGACGAGTTGGAAGCAGCGGGAGGTCGTCGAAAGTAGCTAGTGGCACAGTCAGACAGCATGCATCGGCACCCGGAGTCAGCCAGACAGCACGCCAGTCAACGCATGCTTTTGCCACCACCAGAATGCCGTCATTGCAGAGCTCAGCAGTGTGGCAATTTTTTCGTGTGTCTGCCTGTGACAACAGTGATGCCATTTGCAACCTGTGCGAAAAGAAACTGAGTCGTGGGAAGTCCAACACCCACCTAGGTACAACTTCTTTGCAAAGGCACATGATGTCACATCACAAACGCCTATGGGATCAACACATCAGTACAAGCAGCACACAAAGTCAAAGCCGCCATCCTCCTCCTGGTCCAGCATCTTCAGCCATGTCAACCACTGCTGCCCTGCTTGCCCCCTCTCAACCATCCGCCACTCCCTGCTCATCTGCCCACAGTTAGGTGTTTGTCAAGGACATGTTTGAGCGTAAAAAGCCAATGTCACAAAGTCACCCCCTTGCCCGGCAACTGACAGCTGGCTTGTCTGAACTCTTAGCCCGCCAGATTTTACCATACAAGCTAGTGGAGTCTGAGGCGTTCCAAAAATTTGTAGCTATTGGGACAGTGGAAGGTACCCGGCCGAAATTTCTTTGCACAAAAGGCAATCCCCAACCTGTACTCAATTGTGCAAAAGGAAGTAATGGCATCTCTGGCACACAGTGTTGGGGCAAGGGTCCATCTGACCACGGATACCTGGTCTGCAAAGCATGGTCAGGGCAGGTATATCACCTAAACTGCGCATTGGGTAAACCTGGTGACGGCTGCCAAGCATGGAATACGTGGCTCTGCAGAGGAGTTGGTGACACCCCCACGACTTGCAGGCAGGCCTGCTGCCACCTCCTCTACTCCTCCTACTCCATCCTCTTCCATAACCTCCTCGGCTGAGTCCTCTTCTGCTGCTGCTATGTCTTGCTCCACAACAACGGCACCCCCCCAGCTCCACAGGTACTATTCCACATCCCGGATACGGCAGTGTCACGCCGTCTTGGGGTTGACTACCCTGAAAGCAGTGAGTCACACCGGACCAGCACTCCTGTCCGCCCTGAACGCACAGGTGGATCAGTGGCTGACTCTGCACCAACTGGAGATCGGCAAAGTGGTTTGTGACAACGGAAGAAATTTGTTAGCGGCATTGAATTTGGGCAAGTTGACACATGTGCCGTGCATGGCACATGTGTGTAATATGATAGTACAACGCTTTGTGCATAAGCACCCAGGCTTACAGGACGTCCTAAAGCAGGCCAGGAAGGTGTGTGCCTATTTCAGGCGTTCTTACACGGCCATGGCGCACTTTACAGATATCCAGTGGCGAAACAACATGCCAGCGAGGCGCTTGATTTTAGACAGCCCGACATGTTGGAATTCAACACTCCTAATGTTCGACCGCCTGCTCCAACAAGAAAAGGCCGTTAACGAGTATTTGTATGACCGGGGTGCTAGGACAGCCTCTGCGGAGCTGGGGATTTTTTTACCACGTTGCTGGACGCTCATGCGCAATGCCTGTAGGCTTATGCGTCCTTTTGAGGAGGTGACAAACCTGGTCAGTCGCACCCAGGGCACCATCAGCGACATCATACCATTTGTTTTCTTCCTGGAGCATGCCCTGCGAAGAGTGCTGGATCAGGCCGTAGATGAGCTTGAAGAGGAAGAGTTGTGGTCACCATCACCGCCAGAAACAGCCTTATCAGCATCGCTTGCTGGACCTGCGGCAACGCTGGAAGAGGATTGTGAGGAAAAGGAGTCAGAGGAGGAATGTGGCTTTGAGGAGGAGGAGGAAGACCAACCACAACAGGCATCCCAGGGTGCTCGTTGTCACCTATCTGGTACCAGTGGTGTTGTACGTGGCTGGGGGGAAGAACATACCTTCAGTGAGATCACTGAGGACGAGGAACGGGACATGACTAGCTCGGCATCCAACCTTGTGCAAATGGGGTCTTTCATGCTGTCGTGCCTGTTGAGGGACCCTCGTATAAAAAGGATGAAGGAGAACGACCTGTACTGGGTGTCCACGCTACTAGACCCCCGGTATAAGCAGAAAGTGCCTGAAATGTTACCGAATTACCACAAGTCGGAAAGGATGCAGCACTACCAAAATAAATTAAAAAGTATGCTTTACACAGCGTTTAAGGGTGATGTCACAGCACAAAGGCAATCTACGCTTTACAGACGTGTTGTTGATGGAGGACATGCGGAGCTTTTTAAGTTCTATGCATCGCCACAGCCCTTCGGGGTCCACCATCAGAGAACGACTCGACCGTCAAGTAACAGACTACCTCGCCATAACTACAGATATCGACACTATGAGGAGCGATGAACCCCTTGACTACTGGGTGTGCACACTTGCCCTGTGGCCTGAGCTATCCCAATTTGCCATAGAACTTCTGTCCTGCCCCGATCAAGTGTCCTGTCAGAAAGGACCTTCAGTGCAGCAGGAGGTTTTGTCACTGATAAGAGAAGTCGCCTAGGTCAAAAAAGTCTAGATTACCTCACCTTTATTAAGATGAATGAGGGATGGATCCCGAAGGGACTGACAGTGGGCGATACATTCGATTAAAAAAGGCCTGATAGATGAGCTGCCTTGAGCTAATAATGGTCCACAAACTAACATCAATTTTTATGGTCGCTGCAACAATACCTAATTTTTGCATTTAAATTCTTTTATTGTCAGAAGGCGTACAGCATGTAATGAAAAATAAAGCATTTTTGAACAGTCTTGCATAACAGTTGTGCAAAAATACATATTTACAATAAAGACATTTTGTGAAAGTTAGCTGGTTATTCCTTCTTATTTTTACTTTTTAGGTTAATAATTTTTCTTATTTTTTACTGTGATTGCAATTTAAGAGATACCTAAAACATGGTAAAACAGACAATAGTAAAGAGTATATCTGCAGGGAACATCAAAGTCCTATTAGCTATCATCCCTCCAGCAGTATTAGCTTATTATTTACAATATCTAACCTGGGCAATCACCCTTGGGTTACCCTAGGGCAGGCTTCAGTGAGCGACCTCTCCTTTCCTGGGATGATTTTGCTGCCGGTTGCTTCTGAAGGGTCTCCAGGGCTCCCCCACTCCGGTCCTTCCCCCAGTGTCGCTTCAACCAGTAACAAATGTTTTATATTTGCAAAGTGACCCAATGATCCCCCTTGATAGGGGTTTATCTTTCCAAATTTTTGAGAACCAATTTAAGACCGGTGTCCCCTGTTTCTGGGTCAGGGAGTGTGTAAAAAATGCCTCAGCCTACAGTAATTGTAATGTTCTGACAGCGGTAGCTCATGCTTGTCCCTCAGTTCCTCATAGGTGAGCATCTGGCCCTTTACTAACCAGTCTCTCAGTCTATCTAGTTTCCTTGACCTCCACCAGTGTTGTGATGTTGTGCTCATGTGTTTCGGGGCCTGAGCGTGGTCAAGAATTGGGGTCATTTGGGTGGATCCAGGGAACAAACCTGTGTGTTTCTTGGCCCATTTCCAGTATGATAGTGAGTGTCTGATTAGGGGGTTTGGTGAGTTTTTAAGGCAATTCTGATAGCCAAGCCACCTTGTCCCAGGTTAAGGGCCTTAAAGTGTGGTTCTCTAATTACACCTAGGCCTGTTGATGACATATAGAATGTGCTATTGGGAGGAAAGATAGATGACGGAACAGGTATTAAACTGATAGGAATGAGTAGTACAACTTAATACACCACTCCTATCTGGTGGCACCTTAGATTGCACGTGCAGTGCCCCAAATTAGAAGTAATAGGTCCGACCAAGCATCTTTTTCCATCTCCCTGTTCCAAAAATCCATGCCATATACACGTCCCCTGATAGGTAACGTAACAGGTATTAAACTTATAGGAATGAGTAGGACAAATTAATACACCACTCCTATCTGGTGGCACCTTAGATTGCACGTGCAGTGCCCCAAATTAGAAGTAGGAGGTCCGACCAAGCATCTTTTTCCATCTCCCTGTTCCAAAAATCCATGCCATAAACACGTCCCCTAATAGTGGACGTAACAGGGATTAAACCGATAGGAATAGTACTACTTAACAGTACACACCTTATAATAACGCAGACAGAGGCAACACAGAGAGAGGAGTCTGAAGAAGAGGAGTCAGAGGAGGAAGGTGGCTTTGAGGAGGTGGAAGACCAAACACAGCAGGCGTCCCAGGGGGCTTGTTGTCACCTTTCGGGGACCCTTGGTGGCTGGGTGAAGGAAGAGACCTTCAATGACATCAGTGAGGACATGGAACGGGACATGGCTTGCTTCGTATCCAACCTTGTGCAAATGGGGTGTTTGCGGTTGTGCAAAGGGACTGTTTGCGGTGCATTAAACGGGGAGATTGGTCTGTTACTGTGAAGCGGGTGTAACCCTTACACTACCTGATTGATACAACATCATACCTGATGTTGTATCGTTTTAAAGCATGTTATTCCAAACAATTTAGGAATGTTAGGGGATTTATGCCCTTTATGGCTTAAAACCAGACTCTGCATCAACTATGTAATTTTCCGTGGGAGTTTTGCCATGGATCCCCCTCCGGCATGCCACAGTCCAGGTGTTAGTCCCCTTGAAACAACTTTCCCATCACTATTGTGGCCAGAAAGAGTCCCTTTGGGTTTTGAAATTCGCCTGAACATTGAAGTCTATGGCGTTTCGCCGATGATCGTCCGTTCGCGCACATTTGATGGAATTCGCGTCCGCGGTTCGCGAACCGAAAATTTGATGTTCGCGACATCACTAGTTGCAAAGGCAAATAAATGATTAGCATGTATTAAGAAGGGTATAGAAGCAAGGGAAGCAAATATAATTCTACCACTATACAAATCCCTAGTACGCCCTCAATTGGAATATGAGTACAATTTCGGGCACCACTTCATAAAAAGGACATTTTAGAACTGGAAAAAGTACAGAGAAGGACAACAACACTAATAAGGGGAATGGAGGGGCTAAGTTATAAAGAAAGACTAACCAAATTAAACTTATTTTTTTCAAGAAAAAAGGCGTCTAAGAAGGGATATGATTACCCTATATAAATACATCCAGGGTCAGTATAAAGATTTGTCAAGGGAGCTTTTTGTACCAAGAAGTTTTCAATTGACACAAGGATATCCTTTGAGGTTAGAAGTAAAAAGATTCCACCTTAACAAAAGAAAAGGATTATTCACAGTAAGGGTAGTTAATCTGTGGAATTCTCTACCAAGGGAGGGGGTGACAGTGGATTCAATAGATAACTTTAAAAAAAGGGATTGGATATATTTTTAAATAAAAGGTCATTAAGTGCTATACAGGATAAATAGAGAGGGAGTATTGATCCAGGGAGAAATACGATCACCAGTGTCTGTGGTCAGGAAGGAATTATTTTTTTCCATTTTGAGACAATTGGCAAAGTTTCACTATTTTTTTTTTCTGTTTACCTTTCTCTGGATCAATTAACAACTAATCCACATATTGCTGTCCAGTGGAGATCTTAAAAGGTTGAACTTTATGGGCTAAAAGTATTTTTCCAACCTCAATTACTATGTAACTATGTTAAAGCATCTCATATCTCTGGACCCCTTGACTATGTCTCTCTATATAGAATTAGCTTTCATACTTTTTTCATAGACCCCCTACAACTTGACAACAATTCCTCACTCTCCTTATTTTCACTCATAGGATGTAACCACCATACCACTTCCCTTTTTCAAGCTTAACATAGAAGCTTTTCTGCCTCAAGTTCACCCATAGAGGAACTCCTCTCCCAAGCTCAGCGAACTATGCAAGATAGTCTGGCTCCCAATACCAGACAAATTTATGAAAGAGCTTGGCACTTATTCAACTTGTTTGTCCTCAAGTACCACATATCTCCTCCAATAACGCTAACCGAATTCTTAGCTTTCGGCAGTCATTGCTATTACAATCTAAAATTTTATGTTACCACTATTAGAACCTATCTCACAGGAGTACAGTTTCATCTCTCTCAAACCCACATAATCATGATTCAGACATGTCTTCACCCCTATCAATCTCTTCCTAAAGGGCTTGTCCACACAAATACTTGAACCAAAGTCCTCTATAATCCCTATTACTGGAGACATCTTCAAACTTTTCATAACCTGTCTCCCCAACAACCCTTTCTGACCCAAAACCTCATTAACTATTAAAGCAGCCGCTTCACTAGCTTTCTATGGTTTTCTTCCCCCTAGCAAAGTCTCCATATCCTCCTCCCAGTCACAATATCTAACCAAGCTAGATATCACCTTTTCAGCTGACAACTGTTCACTTTTGCTGCACTCCACTTAAACAAGCAATTCACCTGTAGCTATCACGTATTACTAAAGTCATGACATTACATGCCCAGTTTCCACTCTACACACTTTGATTTAATCCCTCCAAGACAATCCCGTTCACTATCCCCTACTCAGCATCTTGAGTCAGCCTCTATCCATCACTACTTTAATTCATTACATCAGCATCATTCTCACTATTCCAGTCACTCATTTTGTATAGGAACCACCTCGACAGCATCTAGAAATCAGAAGCCAGCTGACGTCATTAAGGTCATGGAGTGCTGGAAGTCGAATTGCTACAGTTGTTACAATCCAGACCCCAAAGGCTTTTGTCAGGCTTAGACAGTAAGCTTTAGTCATTTTTTGGCCCTCCTTGCAGGCCAGATAAGGTGTAGCAACAGGATTGTGGGAGGGTCCCTCTCCCTCACCCTTTATAAACCCACTCCCACTTCGTACCTGTGCACACGCTTCTAGTGCCCTCACCCTCCCTCCCCTCTTCTCACCATCACTTGGCCCCTGGCCCATCTTAGCAAGTCAGATAGGGTGTGGCAACAGGCCACACCTCAGCTACATTATATATATATATATATATATATATATATATATATATATACATATATAGGCACGCCGGCCTTCACGCGCTGGAGAACAGCACTCTGTCATCAGGGCGCCAAGAAATGTGCGCGCCCACATCTGCGCACCGGAAATGAGTGTGTCCGACAACTGTGCTCCAGCCTGTGCATCCCATCTTACTTACTGTCCTGGATCATTTCCAGCACCCTCCAAGCAGTGTCAGAACACCTCACACAGTTCCAGCACTCTTCAAACAGTGTCAGCACCCCTCACACAGTGCTGGCACCAGCTACACAAAATCAGCAACATCCAAACACTGCTGTTACCCTCCAAACAGTCCCAGCACCCCTCACACAGTGCCATCATTCCCTACACAGCACTAACACCCTCCAAACTGGGCCAGCACTCTACACACAGTGCCATCACCCTACACACTGCCAACACCCCCCTCACAGTGCCATGACACAGTGCTAGCACCCCTCACACAGTGCTAACATCTCCACAAAGTGCCAGCACCCTACACAGTGCTAGCACCACCAAACAGGGCGAACACAGACATCGTCCAACCCACCACTTTCCTGCCTCTCAATGAGCACCTTAGGCGCTCATCATGAGCCGTGCAATGATAGCTCATTGCAGACGTCGTCCAACCTGCCACTTTAATGCCTCGCTCTGAGCGTCTTCGAAGGCGCTAATTGCAGGCCTCCCAATTGTGGCCTTTTAGGGTCCCTCTAAGGGTCATCTGTCCCGTCATAATTGTTATCTGCCTGAGGATGCTCCACCGAAGGAGGATGGAAACAGATTGAAGGCACTCATGGTAATGCCCGCGATCAACGCCAGGAAGGAGCTCAGCCCCAGGCATGAAAATGGAGGGTTGGATAACGTCTGCAATGAACGCTCATTGCAGGGCTCATGGTGGGGCTCGCAATGAGCAACAAATGTGCTCATTGCAAGGCATGAAAGTGGCGCGTTGGACGACGTCTGGAATGATCGCTCATTGCAGGGCTCGCGATGACGTTGGAAGAGGATTGCAATGAGCGCCAAAGGTGCTCATTGTGAGTCATGAAAGTGGCAGGTTGGGTGAGGGGGTCAGAGAGTGGGGAGAGGTTCACAATGAGTGCTGAAGATGCTCAGTGCGAGGCACAAAAGTAGCGGGTTCGGCGTCTGCAATGAGCGTTCATTGCAGAGCTCATCATGAGCTCCAAAGGCGCTCATTGCGGGGCTCTTGATAAGTGACGAAGATGCTCCTTGTGAGGCACGAAAGTGGCAAGTTGGACGACGTCTGCAATGAGCACTCATTGCAGAGCTCTCAATGACGGTGGGAGAGGCTCGTCGAAGGTGCCTATTGTGAGGCATGAAAGTGGCGGTTTAGACAAGGGCAAAGGCGCACATTGTGAGGCCCGTAAAGTAGACGGTGGGAGAGGCTCGCAATGAGCGCCGAAGGCACTCATCGTAAACCTTGCAAGTTAGAGGGGGGAGAGCCTAGCATTGAGTGGCAAACGGCCTTCCAATTTTATTTCCGTTATTTTTGACGGTCAAGTCGTTCTATGTATATAAATATATGTCTGTGAGTGTATTTGATCTACAAGATTAATTGGATTTAGAAACTATGTCTAACAATCTTGATACAGTACATATATTTCAGTAATAGTTTAGTTTGAAATCCCTGGACCTTTTATAGTTAATTTATGCTGCTGACTGTGAGGTTGACACATTTCAAATTAATTATTCTTGGAAGGCTTGAGGAACAACCTAGAATGGAGGGAGATACCTAAAGCAGTGATTCTCCACAGCTTGTCCTAGGACTGGTGTCAGACACTGAGGCCCTCATTCAATTGCGATTTGGCCAATTGAATAGGGGTCTAAATAAGCACATAACATATTTTTTTTAAATAAGTTTTTAGTTAGTGAAAAACTTGCTTTTGGATAGATGCTTACTAACTAAAAACTTATTTAAAAAAATATGTTATGTGCTTATTTAGACCCCTATTCAATTGGCCAAATCGCAATTGAATGAGGGCCTGAAACTCTATCTGCTGATCTTCAGGAGTAAAGAGAAACTAGCAGATCCTGGCATTTTAAACATTGTTTATAGTTATGTTATTGATTAACTGATCTGCAGTTAAAGTGCAATCTATTCAAATCAGTACAAAACTAGATACAATGTTAGTGTGTCATGTATAATATCATCCTGTTAAATTTTTCTGCATATCAGTGCTCTGATGAAAAAAGGTTAATAGCCACTGGTCTGTGACAGGACAGCAGACATCACTATTCTCCAGACTCATGGTGAAGGAGTGTATCACACAAATCCCTGTTATAATTTGACAGGTAATACCTCTCAAACTCCTTAGGACTCGATCACACAACCTACAGGACCTTCGCTGGACCATGGAAACAACTCATGATGGCTACAAGGATAAAAAAACTTTCCGATAAAGGGACATAACATTTTGCTACTTTATATGTTTATAGTTAGGGCTAAAATATGCCCCTTGTGAGGAACAGTAATTATTACTGGACATATCACCTACAGTATGTAGCACTACTAATAACAGAGAACGTGCCCCTCTCTGTGACTGATGGTCTACATATAATTTACATATTTAATATTGTTGCACAGTAACACATCATGAAAGAGCCTGTCTCTTCCATAATTTATTTATTATCTCGAACACAGTTTACTGCATTATAGCAATCACCTGACATTTAGAGGGATATGTTATCTCTTGTATTTTTGATTTTTGCAGAGATATCTAGCAACTCATATGGAATAGGGAATTCCCTTCTTTCCATAGGGGGTTAATGTAATGCCCACTGGACTTCTGGGGACTGTTGGACTATTGGGGGGGGGCCTGGATTAATGTGGACTGGTGTTGCTCTGCTGGCATAGGGTGGGTAATATTGCATGTGATATGACTTTGGCATATATGATTTATGTATGTAATGTTAAGTATGAGAATCTCAATATCATGTTTAGTATCAAAATGACAGATTTTTGCCAAAGGAATGTAATAAAGCATATCGCCTGAATCCTCTGTGAAAAGGGTCATAATTACCAGGTGACCTAAAGTTTGTCAGCAGAGAGGAGATGTTTGGGGGTGGGGGCTTACAGCAAAGAGGGTTATGTAGACAATCAGTCTGGTAAGGAAGTAGATTTGTAATACTCCCCATGGGCCATTTGGCTCTTAGACGAAGGGATCAGTGATTACACTAGTGTGCTTCATTACCCAATGGTAAAAACTGAACATATCCTCAGATGTCTTGACTTTGCCTCTTTGATGGCTGAGTACGCCTGCAGAGTCTAGAGAAAAGCGAAGGTAATTTTCTCACCACCTTGTAGACTCTTCCCACCAGGGCGGAATGAATAGGACCTCCTATCAAGTTCAAAAGGCAGGAATCATCTGATTAACCCTCAGGCTAGTAGTTTATAATTCTGACATGACAGCAATTTGACCAGATGAGAAGATTAATAAACCTCTTGTGATTGGTCCCTGTATGCTATAAATATACTAGATTGTGGTTCAGTAAATGTTGTTGTTGTTGTCGTCAGGTTAAACAGGCATAATCAAGGTGTATGCTTTATTCTGAGGGAAGAATATTTGTAAACACTGGAAGTATTGCAATGGATCTGCCTGAAACTCTGACTCTAACCACTGGGGGTAGTATTGCTGCTGACCTGTTTTCCTGCACTTCCTGGGAACTTGTGGAGGTCATATGCAATGTTGGGTTCATTCCTGCTGACAGGAATAGTCCAAAGAACCCTATGACCTACGGGATGAGATTGATCTGGGATATTTCTGAGCCCAACAGAAGCCATAGGAACATAACAGTTGCCTTGTCCAGTTCTTATGGATGGGTGGAGATAGGGGCACCCTCTCACCCTCTTCCCTAATGTCAATTGGACAATATTTTTATGGTGATTTATTAAATATAGCTATCACCAGCTCAGTCTCTCTTAAGTTGGTGCATATATATTTTAATATGTTAAATTATTTGAATGATCTCATAGTTTATAAGCAATCAGCTTTATATCTTTTTTTTTGTTATACCATCAACATTGAATTACCATATCTAAGTCACAACCAATTGGTTATAGTATCTGAGTCACAATCAACTAGCCATAGTAAAATGATAGTATGGAGAGCAGGCATATGACCTTGGTGGGTCCGCCTGCCTGGAAGGCTCGCTATGTGAAGCCCCATATCTGACTAGTAAACTGGCATTAGATAAGTAGAAATAGAAGAGAGAGAGACTATTCAGCAGCCTCCAGGAAACCAAAACCTCACACCTATATATTGGGTGCTATTGTAATTAGCTTGCTGGAGCACTAAGGGTATGCAATATACCAATAAGATAAACTGTTATACTAATAAATACTCTAACATCTAATATATAGCACTCAGCAGGACATCGACCCTCTAATAAACTCAATTGTCATGCCATAGGCTGTAACATCCACACTCTCTCATTCACTCTCTCACTCTCTCACTCTCTCACTCTCGCTTTCCCTCTCTGTTCTATTGGTCCCTTATACCATATTTTATTGTTTTCTTTTAGCCCCAAATTTTACCTGCATCTGGTTTCAGAAGGCCTCACTTGTTACACTGAATTCTGGGAGTTCTATACACACCATCAGCCCCAAATTTTACCTGCATCTGGTTTCAGAAGGCCTCACTTGTTACACTGAATTCTGGGAGTTCTATACACACCATCAGGTATGGAGGAGACCCTTGAAAGCTGCATCTTCCCAGGAGCCAATATCTTTTATTAATATTTCTACTATATGCTTGTTATCATATTTGCTGACATAGAATTATTTCTAAAATTAGTTCAAACTTTTTCATATGTTTACTGTATCTTGTCTGGCTTTACTTCCCCCTCCCCCTTTTATGGCCTGTATAATTTGCCTAGATCTCCTCCTTTCCACATGTCTTTGCATTTCCTCTCTGTTAACTCTCTCTATCCCTCTCTATCCCTCTCTCTCACTCTCTCACTCTCTCTTTCCCTCTCTGTTCTATTGGTCCCTTATACCATATTTTATTGTTTTCTTTTAGCCCCAAATTTTACCTGCATCTGGTTTCAGAAGGCCTCACTTGTTACACTGAATTCTGGGAGTTCTATACACACCATCAGGTATGGAGGAGACCCTTGAAAGCTGCATCTTCCCAGGAGCCAATATCTTTTATTAATATTTCTACTATATGCTTGTTATCATATTTGCTGACATAGAATTATTTCTAAAATTAGTTCAAACTTTTTCATATGTTTACTGTATCTTGTCTGGCTTTACTTCCCCCTCCCCCTTTTATGGCCTGTATAATTTGCCTAGATCTCCTCCTTTCCACATGTCTTTGCATTTCCTCTCTGTTAACTCTCTCTATCCCTCTCTATCCCTCTCTCTCACTCTCTCACTCTCTCTTTCCCTCTCTGTTCTATTGGTCCCTTATACCATATTTTATTGTTTTCTTTTAGCCCCAAATTTTACCTGCATCTGGTTTCAGAAGGCCTCACTTGTTACACTGAATTCTGGGAGTTCTATACACACCATCAGCCCCAAATTTTACCTGCATCTGGTTTCAGAAGGCCTTACTTGTTACACTGAATTCTGGGAGTTCTGCCCTCCCACCCCAATTCTGATTAAATATATAGTGAAATGGGAATCACCTGACTTTCCTACTTGCATATATTATCTCACCACTAGGGGCAGACAACATTTTAAATGCTAGAGCCCTCACCACTGTTCCTTCTCTCTCTCTAAATGAAAAACTTTTCTAACTTTCACTTCTCTTCTGACCCTTTGTATTCCTTATCTGTTTAATCTTTCCCTGACTTCTGCCCCTTCCATTCCCTTTAGATTGCAAGTGGTGAGTTTTCAGTCTTCTAGGATGCTTTGGGAAAAAGCACCTTCTGCAAAGATTCTAAGCTCAAAACAGGGTCCTCCATTTTTTGAATTTTGTTAATGCTGTATTTTCCCTTGTTTTCATCCCCTGTATTGCTCTACGGAATATGTCGGCGCGTTACAAATAAAAGTTAATAATAATAATAAAATACTCCTAAATAGTGTGTGAAAAGGATGCCCTAGTTCAGAAACCTCATAGCAATGATTGAAAAGCATCTAAGGGGTTACATAATACACTTCTAAGATTGCCTCGCCTGACGGGTGAGAAGTACTCATATAAAAGCCTTCTAGCCCCTCTTTTTTTATAATGGGTTGGCTGATTGCCCATTTATATGAAAGAAGGAATCTTGTAAGGCCACAGCTTCTCATTCATGACCAAATGTATCTATATCTAAATGCTACGCAGTTCCCGCACATTATATATACCAGATCTTTAATTTAAAACCAGAGACACTTTTACTTCAATATTCTGGTTTTCAAAAACATGTTTTGGGTGCAATACACGTACTACTTGCATATTTTATGCATTTATCTAGCCAACTTAAATACACCATATTTTACAGGTTGCAAACAAATATAAAGCAGTTTTTTTTTCAACCAGAGTTCAATGAACCATAAGGTAATATTCAGACTGTTTGAATAATTTATTAATATTTTTCATTGTAACACTTTACACAACATTACAATAAAATCATGATAATATACTACTAGACAGTATGCATGTATCTGGGTCTCATTGGCAGACACGTATGGCTCACACAGCTATATTGCTGCACATTGGCTGCAAAGCACAACCCCCCCAAAGACAGTTATATATTCATATTATTCTACTCCAGGAACTTTATTTTTATTTCATCTTGTTTTAGTATGGTCATTTTTCTCCTTCTGATTGCTACCTTGTCGTGGTGCAGGGGGCTGCAGCAGGCCATGGCAGGTAGGGCTAGGGACAGCACTGGGTCCCCCAGAGCAGGGCTCTGGTGCATTGCACCTGCGGTAGCTCCACCCCTGGGACATGGAGAGTTGGACATGACTAAACGACCAAAGAAAAAAAAAGGTCACTTTCGTTTTGGACAACAAAGGAGTTTATGGGTTAGTTGGTGACATGTATGGTCGGAGGGGAGAATCCCAGATGCTCATTGGAAGGATTTGCCTGGCGTAAAAAAAAGAGGACACAGAGATAGGGCACCCAAGAGAGGAGCGCACCAAGAGAGAGGTCGCACAGAGAGGGAGCGCACCAAGAGAGAGCGCACGCACCAAGAGAGTGCACATCAAGAGAGAGAGAGAGCGCACCATGAGAGAGGGAGCACACAGAGAGAGCGCACCAAGAGAGAGCACATCAAGATAGAGAGAGCGCACCGAGAGTGGGAGCACAGAGAGAGTGCGCACCAAGAAAGAGGACGCACAGAGAGAGAGAGAGACAGCACTGAAAATTGAAGATAACATATAAAACCGACAGGCAAATTACTAGTTTTAATATAACAATCATGCTGATAACTCCAAGTCCCTCAGAGCCAGACTGTGAGTACTGTGTGAGCTAAACAAAGCCAAGTAATATGTCTGTGCATTACACATAAAGGTTAATTTATGTACAGCGCTATGGAATATGTTGGCGCGTTATAAATAAACTATAATATTAATAATAAGGTAGCAGTTGAGAGCCCTATTATAAAGCAGGACTGCCAAGGATTGTCATCAGACTTGTATTGCACAAGTTGCAGTTTATTTTGACACATAGTTTCCACTCTCTCACCACTATAGAAAGAAAAGTTTCCTGCACAGGTAAGAGTGAGCCTGTAACCATGGAGACCAGGGAGTGGAATCCCAGCCTACATCCTTATACACTGCTCTCCATGACGTGTCAGCAACCTGAGCACACCACGTGCCTTGTGTGGGCGGGGCTTCTCCTCATAACAATGACAGCACCTACTATCAGATTGTGTATCCCCAGCAGTTCCTGGATTGCTCCCTTATAGGAACTAGCAGTCAGCACCAAGCCCCGCCCCCGCCTCGCTCTTATTTTCAATAATTAAGGTGGATTTATAAATATAGTAGCGATATTATGTGATATCCTTGATATTAGATGTTTTTGTCCTATGGAGTCTTATTCTGCCATTGAATACAACTGTCAAGGGGCTATGTGAAGATGACCTTTGCTACTTGAATTGAATACAGAATCTTGTCTTCATCTAATGTTCCTCCCAGGCTTCTAATCCTATTACAAGCAAAGACAAAACCTCAGTCAGGGACGGTGTAAAAGCCGGAATGGAACGGAACAGGCCATTTATAAAAGAAATCAATGACAATATCACTGGGATGTGTTAGATAATACTGAGAACAATATAAAAGAACCAAAACCAATTCAATATAATACTTTATTAACCCTTTAAAACCCAAAATATGAAACGGAACAGGCAAAAACAGGCCGGAACGCACACTTTATAAAGGGAATTCTTGCTAAAATCAACATAGGAGACACGTTACCACTCATTACAACCTTGCAAAAATCGTCTGCAACCCGCGAACAGGAAAAAATGAAAAACACAATAAATACACACAACACATACATAAAAAGCTTACCTACACAGCAAGAGGGAGCATCCAGGACTTCAAAAAATGAAGTTACACCTTATTTTAACTCAAAATAAAAGAGTCTAGACACTCAAAAATTCTCTAAGCGAGAGAAAAAATGGCCGCCGAACAAAACGAAAACGAGGCTACAGCAGTCTAAACATGCAAAACACCACAAGAAACACGCAAAACACCACAAAACACCTACGGATATTCCGATACAGAGGCAATTGGCACCCTTCTGGATCGCTACCTTGTCGTGGTGAAGGGGCTTGTGTACCTCAATGAAGCTGTGTGGTGTAGGGTCACCCAAGATGGGCAGGTTATGGCAGAGATGTCAGACAAATCGCAATCCAATGAAGAAGGAACTGGCAACCCACTCCAGTATCTTTGCCAAGAAAACCATATGGATAAGCACGAGCAGACACAAGTTGTGCCTGGTGTGTGTTGCGGTTTATAGGGTCATGAAGAGTGAGACATGACTGAATGACTTGACAACAACAATAGGCAGACCTGGTTTCCAGTCAGAACCTCTTGCTCCCTTTTCCTGACCTCCATTGCGTTACTAAACGTATCCTATATAGCACTGGAAGTTTCCATATGCTTAATTGAGTGATCAGTTAAATAGTATTTCCCCAAGCTCCCATATTATGTATATTTCCTTCTTGTACCACTTCTGAATTCAGTATATTAAAGTATATGTATGTTTAACCATATGTTTCACTGCATTCCATAAAGCCATAATGCGTTTGCAAACAATTGACTATCCCTGGAATATACATTGTAATACAGATATGAAGAGAAAACTATTATGTCTCTCTCTCTCGATATTTATATAACACAAAAGTTAATATTTTATAAAATCTTCAATGACACCCATTCCAGAATATAATCCTCCTTAAGTGAACTGGCTACAGAGAACTGATTAAAAGCGAGGCGTGGTTTCTAAAGCGTTAGAGTGGGATACTTAATCTGATAGGGATACAGACTCTGATATGAGACAAGGGGCGTGGCTTTCATTACTGATTGGTGCACATTTCTGGTGTGGGCGTGTCTCCGTCTGGCGTCACCCTTCTGAAGCTTGGCTCTTCCTGCTGGTCAGATCATGCTGTTACCGGGAGGTTTGCAGAGTGGCTGAGCCCCTGGGGAGGGGAGAGGACATCACTGATCCCTCGGGACTGCTCAGGTACCTGCCATGAAGGGCTGCTCTGCGCCTTATTAGCATTGCGGATCACTAAAGTACTAAGGAATTAGTGGCTGATGAAGCTGACATTAGTTGCATGGTATATTAGCAGAGCACATCATGTAAGTGGGGCATGTGATGTCTTGTTAGGATGAACTTATACAAGTAATGTGGTCCCCTGTAGGGTCTGTCACTTTCCCTTTAAAAGTTTGAAATTAGCACAATCTGATCAATTCTTACTGAACTTCTTGTAGTTTTAGCTAATTTTGTCACTGACTTTCCACCAATGGTTTCTGTTTTGTGATGACATTGTCTGGGAATTTGTGTGTATTCTGTGGTGTAAGTATGATGCATAAAAACATGGTATATATATATATAATATCACCACGAGCAACACTCATATAAAGTATATTGTGTCAGAGCCTAGAATACACACATATGGGCCTGGACATAAATGTAACCAAATACAATATAAAGTGATATGTTAGACTATACAGCGGTCATTATTCAGCATACAGGCCAGTCCTTTTTGTTTTCCTATTTTTCAAGCTCTCTATATGGTCCTCCTACCCCTTCAGGATCGCTACCTTGTGGTGGTGAAGGGGCTTGTGTATCTGAAGTAGGGTCACCCAAGATGGGCAGGTCATAGCAGAGAGATCAGACAAACTGCGGGCCACTGGAACGGTCAACCCACTCCAGTAACATTGCCAATAAAACCAGTAACATTGCCAATAAAACCATCTGGATTAGTACGATCAGAAGTACAGACAGATGTGCCTGACATGCTGCGTCCATATGGTCACCAAGTGTTGGGCACAACTTAAGAACAACAACAAAATATGGTCCTAAGTTTACTATGTTCTGAAAATATGCCAGATTAGTTTTACGCCATTTTAAACTGATTGGTAATCCTAAAAATAAATATTAAATTCCATAAAAATACAGGTTTAAATTTGACCACTTACAAAAATCTGATTGTGTATTGAATTTGCAATGTGCGGGCTTATGTGGCAAGTATGTAACAGGCCTGACTTGCCTATGTAACATTTACTAGCACAATACATTTTAATACCCAAGGCTGTTTATCGAGAATGTAGATGATGTATCTGGCTATGTCTCTATGTACACAGTGTACTTTATTATTAGCTGACCTCTGATGACTCCCTGGGTTTGTCATCCAAGAGAAGTATAATACAGAGTAACTCCACCATTACTTCTATCTGAATATGACTGTTGTAAATATTTGTACCTTTATAAATGCAAATATTTATAAAAACAACCGTGGTGAGGGGGATTTAGTATGTGTAAGGGTCTTGGTGATTGGGAATGCTTTGATCACAGATAGGCCAAGCTCATGTGTAACAGGTGTGTGTGTTTGCGTTGCTCCGTTGTGTCCAACCCTCTATGCTGATCCACCTGGTATTCATGGCAGAGATATTGGAGTGGGCTGCCAGTTCCTTCTCCAGTGGGCCACAGCACTCAGTTCCTGGTATTTCTAGGATGTCTCCCAAGTACTGACCAGGCCCAACCCTGCTCGGCTTCAAGGTGGTGTGATCTCTCGGTTCCCTGACTGCAATCAAATCCAGGTTGCAGCGGTGATAGCACTGAATCCTGACCACTGGACCACCAAGGAACCCTATGTGTAACAGGGGTACCATGCAAAGTTGAAATGGAATCTAGAATCCAAGCTACATTACATTGAAATATACATTATGGAGATTGCTGTTAAAACAAGATTGTTAGCAGTATCACACAGGGAAGTGGAAATCCCACACGTTGTATTATTTATTTTATAGATATGACATATCTTGCAGTACTAGCATGACTTTGCAATACTTGTTCCTCCTCCTCGCACATACGACTTGTGTATAATGTATAATTGGCTTGGCAAAATCATACTAATGTCTGTCTGAGAGGAAAAGATCTTGTGGACCTGTTTGTGCTGTAATTTAAATGTTAATTTTATTTGGATTACTATTATCCTGTATTTGTAACGCGTCAACATGGGTTAAGTACAAGGCAAAAACGGGTTTAACACGTGATCAAAGATTATTTGTGTCAAACCAATTTTGAAATGAGTAAACCAGTATCTTTTTTTTTTGTTACTAAAATAATTCCTAGAACAGTTGCGTGTTTCAGTCCCCTACTGCAGGGATTGGGAGCCAGCAAGGTTACTTATGAGTAAGGAAAATGTTGTTGGGAGATATATCTATTTTATATATCTCGGCATTAAAAACCTGTTACTCCCAAGGATTTGTCAAGCCCTGTCCTAATTGATCTTAAAGGGATATGGAAGGTTTCTGGATTTTACTATGAATATAATATACCTATGTGACTCTTTTTTTTAATTTTGTGTACTTTATTTTATTAAGTGCTTAAAAGCTCTGTTTTTCCCCTCTCAAATCTTACAGCTAGTTGCGAATAGGGTTCTCCCCTCTGCAGTTTACACATGCAGTGTCTTAGAGTAACCAATCAGTGGCAACATTCTACTTGAACGAGGTCACTGATAGGCTAATTTTGTAACACTGCACTTCAGTCGGTGTTCAGGAGCTGCATGAACTTTAAATGGTAAAGCCAAACAGAACTCTCTTAAGTAGAACGTTGCCTCTGATTACTATGAGATATCGCAACCCTTGTACTTTGAAGTTAACTGGGATCTATCCTGTTAAGGTGTCGGGACAGGACAGCTGCTGCAGTGTGGCCTCCAGCCGCTAGATGGCGCTGCCGATATTTTGCAGCACTGCTGATATGAGGGAAATTCTAAGCTTATAATGTTAGCCTAACCCTCATCCTAACCCTTGAATCTATGATATTGTACAAGAGTATCGTCAGCGCCATCTAGCGGATGCTCACCCCCACTGCTGCTGCCTTGTGCTGCGCTACCATAAGGGGATAGGTCCGTATACTGTCTTCATGAGTTGCAGAGGGGAGAAACCAATTGGCAACTATTTGTGAGATTTTAGGCAGGAAAAAATGGATGTTTTACACACTTCTTAATTTAAAGTACACAAAAGTAAATGGACACCTCTCAAGTGGAATGTTGCAACTGATTGGCTACTATGAGACACTCCACACTGTCTTCATGAGCTGCAGAGGGGAGAAACCAATTAGAAACTAGTTGTAAGATTTTAGAGGAAAATACAGAGCTTTTAAGCACTTAATAAAATATAGTACACCAAAGTAAATCGATACAGGTATGTTATATTCCTAGTGAAAACCAGAAACCTTCCATGTCCCTTTTAACTTGTGGCCTACACCAAAATTAATTAAAAAAATCTGCCCCACGGATAAGAAGCCAGAGAATGTGAAATATGCTTTTTTTTTCCATAAAATTGAGATAGAAAGATGTTAAAATTGCAAGTGGTCGGTCTGCATTGTTTTCAGTATAAAACACCTTCCATTAAGATGTATGAGCATGGATTAATAAGCCTAAATACTCCGTATGGGAAGGACATAGGGCCTTGCAATTTGGCCAATTGAATAGGGCTCTATATAAGCACATAGCATATTTTTGTACAGAAGTTGTGTGTGTGTGTGTGTGTGTGTATATATATATATATATATATATATATATATATATATATATATATATATATATATATATATATATATATACATATTATTTTTTTTTTTTTTTCCAGACGTTTTTGTTGCACTTTTATCCAAAAGCAAGGTCTTCACTAACCACTTCTGTACAAAAATATGCTATGTGCTTATATAGAGCCCTATTCAATTGTCAATTGGCCAAATCGCATTGGCAATGTTGGCTGCCAACATGGTAGGGAGGAACTTACCCAATTCATTGTGGTATCCACAGAAGCCAAATGACTTGTAGAAGGCTACAGTAAAGCCGAGGATCATAAGCCTGAGTCCTGCCAAGATAATCGGTTCTACACAATCTTTCTTCCTTAACTTCTTGGATGTTTTTGTGTTAAATATTAACAGGCCAGTGGTAAAAAAAAAAGTGCAGACAAGAGGTTCAATGTGCAACATTTTTAAACACCTTTTTTAAATTTATGTAAGAACCACTGTCGGTCGGGGAAAACGTTTTTGAAATAAGTAAAACATTTACAACACTTGTATCTGATAGAAGCCATGATTATAGAATTGTTGTTTAGTTGTGTCCGACTTTCTCTTACCCTATGGACGGCAGCACACGATTTCTTCTAGGATTTTTTTTTTATATAAGCATACTTGGGACTAACATGTTGGATGCTTGTAGATTGCTGGTTGGCTTAGAGCCTAATTTGGAGGAATATACTTCCATTGTATTATCTCTAAGTCCACTCAACATTGTAGTAGTATTCATCAGAACTGGAAAAAAAAATCTCAAGTGACAAATTTACAAATATTTTAAATGAAATTTGAATATATTAAAAAATTAAAGTTTACATTTTTTTACACTATGTGAAAACCTTTAATCCATTATTAAAGTTCTTGCAAACAGCGTTTTTTAAATCTAATACTTCAATGGCCCTTTAATTTAATGAATAGGAGATGTTTTCACTTCCATTAAATGTGGAGTAAATTCTATGAACATTATGTTTAAATAAATTATCTCAAGCTTTACGAATATATTCCAGTGGTGTATTGTTTTTTCCTACTCAATGATCGGCAGCAAGCCAGCCACTTCCCCACTGAGCTCCCTCAAGCTCATGTTCAATGACATCATCTATCCATCTCCGCCTCTGCTATCCCCATCTTCATGTGCCTTGAATATTTCCTGGCATCAGTCGTCTAAAGGGCCATTAAAATTCAAAACTTTTTATTGTGCATTTTTATAGGAACAAGTCACCTTTTTGCTTCTGCATTCAAAGTGTCCTCAAGATATGGAAGCCCATCATGCGTTATCACAATTGTGCAGCATGATTGCATATAACGGTACTGTAAGCTTGCCTATTATCAAGTGTAATTCTTCAAATTAATATATACTAAATACATAATTATGGTAAACCCTTAGTAAAGTATGCACTGCAGTGAGATTAATTTAACACTGTAAAAACTTTTTGACTTATTTCTACTAACCCTTTGTTGCCTCTTTAAAAGTCATGCCATGAAGACAACTTTTTTCCTCTAAGCTGATTTAAACATGCTGTAAATGCATACAAATATGGAAAACTGATCTGTAGTTAAAAATTACTCTTTATACAGACACATGGAATATATTTAATATATCTGATTGATTATATTTATTACATCCAGTCACTTTATACTGAATTTTATATATCAAGGCCAGAGCGCCTCACCCCCTACCAATGTAGCTAATAAGTACCAAACCAGAAATTACTTTGGAAGTTTCTACAGCTATATCATAGCTGTTCATATACCTTCACATTCATTTGATACATTTCCATAAAAGCCATTGTGTTAAATAAAATGTTCAGTGTGTCTGGTGAATAACTGAGACTGAGATGGACATTTAAAAGCAAATCCACATTTTTCATATGTGTTAGTTTGGTTCAGTACTTTGAGTTTTTATTTGAATGTGTGTTGGTGTAGGATCACATAGTTAAAAGCATATTTAAGTTTCCTGGATTATAAATGCATCTGGGTCCCATCCTGTTAGGCTGGCGCAGCAGCAGTGGCGTTCAGCATCCGCTAGGCTGCACTGCAGCGGCGGACCTGTTCTGACAGCATACCAGGATAGATCCTGCATCTGACAGATGAAGAATCAGTAGTGTATGAAAATATTTTTTTTTTGCATGAAAAAATACTAAAATAAACAATTTACAAACTCACCCTGATGTTTGTCAATTTCTTCAGTTTTCTGGCAGTTCATTTTGAGTCCGAATTTTCATGAAACCCAAGCTAAATTAGCATACAATTAATAATTAGTTTTGGCCAATCAGAGACCGTTAACTAATGTGACCATGTATGGGGATTCATTCTGCAGCAAAGCATCATGGGATTTGTAGTCTTTTGCTCCCACTACACGCCTCTCTCCCCCTGAAATGCAGCATCTGCTCTGGATCTCTTCCTTGAGCTGCTTTTGGGCGGAAGGTTAGTATGGGGTTAAAAACCTACTTGAATGCAGTGTTTCTATTGGTAGGTACGCTGTACCTATGTAAGCAGCTCTGGGGGTGTGGAAAACAAGTTTCATTTTTTAAATTAAAATAACTGTGTGTGCATAGAATGACTCCATGTAATGTGTGTGTCTGATATAAGCAGCTTGTGTTAGATTAGAGAAAGTTATAAACGGGGAAACTTAGATATACCTATAAGTGGGAAAGTATGAGTTAAAGGGACACGATTTTGTTTTTTACTAGGTATACAATATAAAAATACTGGTATGTATCTTATTACTTTTATGTTCTTTATTAGGAAGTGCCCTATAACTCTGTTTTTGCTGTCTACAGTCTTAGACATTTTGGGTCTGTGCTCTGCAGCTCACTGGCTGTGTAGTGTCTCATACTTTTTATCCAATTAGGTGTGACCACGACTGTAATCTTATCTAAAATAAAATCACTTATTAGAAACATGCACTCATAATGTGATGGGTTTGAGGTACTAGATTCCGTTCATGTCTATACACTTTTCCATAAAATAAATAGAACATTTTGAATACATTTTATCACGTAAGGAGAATCGGGCAAATAATATCCTCTTCTGTCACGATTGAGTAGACAATCTGGTAGTAATTGGTTGTTCTGCTCTATAATAATAATACACACTGATAGGGGAAGTTTCAGCAAGCAATGTAAATTGTCACATGACAATGTCCTGGTTTCAGCATGGTCACTGTCTCATGGTTTAATTACAGAACTAGTCACATTCCCGTTTGTTGAATCTATAAATGCTTCAGATATATAGTAAGCCACATAGTAGAGGAGGTCACACCCAAGTCACATTAAACTTGAAAGCCTAGGTTTCTTAAAGGGACACTTACAGTTGAACTACGGTAGAAAGTGGGCCCCTAACTTTTTTTTTTTTTTTTTTTTTTTTTTTTTTTATTATTACACTTTTTTTCTATAAAATTAATTCCATGGCTTTTAAATATAATGTGTCTGGCTCCTTGTTTACTTGATTGGCTCACAGGTTGCATAAATAACTGTCAACAAATGACTTGACAGGGGACATGGAAAGATCCCTATTTTTATTTTCATATTTAAACTTTATTTTATTAACACATGCTTAAAAGCTCTGCTGTTAATT